>VWZY01001402.1:0-86537 GCA_013399075.1 Chloroceryle aenea
GGGTTCAGCTGAGCTCTGCCGGGATCTGCCGGGTTCAGTGTTATCAGAAAAAAAGGCAGAGATCTGGACATGCCCAGGGAGGTGGTTGAGTCACCATTCCTGGAGGTATTTAAAATATGTGTAGGTATGGTGTTTAGGGACATGGTTTAGTGATAAACTTGGAAGTCTTGGGTTAACAATTGAACTCGATGATCTTAATAATTGAACTCAGTGATCTTAAAGGTCTTTTCCAACCTAAAGAATTCTATGGTTCTATTGATTCTGTGCAGTGTGTGAACAAATCTGGCACAAAGTGTTATGTATTATGTAGGTGCAGATTGCTCGCTGTTGTCTTGAAATATGACCTTTATTAAATACCTGTGAATTTTAAAATAAAATTCTATACATTAATGACAAAAGAACCATATTGCTTTAAATAAGTGTTTGAATTAAGAAGATCCTTGTCTGGATTTCTGTGTTTTCCATTATGCAAAATCTAGCCAATATTTTCAAATGATTTTTGAAAACTCAGTTGGATAAACCCTGCTGTAAGTTGGTCCTATCCAAGTGAAAGCAAGTATTACGTGAGAGCAATTACTTTTCGTGGTCTTTAGCATAAACCATGTGATTCTAAGCTTTTGAATATGCTAATTATTCTTCCCGTTGCTCTGTGGTAGATGCTGTTTTGCTATAGTAAATTGGCTCAGGAATCTGCATGTTTTTGTGATGTGCTAGTTGCCATCTGCTCTGGAGATATTCCCATGCACTTTTGTTGATGCAACAGCTATAGTGTTTTCAAATGTTAATATTATGAAAAGGTAATGTGATTGAGCTTGGACAGGTGCCTTAAACAGACCACCCATCATATTTATTTTGCTGCCAGTCAGAACAGGCAAACTTGTAGGTAAAATGTTGAAGTGCTTTGAACTTTCCAGATAGTTAATAATTTGCTGTTCATTTTAAAAGAGATTTTGACAGTACCGAAAAAAAAGTTCTGCTTAACTAAAACCAACCATTATGATCCAAATTTTCAAAGCTTACTATGTAGTTTGATTTTAGTTTTCAGCTTTGTAAATATTTGCACAAAACAATTTAGTTCAAACGCCTTATTTTTTTTTTTGTAGAGAGAAAAACTTGTTAAAAGAGTCAAGCAGGAACAGTATAAATTTATTATTACTCTAAGCCAAGTGCAGAGCTATATTTGCTTATGTTTATATAATGACTGGGTTTGGTGCACAAGGTACATCAAAGATTCTGTGTATATGTGTAAATAAAAATGTTTAATGTGGACACAGATGCTTAGATATGCTCGTGTCACGAACATACTTGGAAATCACTGGTTTTAAATCTAGTAGGAACGCTTTATTGCTGCCAGTTCTAGAAAAATAACAAAGTCAGGGTTCAGACCGCTAATACAAACTATATACACAATAACACACACTCATGCATGTGTTGTTAACCTATCTGATGTCTTGGTTTTACCCCAATAGTAAACAGAGACAAAAACTTTTGACTTCAAGTTTTAACCTTTTCAAGTATTAAGGACAGGAGGTGACTGATACAAAATTCCTGGGTAGAAAACCCGTAGTTAAAATAGATTGAAATATAAGTGATCACAGTGAAATAGAGTGTTATCATTACAGATCAGGAAAATTATCTAATATTGCACCAAAATAATATTTCAGAACAGGAATGCTTCTTGTGGTGATATCATGCTCAGTGATACCACAGTTACCAGAAACAGAACAGCACAGAGGTGAAAAAAAGATCAAGCGAAAAATAACAAAGCTGACAGTCAGGATCTTGTTCCCTAAAAAGTTGGATGCAATTAAGAGTAATTTAAATTATGCCACTGGAAGATTGGCATAAATGAGAAGAGAATTTTGCATATGGTCACTCCAGCAAAAATACGTGACTTGGAGCTTCATTTTTGAGGTGACCTTAAGAAAAAAGAAGTTTGTTTTCTTCTAAATGTTCAACAATTGGTCTTAGGAAGAAAAAGTTTTCTACAGAAAAGAGATTGTCTATGAAGATTATCATAAGGAGCAAGTGAATCTTCAAGGTTCTTCAGAACTCTAGCAACATTTTGGACTTAATATTGGCTGGTGTTGTGCCAGAGAGGAAGAGAAGACTTAGGTGTGGTTATTTTTTTCTGAAAAAAGATAGCGTTGACAATTATTTATATGAAAAATGAACTCTCAAGAGAGGATGGCCTAATGGCAGAGCTATTAGCTACATCCAAAAAGATGGTCTCACATCCTTGCTGAAAAGTTAAAATTACATGTGAACACAGTGTGTTTTCCCAGATGGGTGAAAGAGAAACATAATCATCTCTGCCTTTAAAAATGATGACAGAAATAGCTGAGAAAATTATACCTCAATTATATTGATCGATCTTGTAATAAACTCTGCACACAATCTGTCTGTCTTTTCTAGGAAAGAGGTCAGGAAGAAAAAAAAAGCCTTTTTTTTTTAAGAAGACCAAGATGAAATTGGGGGTGAGGTTTTTTTTCAAATGACTGTATTTATTTATTAGGGATCCTATGGAAACAAAAGTGGCTACTATCTGAATCTCCTTTAAGTTAAGCAAAAGTTCAGTACAGGATCGGGTAAGAGATTTCTGTCGTGGTCTTATTTTATATTGAGTAAAATCAGTATTTTATACTGAAGACCCTCATCTGAGCTATTGCAGTAAGATCATGAACAAGCAAACACTACTTTACAAGTGCTCAAATAGCAATTTGTGTAAGGATTTGACCTTAGCTTTGGTTACTAATCATGATATGGCTTTTATATCATGATTTGCTATTCAGATGCAGAGAATGAAAAAGTCTTGATGTCCATAACAGGGTGGAAGCATTTATCATCTATGCACATAGGTACAATCATGTAGGCAAGACTGCTGCAATTCAGATTCTGGTGCATTTTATATGTACACGTAACACACTTGGGTATGCTGTGACAGTGACAGTAAGTGCAAGCTGTTCTTGTACTTCAGTTAAAGAAACACTGCAGGTGTTGAACCTGTTTATTTATGTCAAAGGTTGGTCCTAGTTAATTTATGAGTGTAGAGGAATGGTCTAGAGGCCATTGGTATGAAGAAAATGCTTCTCTCATGACACTAGTGAAATGAAAATTTTTTTTCAGAAAAGGAAATAAGGACTTCTAAGTACTGAAAAGATTTTGCAAGCCAGGTGAAAGCTACAGAACAAGAATGAATTGTCCTGTTTTATTTCATTTAAATTGATGCTGTATGCAGCAAGCTTGAGAAGATTCCTTGCTTCATAGCAATGGAATATGGAAAATAAATACTTCTGTCACATCATCACATTTCCCTTCTTTCTTTTCCATGAGGTCATGTATGAACTTAGCTCTACTGACTGAATACAGAAATTATAGAATTTAAAGGAATCTCACTTGTTTACATAGAATGGGCCACAAGAGATTTCCAAAGCTCAGAGTACAATTAGACAATTATACTTAGATTGTATTGTCCTCAAATGAGTAACGGATGCATAGTAGGAATCTCAGGGTACATGCAATTGTTATCTGGTGCCAATGTCTAGGAATGCCGAGATCTATTTTTCTTAATTAAAACAACACATAAAATCCTATTGAGTAGGTTTTAGGCTGAAATTCTCTTCTCTCTGTCATTATCATTGCAATTCTGTATGATAACTGAAATACTAAATAGACCTATTAGGCAAAGCTATTTTTACTGATTCTGGTATTACACAAGACCTTTTGTAATTCTGAAGTTAGGTTTTAGAAAGGCTCCAAAAATCTGGGCCACTATGATACTCTTGAATCAGCTGAAGTGGATATTAGAGTGGATATTAGAGTCTTTGTGATAATGATGTAGAAAAGTTACAATTTTATTACACCCTGAGTTCTGAAATTACCACCAGTACCTTTCAGCCTTTTGATCCATGAGGATGGGCTGTGTGCATTTACTAGAGCTTTCAATTTTACTATATTTTGTTAAGGCAGAAGTAAGAAAAATGAGTGATGCTCAAATTCTCCAGTGCCTTCTCTTCTCAAAAAGATGGAGGAAGGAGGAGAGAGACATTACTGACTGCAAGTCAAAATTATAGATTTTAATCTAATTTATGGGACATGCTAGTATAATTCCTTTTGGGTTTCTTTAGTAGCGGCACAGATAACACTTATCAAAGTTTTTAATTTTAAAGCAAAGCCTTCAGTGAATAAAGTCCTGCCCTAATATTTTAGCAGAATGGGATACCTGCAGTTTCTATGTAATCCATTTACCAAAGCATGTGATAACTTTACAAAAGGATCTGTTGTACCAAGCTGGTTCTTACAAATAAAAGCTATGATTTCAAATTATTTCCCCCTTTTAAAATTCCTAGTGATTCTTTTTGCTCAATACTAATGTTGTTATATTTGTTTCCTAAGGGTATCCAGGTGTTTTCACTGGAATAATGCAATTTCGAGACATTTCTTTTCTGCACGCCAAAGTCATTGAATTAATCACTGTACACATATACAGCTCAGCACTGTCCAGCGGCTGTAATGAGATGCAGCTTCTCGGTGGCTGTTTTCCAAGCTGGCAGAGGGCAATGGGGAGTGACAGCCATCAACATCTTCTGCTGGTTTGGCTGTAGGACATGGGGTGAGAGCTGTAAGGAAATTCTTGGACCAAAACACAACACAAACCCGTGCATTCATAGTGGGCAGTAATTAGCAATCATCCAAGCAAAGCAGTAGTGAAACCATGTTGTTTCCTGTCCCAAGACACAGTTTGTTGAGAACAACATGAAAACATCTTCTGAAGACTGAGGGGAGAAGCATGGTTTGAGAATTGTCCTGTGTGTAAACAGAGGGTTGTCATCCAGAGTGTTCGTGCAGCATCTGAACATGTGAGCATTGTGCCTCAGGGCAAAAATTAGCAGAACTGAGAGAGAGTAGAGCTGTTGAAGAAGAAACCAAATCTACTTCCATATTTTTAACTATATTAAGGATTTAACACTACTTTCAAAAGTTAGTGTCAAAACCTACCTACTTTGGGCACGGGGTATGTGTACTTTTTCAGCTCATCCTTGGGGTATAAATAGCAAACCACACACTCGGAAAGCGTAAATCAATGTGGCAGCAATACAACAATTGAGAACCAGGACCAGAAAAAGATCTGAGTTTCAAATTTAGGGACAGAACCATACATTAAGGTTTTGGATTTGGGCTTAGGTTCGGGACTAACTTTAAATAGGGCAAATCTGTTTGAGAAGTCAGGTGGGTTTTTGAAGGCAGGAAATATTCTTGGTGACAGTGGCCTTACTTCTGAAAGGTTAACATCGTTCATGAGTGGTCAGGCATAATATGTGAGTGCCAGCATCTTCAACAGGGATAGCTCAAAATAAGAAATCAGGATTTGTTCTTGCAAACCTTGTAAGCATGTATGTACTTGTAAGTCCACTGTAAGTATCTGACTTTGGCTTCATATGCTTTTGGTGTCAGAAGAGTGAATGAAGTAATGATAACTCTAATAATAATAAACAGTTGCTCTTTTACAGTTGCCTTTTATTCCATAAACAGCCTGCGCATAGACATGTCCAAGTGTCTTCTTTTAATTTTCTTGTTACATTTATCTCATTCCTGCTTTCGAGTGTTGAGTATTTTTATCTGCAGTATGAAAATATTTAAATCACTGTTGCAATTTGGTTTTATTACCCAGTGTGAGCACTTATTCCAGGTGTTTATTTATCTTTGTGAAAAAGGTTCATACTGGATTTTATTTGTGTTTATGTTTAGAATGCTTCTGCCACATTTCATGGCCGTTGGGCCTCTTGGATGGGAGGATGTTTTACCATGTGCATCATTATCACTTCTTTCATTATTTTATACACATCTATTAGGTCATCCTAAATGTTTTTCATCATCAGTGAAAATAAGCTTAACCCATAACAGGTGTAGAGCCAGATGGGGAGAGAGAGCTTTAAAATAAAATACTGCTTTATCCACTGCAGTTTAGTGGCTCTCTCCATCAAACAGCATGAGCATATATTGATGCAAAGGAAGTTATAGCCTTCCTAACTCACTCCCTCTGTAAATCATCCTCTGCATAAGTGCCTTGCTTTGAAGGTCCATATGGCAGAAAAGAGCCACGGAAAGCAAGTAAGTATTATAGGTTCAAAAATTGTCATTTGCTATCTGGCTGTCATTTGTAGCTCTTCACATCCTGTTATGTTATACTGAGATTTAACATTGTTTCAATACTTAGCATCCATTTTTCCTCGCATGGTCACAAGATGTAAACAAAATAGAAAGGGAGTTACCTAAGTGCTGCTGAGCTACCTTCAGATTTATCTGGAGTAAAGGGTGTTAAATCATTCTTATAATGGATTTATAGCACACTGCTATCTGGGCTGAATTTAGTAAGTGATCAGACAATAGCTTGCTCTCAGTGATTCACAAATACCATAAAGGTTCCTTTAGGATCACTTAAGCCAGGTGAAATTTGTGTGAGTTTCATGTCTCTTCTCACAAGCATAGCAGCCTGAATCAGCCACATAGTCATGACTGGGAGACAGCGTGGACAAAGGGGAACACTTTGTTCCTCCCTTTTCATCTTGGCCCCCACCTGGTGCAGATGAAGATCTGACCCTAAAAGAGTAAAGAAATACATTTCAGTTCCTGTAGGACTGGGCTCTAAACCAGGAACAGTAATATAATCCTTGTTTTTTCCCTTCCTTCTCTATACTATTATTAGACCATTTCCTTTGTCCCTGTTTCTCATTTTTTGTGCATTTTTAGGAGACCATTATTATATTTTCCTTTTTCTTTAATGTGAATATGTCTAAAGAGCCCATTGTTGTAATTTGAAATATTTATGTAGTTTAGCATTCAGTAATTCCATTTGCTCTTTTAATTTGATCCTTTAACTTACTTCTGCTTATTTTTACATACAGTGCCTCCAAATCCTCTGCACCAGATTTGTTTATCTTTTTTAAAAGCTTTCAGCTCTCTGCTTGTAAAACTCTTTGCATTTCATTCCTTACCTAACCACAATGGCCTATATTGCACTTTTCCCTGTTTAGACTGAAGTGGGAAGAATTTCATCTGCACTCCTTCCAACAGTTGCTTAAACATTTCCCACTTTTCCCCTAGTAGCTTTCCAGTTAGCAGAAAACCAATCAAAAGTACTTTCCACTCTTTTCAACGTCAGCTACTTTATTTCTCTTATGCTTTCTGTGCTTACCCTTGAAATTTCTCAGCCATCTTATATATTTTGAGGGAGTGTTATATGTAGTGTGTGTGTATGTGTGTGTGAGTAAATACATGCATGCATGCGTGCTTGCATGCACACAATTATATTTAGCATTTCTTTCCTTTCCTTGGCTTCCAAACTGCTCATATCCCCGTGTTGTGTTTTGGGATGGTACTTTTTTTGAACCCATTGCCCTAGTTTATAACTGTAACAAAACTGTTAGTGGGATGGAGAGACATCTGATATGAGGCATTTGTCCTATCCTTGGGGTCAGATGACCCATCGGACAACTTGGTGTGAGTTTTGGCACAAGGCACCACCCCAGATGTTTCGACGGTTTGTAGGACAGTGAGAAAGGAGTGATGTTAGGCTAAAGAGGGAGAGATTGTAAACAGAAAATGTTGTATTAGTTTTCCCTAAACTGATGAGCACAGGGCTGAAACTGCCTTTTAAAGCAGAAGTCTCAGAGAAGTCTACATGGCAGATAGACTATCTCCAAACCCAAACCTTTCAACTGTCACACTGCTGCTCTCCCCCAGCCCCACATCCTAAGTTTCTGGAAGTCAAAAAGACTTCAGCAAGAGAAATACATTTGGTGTCTTATACTAATAAGAAGTGAAAAAGCATTAGATAATCAACCCTTTCAAAATTCTTGGGCTTAATTGAGCCTAGTGTGGCTCCAGTTTTATGCTGGTTTAGATCCAACAATTTCACTGGCATAAGAGGATGAATCAGGCACTTGAAGTATTGTTTAATGAACTGCTTGTACAGAAAGACCAACTGAACCAGAGGCATGAGGTGGCTTGAGTCAAGATTTTCTGCTCTTGTACTCATTCTTCAAGGCCATGCTTCCATATCAAGGGCGTGTAGTGGGATGTTCAGTTTGGTCAAACCCAAAAGCTGTGGGCTAGTTCTTTAGCTGGTTTTAACTGGCACAGCTCCCATGAAGCCAGGTTTTAATTCATGGAGCAATTCCAATTTTATACTTGCTGGGGGAAGCCTGGCCTCTGGTTGTAGCTCCCAAACTTACAATATTTGTTTATTTTCTCCACCAGATAGTGCTTCCAACCCAGTTTTATTTCCACATGACTGCTTTGCTGCACATTGCTTTTTCAAATCCAGACTCCAGCAACACCTCTCTGCAATAAGTTCTTCCTCACTAATTTTGACCTGTTGACCTGAGCATGATCTGGATCTAAGTGCAGCATCTCCAAACACCCTATGAAAACACTTTCAGCAAGTGACTATGTCTGTGTTACAAACTGGAATGAAACACTGTATTAAAAATAGCATAGAAAGATGCTAGGACCAAGTAGATAGAAGAACATGGCTTGGTTTATCAACTTGGTGGAGGAAGCAGAGGCATGTGAATTAATTCACCTGCTGGCATAAACCCAAGTGATGCATATTTTATTATGGGACTTTTCTGTTAAAGCAAATAATCAAAATAAGGTGATGAAATAGTGTATGTCTAAAGAGTAAATGTATGCGTGCCAAATGTTATTTCTCATGTAGCCTTTATTGATAAGTGTTAAATGAGTTGTCCTGCAACTGAGGGAGGACTAGAGCTTTCTGAGCAAGACACATTTTGAAACATCTACTCTGTGAAATGTACAATATCTACAGCATCCAGACTGATCAGGGTTGTCTTATAATATTATCAGCAGGTATTTAAAAACCCCGATGATTTGTTTGTTTATTTAAAGTTCTGGAGTTTATTTTTCCTTTTGTAAAAAGTAGCATGGTAGTAATGGTTCTTTTATAAGAGAAAAAATGTCAACAGAAGGCTAAAGAGCACGTGCCTGTGGAACATCTGCTCTAAGAAGCCACTTGAAAAATAACGACTCAGTAGCACGATAAGAAAACATCTGTGAAGCACTGAGAGGAATATTAGCAATGAGAGGAGGCAAGGAAGGACATGTGAGGTTGGACCTAGATCAGGGACAGACATCTACCAACTGCCACTGGCAGCACCTCTGTTATTTCTTTCATGATTGTATGTATATTAACCTTATGGTTTTGTTAGAAGCATGGCAGGATGTGGCAAGGGGAAAACTGAGTAGGGTGGCCATAGTCTTGCCAGGTGTGAGGCTGAAGTTCCATGTCCCCACCCTCACCCAGGTAGCCAGGGCATTGAGGAGCACATCACTGGCCAGGCTTGGGGCAGGCACTGGAGCACTTTGCATAATAAGAACCTGGCATGTGTGTGTGTACAGACCGCTCCTTGCTTTCCTTTGTTGTGTTTACATGTTGGATGAATCACATAAGATTTTATTAGAAAAACACTGTTCTTATTAAAATCTTACATAAACAAGCCATCTGCCTTCACACATCTATTTGAAGATTTTTTTTTAACACTGGCAATTTGATTTCAAGGCATTTATGGAACACTTCTTTGCTGGATATTGGGAGGATGACACATCGCAGTGTCTTAACCATTACACAGACATTTGGCTTTAATTGATGTGCAGATTATGCTCCCTTTTAAAAGTGGGATAGTTAGTGTTTATTCAGTTACACCAATGCAGCTCCTCAGCAACTTTTAACAAAGAACACATACTACTGAGACATTTCCCACAACATACCATGGCCTTAAAATCCCATTGGTTTGCTATAGAATAAACATTCAGAAATTCCTGGAAATTAAAAAAACAAAAACCACATGGACGGTAGGAGAAAATTAAATTAGTGACCCTAGGTAGAAATAAGTAAGATTTTCAGGCATCCTTTCTGTTTCCAATCTTATTTATTCCTTTTCTGGTATTAATCAACCTCTTATATTTCCCTTTGGATCTGGCTTTTTCCATTACAAATTTAAGAATACTGTAGAATGACATCTTCAGTATAATGTAGGTTGTATATTATTCTTCTGAATAACACATGCAGAAATGGATGCTGTAAAGAGTACATGTATGAGAAAGAGCGAAGTATAGATGGAAGTGTATGTCTGTATTTACAGAGGAGGTGAGATGATGGTGAACTAGTTCATCCGTTCATTATGAGATGATCAGTCTATAGAAAAAAATTAAAAAGCCCAATCTTTTGTTGCTGGTTATAGATTCTGTTTCACAGGTCATGAAAAGGAAGAAAGGAGAAATGATGACTAAGAGGCAAGTATAGGAGACAGTATATTTTGTAATGCTGAACACATCAAATTTGCTCATATGCCGAAAACTGAAGCAAATAATTCCACCTTATTCAAGGTGCTCTGAATGTAACTGGTCAGGAATGACATTAAATATATCTTAATGAGGATAATGTTTGAACATGTCTGTATTTCAGTGGATTTAAGCATGGCAAGAGACAGTTCCATGAATCACGATCCAAGCTCTGTGTTGTAATCTGGAAGAGTGATGGCTGCAGCATTTTAAAAATAAGGATACCATTTATTGAAAACCAGACTTCTTTCACATCTCCAGCTGGAACAGCAAGAGGTAAGACAATAAAACAAGACCTTCTGCGTCTCTCTTTGGAAAGCAAGTTATAATGATTATTTGTTGTTTTGATAGGTTGAAGTTCACAGAGTTGTTCTTAAATTTTCTCACTCTGACATACACAACACAGCAAGCACATGTTCAAGCCTCAGTTTGCTGCCTGATCTGCCCTGGCAGACCTTTCTGTTCCTGGAAACTACTGATTCATTTGGCCATATGATGGAAGGAGGTTGCCAGCAAGGAGGAGAACTAGCCTTCACCTAAACTGAAGATGTAAACTCCCATCATCTTCTAGATAAAAAGGTTTTGTATATTCAGATATTTTTTTGTCCACCTCCAGATATTTTCATCTCTTTTGATGTGCTGGTGAATAGTGAAGATGGTGTTTTGGAGGTAGTCTGTGAGCATTTAACTGTTTTGGAGGTACAACGATGCTAGAATAATATATGCCTTTACAGTCTTAAAGCAGTGCCAGTTTAACTTACACTTCTCATTGAAGAAATTGACCCCTTACAAAGTTCTGTTTGCTTCACACCTTTTTGTCAATTCAGTCTCTTGTACAATTTCAATAAGATTTAGGAGTGTCCAAACAATGGTCTGTGCCAGTTTAAATAAGTTATTTTTAAAAAATATATATACCTCAACTGAGTAAGCTTTTGTTTAGACTTAAGAACATGAATAGTAAAATATAATATGGATTTCATGACCTTACCCTTACATTTAACATTTCCTGTGTTTCTTTCCATTCATTCATCTAAAATTTTGAGTGTACAGGGGTGTGTACAGCTCCTGACACAGTGAGGAACAGAGATGTTCATTCAACTTCTTGGTATGACCAAAATGTATATATTTTAGGCAATAAAGGAGTAAAAAAGAAAAATCTGAAAAAAAAAAAAAAAGCATAACGGTGGCATTTTGACTGTAACTGTTAGAAAGAGTTATTCTGAAATGAAAACTATCCCAAAGTTTACCAAACTTTTGGAAATCTAAAGAATACTTGATCAAATTTGATTTTCTCCAGACTCATTGCCTGTCCTGTGTTGATGGCAAAAATTGTCTTCACCACCTGCAACGTACCTTAGTCTTCCTAGGGACACACAGGGGAGAAAAAATACACTAATTCTAATAAACATGCAAGCCATTTATTTCAATAGTTAGTAATCGCTTTATAACGATTTACAAAAATTGCACATCCTCTGTTTAACTAAGGTTTTCCCTGTGATCATCATAATCAGTTCTGCCTGTTTGAAGAAATGCATGATTGCACAGCTTGAAACATTTAAAACCTTTCAAGTCAGGCTTTGGCACCTCTGATGGTATGTACTGTGCTTATGACAGTTAATCATGTGAACTAAACTTTTTTCCCTTCCTTTTAAACGTCATAGATTTAAGATTATCTCTTTTTTTTTTTTCCCTCTCATATTATTTCTTCAAAGTTACGTTTCTAGTGCATGAAACTACTTGACCTGGAAAATAAACACAGCACTGGATATAGCACTGTGAGTAGCCAAAAAAACCCTGACCCACATAACTCACAAAAGAGATACATAAAACAATGAGGGCCTAATTTTCTATGGTCTTTTAGCAAGATTTTTAAGGTACCTAAACAGATAGATGTGTCTGCAGTTGTCCTCAATGTTCAGCAGCTTCTGTAAAAGAGTTTTAAAAATCTAGTCCTTGACTCTTCAGTGACGTACTTTTAATTTTCTCAAAGTAATAAAGGTTGACATATATTACAGATTTCAGCAGAAACATCTAATGTTTACTCCTTCTGAGAAAATCAGGCCCTGCAGACCAGAGTCTCTGCTGATGAACCATGACTGGGCTTCTCTCACAATAGTGAAGGTGTCTAATTTTCCACCCGTGGACACTTCCAGTGCTGCACTACCTTCACTGTGATTTGTTGTTTTGTTTTGGTTTTTTATAATGTCCAAACAGAATTTTGTTTCCTATGTCCTGTGACTGTTACATCTTTTCATTTTGCTGCACACCTTGAGAAGACTCTGACTCTGTCTCTTCTAGAATCACCTTTTCATAAGGGAGTGGCAAACAGGAGTTAAATCCCACCCTTAGCCTCTTTTTCTCCAGGCTGAACAAACCTGAACACCTTCGTTTCTCCTTTTACTTCATGTGCTCTGGTGTAACCATCTTGGTGTCTCTCCATTGCACTCACTCCAGTTTGTCAATGTCTTTCTTGCATGGAGGAACAAAATTAGACATAGTGCTCCAAATGCACCGTCAAGAACGTCAAATAGAAAGGAATGGTTAGCAAAACTATATTCACTTTGCATTACAAAAATACTTAAAAAATTATTCCATGTTTTCTGGCATGGAATATTTGGCTGATGATCTCAAACAACTCTGTACATCCTGTTTGATGCAAGGGAATACAGCAGAGATGCAAATTTTAGCATTGATGGTAAATTGTGTGTCCTGTGTTTGCACTAGTTGAACCTGATACATGGAAACGTATCTGAAGGAACAGAAGTACCTTGTAGCTAGTGTTACATTTGTATTCAGTATTGCCTTATGAGTTCTTTGAAGATCATATGTCAGAACCTGTGGCATTCACATTATGCTTTCAAATATCAGTCAAGGTCTGGCTGGACTAGATATGAACTGGGGACTGACCTCAAGGAAGAAGTTTCCATGAGCTCTGAACAATATGGTCCTGGCAAATTCTTCTCAATTAAATAAGATAACCATTTCAGGGATGGAATAGGCATTAGTCATATTAAGATAGTTCAAAAACAGTTGCTTTGTTTTGGTAACATAATGGATCATGATACTCTAACATTAAAGAAGGTTGGAGAATACAACAGAAACTAAAGATTGAATCATCCCTTTTTAAATGTTTGGATAAATTTTCCATATGGCTTGTCTTTGCAATTGCAGGGCATGATTCTATGGAGTAATTCCAATTCTATGGAATGGAAAACTTATAAAAGACATAATCAGTGATTTAAGGTCAAGATTTGTTTCTTAAAGGAATGTAGGGCAATCTTCTGTTCCTTAGACTGCCTCAAAGTGTACTCTACCATTCTGATTCACAATACAAAAGCCTGCAGAGTTTTTGCATAGTCAATATAAGTTGTTTTGTCAGAGACAAAATATTAGTATAATGGAATACAGAAGTCAATGCTTTTCCCCTTGAAAAGGTAACTTCCTTTACAAAAACCTGCTTATTCCCCTTTCTAGACATCATGCTCCAGTACAAAGATCTATCAGCAAAGGATGGTATAGATTCCTGATAGAAGCTGATGAACAGTGATGTGCCCTCTAACATACCTTTATAGTGTTGCCTGGAACCCTGCAACTTTGTTTATTACAATGTTATTCCATGTTGTTTGTCACACATACTTGGACACAAATAGACCACTTTCATTCAAGAAAGATTAGTGACAGAGCTAACTCGCTGATTTAATAATCTCTGGGATGTAAAAGGGTGTATTTCAGGGACCAAATTTCCCTCTTCAGTTGCGTTTACAGTTTATGTTGTTCACACTTATTAAGTAACTTCTAGCAGTTTGGGCTGAAAATTTAGCTGAGGCTGAACTCATATGCAGTCAGCATTTCTTCATCACACAGACATGCACTATTCATAATGTAAGTAACATTTGACTCACACTTAACAACCTAATTATTTTCTTGCAAGGATGTGTATTAAACTCAGCCCAGACTTAAAAGATGTTTGCTGCCTATGTACAGAAGAACAAGGCCTCCTTAGTTTTCTGTGGTGAATATTACCCTACATTTTGAAGGGGAGTCTTTATTTCACAATGCTTTACAAACCTATGAACCTAAGAAAACACTTAGCATTTATTTATTTTTCTTTTTAATGCATGCCTGCAAGTAAATAGTGGGCTACCTCAGTATAAGCTAGCAATAGCTTTGGGGTCTGAGCTGGTTCTGTTGTGAAGAATGGATAGCCCTCACTGCTGAAAAAATCCCACTTATTCCAGGAGGACAGTGTGTATCTTGTGGTGAAGCACTTCTGGAGGATTCATTTCTCCCACAGTCTCCCAAAGGGGTCACAGCTGGAGTCTTAGGCAATATTAATTATTTTTTAGACAACCAGTGATTCCAATAGTCTCACGCTCAAAAATCCAAATCCAGGAAATATTGCCCACAAATCAGTTCTTCCTCTTAAGCACATTTTTAATAGTAGCTAGACCTGAGTAATTGACCAGTCTTCTCCAAAGTATTTTCTTGGTGATGGGATTTTCACTAGTCAGTGATGCAGAATCTTCCTGCATGCAAGGTTCTATAGCAGTGTTTTATACCTGAAAAATATTTCAGCTGGAAAATATACTTAGACCTTCTGCTTTTGTCTAAATATGTTATTAAACCTCAGTTTGGATACACAACTATGATAGTTGGCCACTGTCAGGATTGTCTTGGCTAATGCAGCTTCAGAAATAAAGCAAACACCAGGGCACATCTGAAAGGAAAAAAAAATTTCATCCCAAGTAAGGTCCTTTATATTTTTTGTACATGTTATTGCTAGACATGATGTATAGGTGTGTATTAATTGGATTAATCTCTTTCAAAGTCTGGCACATCTCACTCCCATAGCTCACACAGAGTTTAGATTTAGAGAAAACTGGTAATGTATACAGCAATGGGTTGCTCTCTAAGTAGTATTACATGGATATAAATCTGAATGATCACCCTGGAAGGTGATCTAAGACTCTGGAGCATTGAGGATGAAGAATTTTGATCTGTTACCTGCTAGTATGTAAATTACACTATCTTAAAGCTACTCAAAATGCCGAAGTACCCCTTTCCCATTTCCACGGTGCTACCTGTAAATACATACTTTCAACAAGAGACATCATCACTCCACAGCCCTTAACAATCACCTGTTTGGGATCAGTGCTGTTGTACCACCTGCATGTGGGATGGCTTTGCCACAGTTTTGAGAATTGAGCTTTTCCATTGCCTTCTATCTGGACAGAAGTATCCTTTCAAATTTCAGTGTCCATCCTGAATCTCTTCTCTTTTTGTTGTTCTATACTCTAATTCTCAGAAGGCTGCCCCAGGAGGAAGGCTTTCAATAGCTGAAGCTTGACTCAGTCCCTGCTAGTTACACAGCTAAATTGTCCAGATTACTTATCAGCAGTAGCAGCACTCTGCTGCATCTTCTGGTTGCTGCATTTTCTCTCATACACTGATAAAAAAGACCTCATACTGTTCCAGGGCTTTCAGACAAGAGGATAAGGTGGTTCTGTTAAAACCATTGCACATAATGATTCTTTTCTTTCTTTGATGCCTTCTTTTTTTTCTAATAATGTAGAAAAGGAGATCAGAGCTTCTGTCTGATTCTTGCTGCCTTTGTCTTTTCCTGTTTGAATATTTACATTTTCCTCTTTTTCTTGTTTGTGGTTTTGTGGTGTTTTGTTGTTTGTTTTTTGTTTGGTTGGTTTTGGTTTTGGTTTGGTTTGTTTTTTTTACCCCATATATATAAAAAAATAATTCCTATTCTTATATGGCTTTCTTTTTGAGCTAAAAAGAACAAAAAAGCTGGTAGCACTGCATCAGGTATTTGAAAGGCAAACAGGGACCAATAGTGTCTCTTGTTTCTCATCTGAAAATTTCCTGTGCTTCAACAATTTTTTTCCCCTATACTATCATCTAACATCAGAAATATACAGTCTGTTTTCATGCCCAGAATGCTGTACTGACAGGAGTAATAACAGAAATAAAAATTAAAAAAAAGGTGAAAGTGAATTGCATTCCCTACCAACTCCAACATATATTTTTTTAATATTATTTTCTCATCTATTTGAAGAGGCATCAAAATCTGAAGATGATGATTGAAAGAAATTTTGGCTGAGCATTGTTCATATATGCTAGAAAGTTCTGCAATTTTCTTGGGAAATTAAGGAGACTTAAAGTTATGATTCAGCCCCCAAACTTTCAACCCATGACTAATGCCTAGAGAGAAGCCTAGTCACTCTAACCTTCATCTCCAGGCAGTGGGAAGAGATGTAGGATGGATTTGGCTGAGGGAAGAAGAGTTTAGTTTCATTTCAGATATGCTTCGGTGTTTTGTAAATGTCCAGATGTGATATTTGGAACCAAAACCTTCAGTCCTACTGTAATAGGAGTTTAGCCAGAGTGAACACTGCATCTTCAGCCCCTTCTATGTGTTAATCTCCTTCTTCATAGATCTGGTGTGTCATGAGGTTCTTCAGAAAAGTAGCCAGTGATGTTGTCTAAAAGCACAGAACTGCCTGAATCTCAGCAGTGGTCTGACATCACATTTACATGTGTGCATCTCATCTCTAAACACCTCTAGCCTCATCTCCATTGCTAATAGGCCCTGGATTGTGTTTACGAAAATATGTCTGGAATATAATTCCTTATAAAAGTACCTCATGCTAAAGCTGCTTAGAGATCTGTCTTCCAAGGATCAACTTCAGAGGATTTCCAGGCTGCAACCACAAATTATGTCAGTTGTTTTCTGTAAGACATACAGTACTTCTTTACTGCCACAGGGGGTACTGTTGGCTTAATTTTGTATTTGAGTCACTGCTGCTGAAATTATTAAGTTAATGATTTATGCTCCTATGATACAACAATCTCTACTGTTTAAATTGGTTACTATGTTTTGTTTACTGTTTATAACTACCACGGTTGTTTTAAATGCCACTAAAAGTACTTGCCAGCTTCTATGGTTTATTTCTCTCTGCAGATTTTTACAAACCACTGATTGATATAGGGGAAAAAATAACCTTATAGTGATTTATGCTTGAAAAAAAATCCCAAGAGCTATGAATTAACCACTGTTCTGCTATGTAGAAATGTAACACTCTTGTGACATTGAACAATGGATGTCAAAATCTCCTTATTCTAGCATTTGCTTCTGGTTTATCATAGTGGAAAATTTGAGTGCTGCTTTTTTTTTTTTTTACCTTTTCTTTGAGTACTATGACTGCATCAGTTTTGGACTATGAGCTCACTAGTTTTTCCCCAGGGTTCCTTTTCATCATGCCATGTTAAGTACTTGATTCACTTAGACTAATGTTTGCAAAAGTGGAAAAAATGCCCCAGAATTCGCTGCTTGACAGAAGGTTAGCTCATTTAGCTTCTGGTGCACACAGAAAATTTGGGAGGCTGATCTACAGCTTCAGGGAAATCATCTGATAACAAAGCTGGTTAGATTCTGTGGCTCTCTATTGCTTTGAAGAAAAGTAGTACTTGCTAGTTTTCACTGGAAAAAGAACAGAGCACTGAGAACATAGCTGAACTGTGTAGGGCAGAGTGAGGAGATTTCACCAGTGTGTTACAGCCGTTGCAAGACAGTGTGACAATGGGCACTTCACTCTGCTGGGTGAAATTACGGTCACAGGAAAGCATAAGAAATACTGCTTCTAACATCACATCTTAGACCTCCTTTTCTGTAGCACTAATGCCCATCTTGCATTTTTGTCTTCTCATGTGCCCCCTGAGCCAACACACTAGCAGAACCCACTTACTCCCCAACACATGGGATTTTCCCACTGTTAAGGTCTCTTAAATGTAATACTTATCATCAGACCACTTGTTGCATCAGGGAGAGATGATGCTGAGAGTTTAAAGTGGAAGGGAGACGTTGATAATGTAGAAAATGAGGCATAACTATTTTAGGAAGAAAAAGTATAGGATGTCACTTCTATACTACATAAAATGTAAGACCAAGGACTTTTTGCTAATAGGCCCCCAATATTTCTGCCCCAGTTTTCCCAACATGGGAGTGGCATGGATACTATACATAACAGAATCAATGCATTTGGGCTCCATCTGACTTACTACATGAAGCAATACATCCACCTGGTAATCTGCACATATGCTTGCCTAGGGCTGCTCTACATCTGGCAGCCAGATAGCTACCTTTTCACTAGGCTAACTTATGCAGACAAATGGGAAAAATTATCTTTTACTACCCAGAGAACATTTCCAGGCAGAAAGAGAGGATATATTCTGGGAAACCCAAAATATTTAGTATCCCTAGCTAGTGACACAACCTGTTAATGTGTGGCCTTTCACAAATTCATTAAATATTTTCATTAACTGACAGTGTGCAAGCAAGTATGAAGTCCTAAAAGACACAACTGAAAAAGCCTTCATCTCTATGCTAAATGAATGTAGGCTTAAGTTAAGTTTTAGGTATGTTTTCACATGCCTACCATAATCTTTCTCTGCTTCCAATCCATTCTTCTCAACAAATACTGTGGAGAGAACAAACACATTTCATGCGGTATGGGAGAATTTCTCTGATATAAAGAAAACTTCAGATGTGTGAGTGAGAAGAGCATGAATTCACAGAGGAGTGGGGGTTGGGGAGAGGAAAAGTTGGCTGTCCAGAGCTCAGCTTCGGGGAACTGCACCCGTACAGATGTGAGTAATTCCTCCGGAGCTTCCTTTGAAATGAATTTTACCTGAGATGTGCTTCAGCAGCTAGTGGTGTGCATGGGTGATGGGTGCCTGGTGGTGAGATACGCTACCTTTTTCTACTGTCTGTTAGAAGACCTGCAGGTTGCCAGCAAGAAGAACCCAGCTCCAGGGTGATTTCACACACCCTAAAGTTACATGGTTTACACATATACCTTTGTGGGAAGTTAAAACTGGCATCCAGTAACAGAAGTCCATGGGTGCTGCTGTCCCGCTTCTCATTAGTGAATGCATCAGCACAGAGAAGCTGGCAAAGGAAAATGAATGTAATCCTCTTGCTTTACCAGGTACCTTTTTAAGCTAAATGAACATCTAGTCACAGATGAGCTACACTTCTTATGCACTTTCAGACACATTCCTTGTGAATTTTTCCAGGACTGGAATGCTGTATATATGATATTTCCCTTAATAAAGGATTCAGAAGTTGTTTTTCAAAGAGGTGTATAAATATGGGAGTCTACTGTGCAAGAGAGGTCATGAGTAGAAGATGTGAGAACCTATTGGCAGAATTACCCTGTTTTCCTCCCAGATTATAAAATAACACTAATCTATGTGTTAATGCGTGGCCTGTGAAAGGTGTGTGAGTGGTCTGCTTGGCCCTCTGCAAGGAAAAGGCTTGTCTCCTCTGATTTAGATGACTCAAAAGGTTCTCTAGGTGGAAAGTAACTCATCTAGGAAAGTATCCACGGCAAGAAAAACATGAAAAAAATCTTTTCTGGCATCAGGAAACATTTTCCTTCATACGTTGGGATACTACAACTGTGGGAAAACGAAGGAAGGTGATTAACCTAAAGTACAAGCTATCTGGAAACAACTCTCCCTGCTTCGTCCCTCCACCCCCCCCCAGTACATATGAGCACACACCTCTGAATGGTTTTTAGAGAACTATGTGAAAGATCTCAAAAAGGCCAAGTAAGAAAAGAGTCTTATTTTCATTTTCTTTTATTTAGGGTCTGGGGTGAAATATTTATTGAAAAATGTAAAGTATTATTTCTCCCTGTGATGTTAAAATGTTGACGTGTGAACCTTGTGTTTCAGAAGTAAAAATGACAATTAAGCATGAACAAGTTATATCTCTATTTAGTAAGAAGATGGTACTTCCTTAAACACTGAGAGCATTGAAACAGCAGAGACAAGAGAAGCTGCAGGCTATTTAAGTCAACTTTGTGCTTCTAAAACAAGTGAAAAAGTCAGTTTTCAGAAATTAATTGCAATTTTTCAGTGTATTTTAGAGTATCACTGCTGATCAGACAGAAGAGAACTGTATAAAAGAGCGTCCAGTGAGGTATAAGCTGTTTCACTGTTTTTACCAAGACGTAACATTGTATGTAGTGAGGAAAATATAAAACTGTACATTTTTACAGTTCACTTTTTTTAAAAGTATATTTTAAACCTGGATCTTCCCTATTACATGACTGACTAATTATGCCTCCAGATTTTAGCTGTTACAGCAGGGGCCAGTGTTCTTTACAGTTTTTTCTTTATCAAGAAAAATAAATATTAGATTTGCAAATATAATTTTAACAGTTTTTATATAAACAAAGCCATAACATTCTGGTATGACATTTCCAAAGTTATTCCTGTTAATTCTCAAAGCATTTTTTACTGTTGTATTTGGTACATCCTATTTTATGAACTTCATATAAAAATACGTAATTTAGAGGAGCATAAAGACTGGTAAGCTTCTTCCTTTCTATCGCGGACAAAAATCGAAGTCAGAATGTCATTTGATCAGCACTTTTAATTTTCACAAAAGTTGGTGGGAACTGAATTTACTGTCTAGAATTGATTTGATTTAAACAACTGTTCATCCCTAGGCTCTTTATTTTGGAGCTGCAATCATTATAACAAACTAAAAATCAGATCCATCATTTTTGAGGAAACCAAAGGAAAAGATTTGCTACATTTTCTTTTCATTTTTATTCACTTTTAAGACATTCATTAAAATGTCTTTTCCACTTACCCAGTGAGAGGTTCATCACTCCTCTCTGTCTCTGCTCCCTTTCTGCCCTCCCGTCCATCTGGCTTGGTTCGTCTACTGCTTCTCCTCCTTACCCGCAGTTACTGTGCTATCAGTAAAACCATTTCTGTATTAAAACTCTCACATTCCACTAGACCATTCATATATATGGTGTACTGACTTTTTGAGCACACGACTTGATACTTCTCCCTATATTAAACTCTTCATTCTTACTAACACCTTCTGTTTTCTGTACATAAGCCAGTTTTAAAGCTTACAATATGTACAGTCTTATCTCTCTCAGACTTAAAAAGATTTATTGAGGCCTTAGTTACACCAGCCATCATACAGAGTAGTGCAAGAGGAAGGAAATCACAGAAGGTCATCCTCCCTCCTTGCCTGGCTTTTGTGCTGTGCATAATGGAAACATTTGTGCTTGGGATAATATCTGCTCTTCTACTGGGGTTTAAAACAGAAGTTTCAGTGGATTTTAGGTTGTGCCCCAATACTGATACAGCAAAACAAATCATCTTCCATCAGAGACCAGCATGGACTGAAGAGGAATCTGAGTCCGTGTCCCATTCTCATTGCATCATTTCCCAGTGACTGGGTGGGAATGGGACTTGGAAGAACAGGAGATGGAGGGCACAAGTTACCACACTCACTCTTCAGATGAGGAGGCCGAAGACTTCATACTGAAGCTCAAAAAGCAGAGTTTATTTTAACCTCCCTAATAAGAAATGGAAAGTAAACAATACTTCAAGAACAATGTGACAACTATCAGTAAACAGTTAAAACTTCTGTACAGAAGAAATCAGGTTACATCAAGTTGCCAAATGTTTTCTATAACAGTATATTCCTCTCCTGTGGACAATTAGGAAGACTGTTCTGCATTGGAGGACTAGTGTTGACAGCACAGAGCAATGGACGTTTCAATGAAAAAGTTGCTGTTCTCTTCCTCTTGAGATCCAATAAAGATTTTATGTGTTGAGTTTTGCCTTATTTCACTTCCATTGCGATGTGAAGTACAAAACGGCAATATTCATTCATGCTGTACTGTCTGTTTGCATGAATACATAACTATAAACAGGTACTTTCATTTTCGATGGAAGCCATACAACTAACGTTTTCCAGTGACTGCTCACACTGATTTTAAATGAGGTACCAAGTGACTTTTAAAACGGCGCTCGAGCAATAGTTACATGGCATAGCACCAATTTTTAACTCTGCATTTGGTAATCTACCATGCACAAGCAAATCAATCCTATTTGCCAAAGGAATACTAATAGTGCCTTACTAGACTGTAAAATCACCAAGTCAAGCTTTTCTGGCTTGTTCCTTGCTGGATCTCTATTCATGAAGAACATTCTTACTACAGACCATCTACTCCTCTTTTGGTCTTCCACATCCTGCACATCTTCAAAGTGTGACTACTGTCCTTAGTGACAATCCTGTGTGTGATTTCATTTTTAGGCTCAGGTAAAAGGGCTTCCACCATTTATCTGGCTTCTAGTTCCTGAGCTCAATACCCGTCATTGCCATCATGGTCAGGAAAATATGCTTTTTAACAGCATAATTCTTTGTTCTCAATTCTGTCCTCCCTGGGTTTCCCTGAGGGTGTTCCACTCCAGGTCAGCAAGAGGAGAGGAAGCAGAAATGTGGCTGTTTTCCCACCCTGATTAGAGGACCCAGGTTGATCACATACTTTGGATGACGTACAGATAAATATACAGACCTTGAAGTAGTTGTCCAAATGGGACATACAGACTTCTGGAGAGGCAGCTCTAATAAATTTACTATTACAGCAAATCCATGGCTTCTTCCTAAGGGTGAGGGTAGGCCAGGGAGCTGTAACAAGGAGCCTGTTGTTTTTACACCACACAAGTGCCTTCCTTGTGGGCTGGTCTTCCTTGAGAAGGATTCATCACAGGGCTGTGGTCTTGGGCAAGAGGGAAATGCTGCATAAACCCAAGACAAGAGTCAAAATAGGCTTGTGAATTACCCTACATAGTCAAGTTAGTAAGAGATTAAAATAATAGCTTTAAAAATTAATTTATGCCTCTTCACCAAGAAATTCCCTTTCCTTGGATGAAAAAGAGCCACAGAAACATCACAGGCAAGATATTCCCCTGGGATATAGGAGTGAGATCACAGAACAAGGGATGGCAGTGGAACCTTTGTGGACAACTGTAAAGAGGGATATCCATCCTATTACATTCACATTATAAATTACCATCTAGGAATTATGCCATAGGACTATTAAACCAAAATACTATCAGTTTTCCTGGATCCTGTTATGATGGTCCTCGAACAGAAAACTATTTGGGGGATTTTTTCTTCTTCTTTTTCTTTTCTTTTTTTTTTTCTAATCTAGTGACATAAATGTTGAGCTATATTTTTCAGAGACCTATGAAACTAACTGGGGAAATCTCTCTGCTAGAGAGAGAATCCTGGGAGTCTGATTTACCAGCCCACTTACGTAGGATAAGCTTCCATCACAAAGCCAGAGTTCACAAGATCTTCATCTCACCTATGAACTAGACAGATTAGTCAGAGCTACCTAAGTCAAAATTAGTCTGATCAGAAGATCCCTAAATCATAATAGTTTTGGGTAGGGAATTAATAAAATTCTCCTGTGCTTTAATTACAGCATTTTTGGAAAACTTGCAGATTTTCCATATACAATGTAATACAGAGGTCTGCTGACTTTTCAAAGCCCACAGATAACAGAGGAAGAAAAGAACTAATTGAAATGTAGATAACAACAAAAATAAGAAAGGTAAAGTAGTATTTGCTTAAATATCCTACATGAAATCTAAAGACCATGGGAGAGTGTTTTGGTTCTAAAGATGTTTTTTCTAGTTGAAAATTATTCAAAGTATCAATTCTAAAATGCTCAGCATACATCCTTCGTTTCCAAATGAAAATAAAATGAATTGGGACTGACAGGAAGGGAGGGAGGGAGAGAGGGAGAAAAGGGAGGGGGAGAGGGAGGGAAGCTGGTTGATTTTTTCATACTGCCTTAGCAAAAATTGTGTGTTAATTTGACTCAAAAAGGTTCAATACAAAGAAAACAAGAAGGGGAAAAAATGAAAATAAATACTATGTGATTAATAAATTTTATGTTAGTAAAAAGAAAATAGAATGGAGCAATTGAACCTGTAACTAATTAATGGTCTTTTAGGAGAATTTATCAGGTGCTGCCAGTAAAATAGATTTTTTTATATTATTCGTGGAATCTATGGGAAAAGCTACAGAGATTTAGAGACTGAATGAAAGGATTTAAAACATTACAGAGATTTCTGTTGAGTTTTTAAATACCTTTAGAGTGATGACAAGAAGACTGGTGTTTGAGCAGAGCTTCAGTTAGTGTTGCAGCTGTATTTCATCACAGATAGAATTTATTTGATTTTATTTATCATGCCTTCTATGAGATTAAGCATCAGAGGCTGGATAGTGTCTTCAGTAAGTGAAATCGCTGAGGTTGTGTGGGTACAATCTCTCACTCTTTATTGGTGGGTGAGTGGGCAAGCACTCTGAATTCTGAATGCTGTAGGATAAGCATTCATCCAGTGTTACTGCACTGGTTCAGTCAAGTGCATCAGGAGTTAACAGTGAGAAATGCACACATGTCAGGTTGTAGTAACTATTCTTCCTGAAATATCTGATGGGCTCTTCTGAATCATGTCAGTGAATCATGACTATTAAGAGTTGGGTCTGTTTCATCTAACTTCAGCAATGCTGAAGTTTAAATTCTGTCTGGAGTGAGTGCAGAGAGGTAGGCACCCCCACAAATGTGTCTTAGGATGGAATTAACTGGGCCGTGTAGATCAGAGGGGGAATGACTAAGTGACCAAGCTGGATGAGATGAATGTATAGTTACTCTCTGTGACTGTACTAGCTGGAGCATTCATTGTTCACTTCTCTATCCCATCACTGTTGCTCACTGCCCTTTACCACAAGCATACCATGAATATGGCAGCAGTGGCAGTTGTGGGAGGACTTGGATATGGAAACACTGTACTCTTTGAAAATTCTCCGTTAGTGAAGGATTTCCCAAGACAAGGCTTGCTGAGGCAACACTAGCTTTTTTTAATACCTCTAAAGTAGTGGGCAAACAACTGTAAGTCCTGACTTTGCCATGTTAAATGTAGAGCTCTGAATTCGGGAAACTGTTTCTATAGGACTCTCTTGTCACACTTTCCTGATAAAGCTGACAGAACTCTAATTCATGCAATAGTATACACCAAGCTTTTTGTAGAAAGATGAGTAAACCCCATATTACAATAAAAGCAAGGTCTGCCAGAAGTCTTGTAAGACTAGTTCTTAATTTTGAACTTGTGTTTTACTCCTTGCTGTCTTTCATTTATCTCTGTAATGCAAATGGACCTGGGAGTTGCAGCAGTAAAAATCTGACCTCATTTGAGGTTCATTTTTGCAAAGAAAAGGAGGTCTGTTCACCAGGCTCTAAAGATGTTCAGACTATGTTCCTCCTTTGATCTCCAAAGCAGGCTGGGCTGACAGACTAAGCCTCAATTGCCAAAGTTTCTGTGACCCCACAACTCCTACTACTAATATGATACCATCTGGTTTATGAGTGTGAGAGTAAATTCAAATTTAAAGTGAGAGGTGTATCTCATGAGTGAATGCATGGTGCCATTGTATTGTGGTGTACATATACACATTGTGCCATACATGTATGTATGGGAGATGTCCAATCATATGGGCCACACATAGATAGCCATAGAAGACAGGATCAGTCTCCTTGAAGTTTATCTGGGAAATCACTACATTATTAAGAATGAACCATAGTAAAAAGCAGTGCTTTAATGTAGCATTCACTTTATTTTTTATCTTTTTTTCTTTTATGATGTTTCAAATATTCCTCATTCCTCAGTAACTTCTGTCATCCGGAGTACTGTGCATTTTTAAGCTATCAATTTGTGAAGGAAAAAATGCTGGGAGCTAGTAGAATGGTTTTAATTGGGGAAACCACCCAAGAGCTTACATGTGTAGCTGATTCTGACCTAGATTATCTGACATCCATGAGTCAAATATACCCTGGTACAACAGCTCTGGAAATGAGAGGACAGTTTCTTTCTCACAGCCCGTGGTATGAATCAGAAATAATTATTTTGAAGGAAGAGCAATGATGGCTGTGTAAGAGCAGCACAAAGCTCAGGAGGAAACCCAGCAGAGTTAGAATGAGCCCTCTACAAAAACTCGTACACCCAGTCTGGTCATGTTCGCTTTCCTCAGCCTCAATCTGAGCTCTTGCTCCTGTGCTAGAGAAAAAAAGAAAAAAAAAAAACAAAGCAAAACACAACAGAAAATACAAGAAAATGAAGCCCAGTACTTCAGAACCTCAGAAAGTTCTGTTTCAGATGTCATTTTATAAAAAGCAGATTGTTATTTTAACATGTGGGTTTCTTTTTTTTTTTTTCTGATCCTGTCCTGCTGTCCACCAAATAACTAGAGTATCAGCTTGGTTCAAGCCTCAGATCCCAGTCTATCAAAACCTTCAAAACCTGTTTCATTGCTTCTTTTCTCCCAGGCAAAGTGTCAGGAACATACATTCATATTTCATCCAGTCCAACCAACCACAGAGCGAGGATTTTCAATTAACAACTTGTACAGAAAATTCTTGCAAAGCAAATACTTTTGCTGAGCTACATACAGCCTGTGTTGTTGTGCCAAAATGTCAACTCCCAGAATACAATGTGTTGAAGTGAAATATGAAAATCCTGCTTCTGTCTTAGTTGTCTAGTCATATACACCATATTAACATGGGATATTAAGGAAATACACTCTAATGATAGGAGAATTACAGCCAACATCTTGTTCATGGTTGGGCTACATGTCAGTTTTGTGGTAGTGATGGCAGGGGAGTATTAATCAAGTGTGAACTTTGATTAATTAAAACATCATTCTGGATGCAAAGTGAAAGGAAGAAAATGTCATTTACTTCACAGGCAGCTCAGGTAGCGAACAGATAATGCAGCTAGAGAGGCACGAGTGCTTGTTGGTGAATATGCTTGTATTATGATTATCTACAGAACAGTGTTATAATTACATTCAAGATTGTGAAATAATGTTTTCTGTGTGTAAAACCAGTCGATTATTCTTTCTTCAGGTAATGTTCCTCTTTGCTCTTTTCAGCTTCCTCCATCATTTGTGTCCATGTTACGATCTTTCAAGACGAACACAAGATTGTTGACAATTTCTGATCCAATTAAGAGAAGCCACATTCAGAGAGAAGTCTGTGTTGCTTCACCATGCTGTTTTTCACTCTTTTCATTAGTGTTACATACACTTGTGGAGTATGAAGGAGGGAGGGTTGCAGATGCATACCCAGGCTGCAGAGTCTGTGGGTCAGGTGGCTCTGTCTCCTGAAGCAGAGATAGAACACTGTGATCCTCCAAGCAACTCAAGTGCTGCAGTTATCTTCCCAAGTCAAGAGCAACTTTAGCATGTAATTCAAGATCTCTCTGGTAGAGCTGTGGCCAGAGGAGGCTCTGGGAAGAGCCACTTTATATTCCATATCTGTTCACATTACTAGCGGAAAGTACAGGAAAGCAACAGCAACTCCAGTTCTGCTTCTTAAGTGTTTCATTTTTCCATGTCCAACCTCAGATTCTTCCATTACGGACACCAGTAATAGGCTTTGTGGCCTATTTGTATCCACAGAAAAGTGCAGAAGAATGAGAGTCACACAGAGCTGGAACTATATTTTTCCATGGATCTCCGCACTGTACATGGTGGGAAGACCACATGAAAACCTTTATTGCAAAAGTTTCTCTGAGGGGTTTTTGTTGTAGCAATTCCAGAAAAGCTCAGAAAATTAGCTCTACTGGATGTACCCCCTCAGGAGACTTTGCTTGTGTGAGGACATTTTATTTCCTAATTAGACAGTCTTTTCTGCCATGGATTCTTAATGAAACTTGTGTCTGTGATGAAGGCCCCAATCAGGACTTATCTGAAGGATTTTGGTGATGTGTAAAGCCTTAGGCAAATGTCACCTAAAGCCCATGGGGTATGACATGAGTTCCTTCATACCCACTGAAATTACTCTTTTTCACATGCTGTGAGATGCATCTGTAGAGTCTGAAAATAAGAATCTGTCATCTGGTTTTATTTTGCTGTTCTTGAGAATGCTAAGTTGATTCAGCAAGGTCATGCATGGTCTAAATATATGCCAGTAATTTTTTTTTTTGTTGTGAAAATCAGCTTTATATTTATGACTACGAACAATAATCTAGTTTAAGCTCAGTTTTCTAGTTCTGCATGCTATTTTGCAAGTAAATACACTGTTACAAACATTGAGCTTTTAGACCAACATTGAAGTTGGCATGAAAATTTGCATACTGAGCTATCAGTTTTCTAATGTTAGTAGAGCAAATATGTTCCCTCTTCTTAACCCTGCAATGCCCTTATATGCAAGTTACAGTTCTTGTACATCTTTTCATAACTCTGTCATGGTGCTAGTGACATATTTACTGTCGACATGCTAAACAACTCTCACAAAGCAAGTGGTCTGCATTGAGTTCTCCCTTTATGCTGCATCCAGATAAAGCTTGAAAGAGCAACACCATGAAAATATAGTTCCTAGTAGCTGTACTGCATTTTTCAAAGCTCCTTGAAATCCTTGAGCAAACATGTAAAAGTTACTGTGTAGAAGTTAATGGTTTTGATCTAAGTCTCAGTAATATAAATCTGGAATGACTTCAGTGACCACATGTCTGGATATGCATATTTCTTTTCAGAACTTGGTTATAGTTCAATGTACTGGTGCCCCATATACCCAAAAAAAAGCTTTTACAACGAGGTGTGCCAGCTGTTTAACACTGCATAGGAAAGCACAATTTAGGTGAGCTCTGCTCTCAAATCAGTTTTCCAACAGTGCAAATGTATTGATTAATATGGAATTACATCTTATAAACACTAATGTTAGTTGGAGAATCGGAAAAAAATGCATCTGAATTTGGAGGAGGACTTCTGCAGAAAGAAATACATAATTACTGGAAACTGCATTTTATCATGCTTAACAGGTTTAACAGCAATACTGTTGAGAAAGTGTCAGGGACCATTTCATCATCTCCATTTTTGGGGTGGTAGGTTTATGTTGCTTCCAAAATGTGACACTTCCCCAAATAGAGGGCCTTATGATTCATCATTAGTTCAACCTAAATCTAGTTAAAATAATTCCTCTAAGTTGAATGCATAATGACAGCTGGTAAAACAGTAAGATCACAGTGCACTCACAATGAAAAAATAATTTAGTCTATTTCTTGTTTTAAAATGTTTCAATTTGTAAAAAAAATCTTTATGGTAATGCTCTAAAGTTATCAAAACACAAGGTGTCCTAAAGTAATAATCACTGGAAGATTTTTTCCCTCTAATGATGCAGTGAACAGGTGTTTTATATTCTGACCAGAATCAAATTAGACAGAATGACAAATGCAAATGATGGCCGAGATTAGAAGGCACCTCTTATTCCTTCCCATGTACAGGACTTTCCCTTTTCTCTCTTTCCCTTTCCCTTTTCTTTTCCTTCTCCCTTTGTTGATGTTCACAAAATTTCTGTTGTCCATTTCTTCAGCCTGTTGAGGTCCTTCCACTGGCAGCACAACTACCTGGTGAATCAGCTACTCCTCCCAGTTTTGCTTTGTCTGAAAACTTGCTGAGGTTTCACTCTCCTGTTGGCCAGGTAGCTACTGGAGATGTTAAATACTGTTGTACCCTGCTTCAGCCTCTAGGCTCACAACCAGTGATCAACCCCCAACTGAATTTCTAACTGCTGATTGCAGCCCTCTGAGCCCAGTAGTTCCATCAGTTGTCAGCTCAGCTCACTGTCCATTTATCTGGTCCTTATCTTATCAATTTGTCTATGATGAACATGGTGTTGAAAGCCTTTCCAAAGTGAAGACAAACATCAACTGGTCTCTCCTTGCCCACTGATGACTGTGTGTGTCTTGCCATTCATATACCCATGCTAGATACTCCAAATCATCTTGTCCTTCTTGTGTTTGGAAATGGTTCCAGCAGGATTAACTCTGTCATCTTCATGGGGATCATGGGAAGGCTGACCATGCTTCCCCTCATCTGCTCTTTGATTACCTGTGTCAGGAAGTTGTCATAAGTGCACTTCAGAAATCTACTGAATGGCCTGTGCTCTGTTGTGGTGTCCTTCCAATGGATATCAGGTTGCTTGAAGTTTCCATGAAGACCAGGGATTACAATCATGAGGCTTCTTCCAGTTGTCTGAAGAAGGCTACATCTACTTCTTCCTGGTCAGGCAGTCTTTAGCAGACACCCACCATAATGTGGCCCTCATTGGTCTGCCCTCTAATCCTGGCCCATAAACTCTCATCTGGCTTGTCATCCCTCCCTAGGTAGACCTCCATGCTTTCCTAATGTTCTGTCACATACAGGATTACAACTTCTCCCCTCCATCCTACCTGTCCTAGCTGAAGAGCCTGTATCAATCCGTTGTGTCACTCCAGTTGTGTGAGTTATTCTCAAGGTTTAGGGCAGCTATCCTACAACATCTCTGTGACCCCAGTGAGTCTGTAGCCCTGTAGCTACACACAGATCTCTAATTCCTCCTGTTTGTTCTCCCTAGTTTGCTTTTAAGCTATATCTAATTCAAATGTCTCATAGTTGCAAATTATACCAATTAGAGCTTTGAAAAGTAATATTTTATTATTAGTCTACATATGCATATAATGTATTAGAAGCTGGTATTTTCATCATTAACGTATCTAAAGGCTAGAGAGCACAGGGGGGGGTCTAAATTTAAATGCACCCCTGCCTTTCTTACAAGGCAGTGGCACTTCACTGTTTCTGTCAAAAGCAATCTGTGTGATCCTATACCTGTTGTATCGTGAGCAGACTCTAGCATGATTTTTTTCCTTCCCCCCTCGCATATGTGCTGTGCCAGATGTTTTAACGTGTCTGTTATTATAATTTATTATTATTATTACAAATTCTTGTTATCTTTATTATTATTACTTTACAACAGCAATTTTCTCTGACTCAGATATGCAGAGACCTCTGTGTCACTACTATAGTTCATGGCCAGTCAGCGGCATTTGGAAAGTTGTTTCCATCTGGAAACTCTTTGCTGTCATATGGGAAATTCATTGGTGATGTCAGCCTTGTACTTAATGGAAAGAGATCCACAACACTTGAATTGTCACTGCTCAGCCAAAAGTGGCCAAGAACTGAATGTGCATGAAGCCTGAAATATTTTTTCAGCCACCAAGAAGATCACTTCATCCAAGGATTGAAGCTCACTGGCAACAAAGGGCACTGCTCATCCTGTTCATGATCTATGGATAACTGAAGTGCTTCTGTTTCCAGGCTCCCCTTCTAAGACATTTCCTGAGCACTAAAAATGTTTCAAAAATGTGAAAGAAAACAGTTACACAAAAATTATATTAAAAGAAAATTCCAAACTTCACTGAATGCCTCCAGCCAAATTTCTAAACTGGGCAGCAGAGTGAGAGGAAATGGTAACATATTTTTGCAGCATTTACACTTTTTATGCTACTGCTGGCACACACGGTTTTGTGCCTGTAGAGAGAGCAAAATATTAGAGTCAAGAACTACCCTGTAGATTTGAGAGCAGAATGGTATTGAAGTTCAGGTCTACAGCATAGGTCTGTAGATAATAGTTGTGCCCTCAGGTTGAACTGCCTGTTTGAAATTGTGAGGGGTTTGGTGAAAATGAACAGCAGAGCTGGAACCAGAGAGTGAAGTTGGTGGCCCCACTGAGAGGACAAGCAGGTCCTTGCTGGGAGCTCATTGCCAGCTGGCCAGCAGCTCTGCCCCTGCCACAGCACGAATGGCTGCCACCAGGCTGAGCCTTTCGGGGACAGGGATTGTGAAGGACATCCTGAGAGGATGCTGGTGTTGTTTATGTCTTGGGGAAGAAGAGGCAGAGCAGGTTGGATGGGATGCTCCAGGAAACCCAACACTGTTGCTTAGCAGTACTCATAGGAAACACTTCTGTTTGTTTGCTTGTCTTACATTTTCACATAAGCACCCTGAGTGCCTTTGAAACTTGTTTAGAAATGAATGAAACACAGAATTAACCAGCTGATACATAAATCAAACCATTACTGTAACTGTGGAATGATCAGTAGAGACAAACAGTCTCTCTTTAGTTTGTTACTAGCCTGGAAAAAGCATTAATTAGCACTAATGAATCACCAGAGCTATGACGGAGCCAGGTTTCCAGCATTGCCAAAACACAAGCATGATTCAATTAATGCTGAAGGTTTTAGTGCATGTGTTTTTATGGAACAGTCTTTTGACACTAGTGTCTTTTTAATAATACTTTGCAAAGCTCTTCCAATATTATTGCGTGCAGACTGAGCTTCCCAATTTATTGTGAACAATAAAGAGTTAGAAATGCATTTGTGACCTCCTTTTGGATGAAATACTCATCTGGGTAATGTAATAATTATGTAAATTACTTAAAGTTAATGGTATTTTCTATTTGTGCTGGATTTACTGCCATCAGAGTTGATGACTGACTAGCACTAGAGCTTAGATATTGGCAGAAAAATAAATGTGTTATTTAATTTAATTTAAAGATTCCGAGAAACTGCTCCTAGTGTGTAAACAAAATCTTATCAAGTGACCTCCACAACAACTTGTGTTTTTGTTGATAATCTGCAGTTCAGAGACAGGGGCCAAACTGTGCAATCCGACTCAGGAGGGGATAATGTGGAATTATGCTGAGGAGCTGTGAGAGACCATATATTATTCTTGCCTAATGTCCTCAGAGCAGAGGGACAGATAGTGCAGCCTCTGCCTTTGATAGGCAAACAGTTCTATCCTCTTCAGGCAAAGTCTGAGCCCAAACCAAGAGGCAGAAACCTCTGTACCTGAACCGTTGAGTGGCACAGTCTGCAGCTGCTACTTCACTGCTATCCTGGACTGGCTTATTCCCAAACATCAGGATGAAGAGATTTGCTATCTGCAATCCATGAAATCAAAGGCAGATGAAAGCCTTCCTAGTTAAAGGTGACTGAGGAAGAAAGTATAACGAAATAAGTATGCATAAACCCAAGCTTATGCCAAACCAAATGTGAACTACCAATGCTTGTAATCTTTTTTCCTTGTCACCTATTCCAGCCCCTTCACCTGCTAGCTGAAACTGCATTGCTCTTGCTCCCTTCAAAATGAGTCTGGAAGGTCACCCACATGACTGGATGGGCAAAGGAAGTTCTCTGACCAGGGGAAAGTAGCAACTCTGGCAACACAGAAGTTTTGCTTTTTCCCCTAGTTAGTAACCTGAATGTACTGTTGAGGAAAAGACATTTTGCATTTTCTATGGAAACCCTTGACATGGCTATTAATACTATGAACTGATGATACCACTGATAAGAGGACATGGAAGCAGAATTCCCACATGCAGAGGATATCTATACCAGAAACATTAATTTAAATTTCTTCATCCTTCATCTGCTTGAATTCCAAAGAGTTTAATAAAGCAGTATAGCTGTAAGCAAAATCAGATTGGCAACATTACACAAACCCAGCAACATTTCACATCCCAGATGGCCACTGACTTTGCCCATTTCCAGTATTGTCTTGGGCTTTCAGTCATCTCTCATCTTCTCTTCTTTGCTGCCAAGGCTGCCTGCTGAAAGACTTTTTTCTTAGGAAAGGCCCAGCAGTCATTCAGTGAGAGTACACGAACCTGTCAGCTCCTCCTATACCAGTAACACTGGGCTTGTTGTAATCTTTTCCACAATAAGCCAAAATTTCTCAGCACTTACAACCCAGACATACACATTCATTTTGGTCTGAAACCTAAAACAGAAGGAAGTAGGCCACCCAGCTCAGAACTAAGGACAAACTTCCCAATCTGTGTTGTCCCTATGAGAAAAGTATAGGTCTCAGTTCCAGCTGGGAACATTTATGACATTTGGTGTGTCTGCACATTCTCACTGCAAGGGACAGATTGTCAGATTCTGCTTTTAGCTACATATGTGCAGCCCAAGTGAAATCAGTAAATGATCACATCACCAGCCTATCCAGTGAAATCTAGGTCTTTTATAAGGTTCAATAACAGATATTTTTTCTTAATGTCTATTGTCACATAAGTAAAATAGGACATTAAACTTTAAAAGATAACAAAATGAATTTATAAATACAGTAAAAACTCAAGAAAACAACAGTCTTAAAAGAAGGAACTGTATGCCTTCTGGTAAAACCTGTTGTCATTGATATGGTGTATTTGTGTCATAGCTTTAATTGCACTTAAAAGTTGAATTTGACATACTACACGTGAGGCTGAAACCTGAGAGGATGCCAAACTTGGTAAACAGAATAAGCTTCATTAAAGCAGTGATTTACAGAGTAACTCCAAGTCTAGCTAAAGTTCCCTGTGTAGTAATTTCACAGGGCCTACTGTCTTCTCCAGGTTCATCCTCTCTCTAACCTACAAATGATTTTCCAAAATCTGTGCAGATGCTTACAAATTGGGATAGTTACCATTTTCCACTTGGATCATGGCACTGTGGATTAGCACAGGTTTATTTCATTGTGATGCTGGGAATCAAAGGCCTTCTGTTCAGCTTAGAAGACAACATGTAGAGCTATCAGAAGTGATGTTGTTTTCTCTAAAAATGCAGATTCCTGTTACATCCTTGAATGCAGCTAACAGCTCTCTAAAACAAATAGTGCTCTTAATAATAGGAAAATGCACACTGCAGTCATCATGTGTACTTCCTCTTATCTGCAATTCCTGTAGGCTACATTTATGACTACTCCTTCTCCAAATGCTCAGCTGATTGTCTTGCTCATCAGAGTAATCCCCGAAGAAAATACTTGTATGGTTGCAGTATGTTAGTAATCAACAGTTTGCCCAATTATATTTGAGTCCAGTGCAGTTATCCCTAACTCTGTCACAGAATGGTAACAGCATGATGTTTAGGAGACGGCAGGTTTTTTTAAGACCCTGATACACAAGACAGAAAAAAACATTGACTTGAAAATACACAGGACTGGCTATAAACAAAGGAGAATCACCACAGCAGAAGCAAAGATAATTTTGTGTTTTGTCATAGTTCATGGGCTTTCTGACAGATAACATTATCTTTTATAAGACCAGGTAAAGTTTGGTATGCCTAGAAATTAATGTGATATCATTTTGATTGAGAGAAAAGCAAATAGATTCTTTACTGATCTATGCATCTTCTTTGTTTTTTCCTAGATACGACATCAAAACAAAACTCTCAAATCTTTTTTCCAAGACCATGTCTCCTTTATAGCACTCTTCAGAAAAGATTACCAAGCTGGCAGCCACTTCTACTCTGTGATTATCTCTGTTGGAAGAATATAACTACAGAAAAACATAAAACAGTAGAAATAATCTTTCATCTTCTATGTTTATTTTTCTTAAAAATGGGCAAGGACATGAAAATAATTATTTGATGGTGGGTGTTTTGGAAAAAGTGAGGAAATATGTCTTAGTTTGAGCTTTTTGTGTATTGCTAGCCAACAGGTTACCTGAACTTAATCTTTCTTTAGAGATCTCTTTTTCATAAAGTAAAAATTTTGTTTGTAACAAGATGTGGGGTGTGTGTAGATCTAAGGGATTATGTGATGCACATAACAGCCAGTATTTCACTTCCATCCAGAGTCAGGAACGTGGTTGGAGAATTGCATTGCACTAATTAGGGCTATATCTGTGTCTTTATAATAAAAGTGTGCCAAAGATCACATGGCAAACATCATCAATACTGAATCTTTTCGGTGATGTTATGCCTTTTCAAATTCAAATGCGGCATCCAGTGGTAGTTAAAGAATTTCCCCTTAGGTGCCACATATTTATTTTGTGCTGCATTTCCTTGGGCATTTACCCAGCTTCCATGGGGCTTTGCAAGCAATTGTGGCCCTGTGGCCACAAAAGGGTAAAGGCAACAAGATGGTGAAGATTTCTATCACATGTCTTTATCCTCATCTTACATTTTTTTTGCAATAAAGACAAGATGAACAGTGAAACTCCAGATCGAAGCCCAAAGCAACAGGACAAAGAACACTATCTCATATTCAATATAAGGGAATAGTTGGCTTTGCAGAACCCATATGCAGTGGTTCATAAGGTAAACTTAGATCCAAGAGCTGCTCAAACAAAGAGATGGTTTGTAATCTCTCTCCCAGATGAATATAAGACCACTTTGTGATCTCAGTTATGACACATATGTATACAATAACTACACAGAAGTCCATGGAATTACTCTAGATTTGCAAGAAATGTAACAAGTGTCTGAACACAGGACATGAAGTTCATGTCCTAAAATTCACTAAAACTGCATAAAATCTGCAGTGCTATATTGCCATAGAAAACACTACCTTGCTTATAAGGGAGATGGTAATACTACCCATGTCTGTCTGAATGGAGGGACTCTATATTTCCTTAATTCCGTGTTTAATGATTAAGGATTTTGTAGTTATTTATGATAACTTAAGAATTTAGCAAATAGATTTTTATGTATGCCTAGGAAATACTGATTTACTAGTTCTTAAAATCTTCACTGATTGCAGCAGTTATCTTAGTGGAAAATTGTGGTTTAGAGAGACTGTTTAAAATACTTTTCTTCTTGAAAGGACGTGTCACTCCAGAAAAAGCAATATGCTAACAAACCTTTCTACCATGGCCTTTAGTTTCATACTGTGACAAAAAATTTCAAAGCAAGACATTCTGTGTCCTCTATTCAGGTACCATGAAACTCATGGAAATAGTATCTGAAGGAGAACACTTTTCATAAGTGTATGTATAATATGTAAAAACAGTAAGTCTGTTTTTCATAATTCAATTAAATTCTAGGAAGGCCCAAGTTTTGTTCATGTTATGGTAAGCACAAGTTACGACAAAATGGCTAAAACCAGCGTCTTGTAATTTTTTCATCTGTTTTGTTGGTGCTTGTCAAAGCATTATAACTGTGTGTTGCGGTCTTGTCTACTGAATGACATACTTTGTGAGTTTCAAAACAAGGAAAAATGCACCATAAATTTTTTACATATGCTAACTGATTGTAAATGCAATTGAATATGTGGGACTTCCTCCAGCTTTGTTCTTTGGTGAATTGCTATTAGCTTACATTTGAAATCTCTGTTGGCCATACATTTCACATTGTTCTTCCAAATGTAATCATTTCTTTCTTTTATCTGATCTCTGACAGAATCTCTGTTTTCATCAATATTTGACAGCAATTCCCAAAGATACAATATAGTCCACTCTAATATCCTTGTGCATACTGTCTTCCTCCTTTGATATCCAATACCTAACCAGTGAAATAATTTATTGTGCCTTGTTTAGTATTTTATTTTTTGCATGTGTTTTGGTACTGTCCCTTTGAAATGAAAGTTATTTAGAAATTTAAACCAACTGTTTTCAAAAAATAGTTATGAAATATTTTTCAGTCTCACCCCTTTTCAAAGATGCAGATCTTGTTTTCATATATTGCTTAAATATTTCTTTTCATAAATTACTCCCAAACCATAATTTTATCAGAATGCACAAAATCTATCACCTGAAAAAAAAAGTATAAAATAATCAATCTTGCACACACCACTGCTATCCAGAACTCGGTGAACCTTTTAAAATGAAGTACCACAGTATGGAATTTGGTTTCTGTAGAATTTTCTAGCAACAAGAAAACACAACATATGTAAAAAGGAGAAATTAGTTTTATGAATGAGACTGAATAGCATAATTATCCCTGAATACACACATTTAACAGTGAAGATGATAACTTTTCAAACAATCTATAGAGAAGTGTGGGATTTTCCATGCTGGTCTAAACGGCGGGCATTAGTTAAATCCAAGTTAACAGGTTCTGTACAATGATAAAATGAAGAAGTAGAATAAGTTATTTAGAAATATATTGATATTTCTTGACCTCAGAATTAAAATACAGCATTCTGAATCATATTCTTTGTAATGAATGCAAAGAGTCACTTATATTTGTGATAATGCAAGTTGTAAATGTATTGTGTTTTGATTCATAATAACAGGCTTATAAACTTACATAAGTGGAGGCAATGGTAGGTTGTGTTTCCTATAATATTGTAGTGAGAAAATGAGCAAGCTGACTGACTAGATAGTATAATTGGTACTATAATGATTGAAAAAATGTACTTTTCAATTGTGAAGGAGGACCAAGAATGAAATACTACTACACTTAAATTAAAATGAATATTAATATACTATCCAGCATATAAAATAGTCCAGTGTACTTCATTGTAGTCCAGCAACACAGAAACTAAGCCCATCAGGGCAGAATATGTTAACTTTTTGCTGAAGGTAAACCTGGTACAACTCATGGAAATTAACATTGATAAGAATCTTTAACAAATTCTGTTTTCAAAGAGGAATGTAATTTTTACTGAAAGCTAAATATGTTAAGACATGAATTTTAACAAATGTCTGTTTTGAAAAAAAGTAAAACAAAACCCAAAACCTTTCAATAATGTCCAAAACATCTCTTGTTGAAAAAGTTGACAGTGTTTTGTATTAAAACCAAAGAAGTTAGAAGTCATCAACTTTTAACCAAAATACGTCCTTTTTTATCTAGATAAGATATCACAACAGACTTGAACCATTTTTTAAATTTGTATTTCATTGATGCTTTGAAGCCTTGTTCTATTCAAAAGAGCAGAATTTCCTCTCAAATGGCAAGCCAGTTCCTGCTGTCCCAGTTATGTTGTTATATTGTTCCTGAGTTTAACCTTAGTCCTTCTGTTCAGGAAAGAGCTTTATCCTTAGACAACAGATAAAAACTGCCTTTAATTTTCATGAAAAAAAATGAAGTAAGGGTGAAAAATATCTTGCTACACTGCAAGAGTGTTAAATTGAGCTTTTTTACTCGCTCAGTTTGTGGAGTTTTTCACAGAGCTTGAATGCTGAGTGATTCCTTTGGTTATGGGCACCTGTATGCATGACTGCTCTGCAGTTGTGGGTGTGCTGGCTGCTTGGGTTAGGATGATTTTGATTTTCCACAAAGAAACGTCTATATCCCAGGTAATGTATTCAAGCTCCATCCTGTCTGTAAGTATAGTTCTTCCCCACGTGCCCTCTTGCCAAACTTGACTATGAGCTTTACTTTGAAGCAGGTTAACCTGTTTCATCTGTCCACATGTGGTATAATTTCTGTGCTGTCCCTTTGGGGCCTGCTGATCAACAGAGCTGGAATCAGATGAAAAGAGTTCCTTGTGAAAGGGAAAAAAACTACTGCATATGCAGTTCTGCACATGTAAGGAGAAATTCGATGGTGTCCACAGAGTTACCCATCACACATTTAAGATGGAAGGGGTACCAGTAATCTGAGCTGTGGCATTCTTGTGTGTTTTCTTTCCATGAACACTGAGTATTCATTCCCGTGGCATTCCATAAGCTGCATGACCACTGAATCAGTATTTGTCTGGGCTTGCTACCGAGAACTAACTTCTTTCACCATGGTTTCTCCCAGGCAGAGATTATTAAATACTCCTGAATCAGTATTTCCTGTTCAGGTTCTGGAGCTGCTCCCTCAAAGCAGAGGGAAGGTTTTGGTTCTAGGTATTCGAAGAGTTTCACAAAGTTTTAACTTGTGTAATAATTCCTCTTATGAAGGAACATGCCTTAAGGATTGAATGATCAATTCGTATGTCCAAGTACTGTTGAATTTGACTAAAATTCCTAGTATAAGGGCAAAAGGAAGCAAGAGGTTGTGTACAAAATTTACAGCTGGATATAGTCCAAGAGGTATCTGCCTCGCTTCCTCTCACACCACAGTATCTGGGGAGAAGAGAAGGGATGAGAGGGGCTGGTTTATTTATATTCTCCAGTCTTTCCAGTCTTTTTTTGTTCCCTTTTTCTTATGTTCTTCTTTTATCTAGTGAACATTGTATTGGCCGCCTTAAACATTTCACAGTTTGTGGCAGTCCCTCCTTGCTTGATTGAACCAACATTTATGGAAGTTACTATTTGTGATTTGGGTATAAGGTTGCACAGAAATGTTCAGAATTTTGCAAGGAAGCAAAAGAATCTGTGTAATTGATGAATCTAAAAACATATAAATTAACAGTTTGGGAACCAAATGTATGGAATCAGGGATAATGGAAAAGAAAGTGCTAAATGGGAGAAGAAATGAAAACTGGACTGAAACACTGCTGTCAGAATCAGTGGTATTGGTCATGAAAAGAGACAAATAGGAAGAGTCTTCTAAGCATGTTTGGCAATATTTATTAATTTGTATTTTCTGGACTATTCAGAATGAAGAAATGTAAAAGTGATTGAAAATGAAAGAATAAACATTCAAAATCTTAAGGGACATTTTGAGCACCTTAGATAAATTCTTATTTGAGCTTGGAGTTTTTTCATCTTGTCTGTATCTGAATGGATTTACCCACACTTAATTTGCATCACATGTTGCTGATTGTGTACAGTGGAAATTCTGATCTGAATTATATGTTGCATAACCTGATTGCCATAAAAAAGTCTGGAAAAAATGTAGAATATCAAAAAAAAGTTGGTTTCATTGAATCACGATTTTAATGTTAACTGTTCAATATTCAAGAAATTACCATTGTCATGGCATAGTTTGGTTTGGTGTTTGATATGTACATTCAGTTAGTGGTTCACTGACTCCTAGAATGGAAGGCTTCTATAGCACTAAATAAATTTGAGACCTTGAGATTATATTTTGGCATGTTTTTAATGAATTCACCCCCAGAGAGTTTCAATGGTCATAGTAAGATCAAAAACTTCAAAACCATGTTCTTTTGTTATTTTTTTTAGCTCTGACACTACATTATTTATGACATCTTTGTGTAAGTGAAATGTTGCACACTTCTATAAAAGTATGGAATTTTGTTTTTTTTTTGTTTGATTTCCAAAGATAGAAGTGGACTTTATGTGAAGAGATAGAAACACATGAAGAAAAATTGTTTCAAAGATGCTAAACCAATTTCTTTCATCATGGTAATGGTGTCAGGCAGTAAAGCAGTAGGTATGAGCTTTCTGCTTTGTTTACATAGAAGATAATCAAAGAAACACAAAGCCCATTTTTGTTTGTGCTTGTCTATATGTATATTAATTTCTAGGACTAGAATCCTTCACTTGCCTGGTTTATGCTACTTAACATGGAGTAGATTCCATTTCACACTATGCTGTGAATGAATTAATTGTCAAATGGGGTTTTGTTGTGCTATAAGGTGAAGCTCCTTCATTTTCTTCTGGATGCTCAAAGAATTCCAAGACAAACTCATGTGAAATCCTTCTAGACCTCCTATTTTTGCTCTACACTGGGATATAAAGTCATACTAAATAACTGTTCCTAAATAATCTTTAGTGTATAAGAAAAATTCAATGTACTTAGTAAAAGCAAGATTTTGGGTCTTCTGGGGTTCCTTCCCCCCCACCTCTATTCTACAGTGAATAGAACAATAACTATTTCAAGCTCCAGGTAGACCCATCAGATACTTAAAATACATAAAATAAGTAGGGAGATTAAAATCTTTAAATAGTTAAAAAATAATAGAGACACTTACAGGACTGTTCTATGTGTATCATGGGAAGCAAAGAGATAAAAGAGGGAATACAGGCATCTGCAAAATCTTATATAAGAGAAAAATGTGTCTTATGGAGAAAGTTTTCATTCAGCATTATTTACATACAAAGAACAGTTTCTTTGCCAAAGCAGTTTACATATGTTTCCCAGACCTTATAAAAGACACACTCTTACCCTCCATCAGTTTCTAAGGAAATAAAGCATACAAGGTCTGCTTCTAGAGATTATCAGACCTCTCTAATTGAGGTGTTGAAGATAAATATGTTCAAGTCAACTGCAAAAACCTCAAAAGACTTTACATGGTCCAGAACGAACCCTCAGCCCAGATAGCTGGCATAAACTGGCATAGCTCCACTGACGTTGTGGACATCAGTGGGGTACTGTTGATTTACAGCAGATGGACATTTCACTTCTTGCTGCCTGATGAGCAGACTTGTTAGGCACTACCTTTGACAAAAACTGATAATTGACAACATGATCTAAGTATTTAGGGAAATGATGGAATAAAAACATCCAAAGGTTTTATATATCTCAATATATTGAACCTGCTCCTTGTGAAGGCAAGTCAAATACTGTGCCAGTCTTTCTTTCAGCCTCAGCAAAACACAAGAGAGAAAATCAAAACAAAAATGAAATCCACAGACAGGTCTGCTTCAGCACAGTCTTTATTTATGGGATCTCATGAACAAAAGAACAAAAGCATCCAGTAACTGTTCCTTGAAACATGATGTGTTTCCTTTGAATGGATTGAAAAAATAAACTTCTAATGTATCTGTCTAAACATATAAAGTGGAGCTTCCTGACCTGTCCATTGCAAAGTACCTGTCTCGCACACATCATCCATCATGAGAACAAACTGACTCTGTTTTGTGAGCAGTTTGGATATCTGACTTAAACATGTGGCGAAGTCGAATCTTTGCTTTTTATCCACAATAGGAGCAGGCATTGCTATAAGACATCATTGGGTCAGAATTTTAGTTGAATAGTCCTATTGGTCACCTGTCCTAGAATTGTGTGAGCATTGCTGTCCTGACCTGAGAATGTGAGCAAGTATCTCTGCCTGACCACACAGTGACAACAGCTCAACCCAAGGTATCTTGTCCATTGTGCATCTTTTTGTCCTCTGTGGAGTGGACAACCCTTTTGGATGCAGTAAGAGTTACCTCCATGACAGCCAGCTTAATGAGTGCATTAGAGATACACCTCAGCTCTGTATCCCAATGAAGAGCTTAAAAATCACAAGAGAGGGACTGACAGCTGACCGTCCAACTCTTCAAAATTCTGCCACATGCAGCTCAGCAGAAGCCTGGTTTTACCAATAGAAGGCTGGGATGTTGCAGGAGCATATCAATATCAAGCAGGGTTGGTTTCTGGGAAAGGAAAGTCCATTGAAAAGCAGAAAAGTCTGAACTGCAATGCTCCTCAACATCTTGCTTAGCTTTTTCCCTACGTGATCAGAGCTATAACAATGCCCCAGGAAAACAAGAATTGGTCTCACTTTTTTTTTAAAGGAAATAGCGAAGGACATTTTAGAGATATATAACCTTTCCTAGCTGCTCACAGAGGAAATGATTCCTAAGGATCCCTTATCTTAAAATTAAATAGGTGATGATTGGAGAGAAACAGAACAGCTGTTTAGAAGCTGTCTTGAAGGAAAACAGAAACGATTGTATTGTTCGATGTGGTCACACAACAAAAAAAAAACTTTTATAGGCAATTAAAAAGTGAAGTAATGATAATAGTCTGACAAAATCCTTCCTTATCTTTGCTCCCTGACTTTACCTATCATTGCAGGAAGACTAGTTCACAGCTTGACCGTATCTTTGGTTGCAGCATATGAATCACTATTCTCCAAAGAGGTATTATTTACTTAGAAGTGATTAAAAGGGATAAGAAGGGTCAGGGTGTTCCACTTTGTGCAGTTAGATGAACTAACTTGATGATAGGCATAATGCAACGGGTCTGGGAGAGCTGTACTATGTGCCAAAATGATTCCGTGCATTATCAGATCTTACCTACCCTTGTTTAAACTAAACAAAATTGTCAGCTACTCAGTTACATTTTCCATATGGTGCAGTATCTTCTGAGCAGCAACTTGAGTCAGTCTTTGTGAAGTAATATTTTGAGTTATTTTCTTTCTATTCACATTTCTTTCAACAGTGAATATTGAGAGCAGTAATAATAAAATTAAATTAAAAAAACGTAAAGAGACTGTGTGCTTTAATTAGTCTACTCTTGTAGCTATTGTTATTATTAATGGCAGGTCCATGTGATATCCAGTGATAAAAAAAAAAAAAAACACAACAACTTTGAAAGACCATTTCTTTTTAAGAAGGGAAACAAATTACATCATTTCATTCGGAAAGAAGAAAATGGATGGACCTGATTCTCTGCTCGCCCGTGTCATTTTTCTACCAGTGTAACATAGCTGATGTTAGCAGAACTTTCCCTAATTCACACCAGGATGAAGAACAGAACAGGGTAACAGACACAGGGTGTGTATTTATGAAAGTCTTTCAACATCAATTCTGAGCTGGGAGGGTGATCAGAGTTTGGAAGCCAACTCTGGAAGCCTTTCTAAGGACACTCAGTGTGAGTGCATTTGCTCAGCCCATGTAGGGTGGCTATTTGCTGGAAGAAAGACAGGGTAGAAAGAAATAGAAGAAGGGTGAAAAAAAGTTTAGATCTGGAAGGGATGGAATGTGAAACACATGTCACAGGAAGACACAGTGGGATGATAGACTAGATGAGCAACAAAGGAAGGAAAATAAGAAATAGTGAGTAGGGGGCCCATGTTTTTTGGTTGGCGTGAGCTTACCCTTTATTCTCTTCCTTCCAGCGTCCTTCCCAAACTCTGCAGGACAATATCCTGATTTCAGTACAACTCCTCAAAAACCTGGAAGCATCACTGGAAAACCAAATCATTTTATCCATTCACATGGGAACTGGCTGAAATAAAATGTACAACAAGCCATTCTCCAATGACTTGTGATGTGAGAACAGGGAGTATGGGGAATGGGCAATAGTGATGGATTCATTCCTTGGCAGATCTTCTTGGCCATTTCCTTCCACACTCTACAACCCTGGGGAATTTGACAGCTCAGCTACTCCAAGCCTTTGGAAGTTTTGTTGGAGCAGAAAAAGTTACGCCAATTTCTGTTCTTTGCTACATCAACAACTGTATGTGTTTTAATGTATAGCTAAATTTGATCCAGAGAGTCATTATCTTTTAAATTATCTCCTCAAAATGCTTTTATTCTTCTCAGGGATTTTAAAGATGTTGTGTGCTAATTCCATGGTGATTCCCATTCATGAACTTGTTTTAATACATTTTTCCTCTCTTTCCATATTTAAATGTCAGAAACCATTCAGCACATCTGCAGGTTCCTCCCAGTCTCTGCCAGGTCACCAAGGAAATCCTTCTCTTTAGGTTTGGTCACCCACAGTGTGAGAACTTCACCTACCAGTTAGGCCAGAAATGTAAAGCCCTTTGAATGGATCATTTCCTTTAACTGGAAAGAGTTTCTCTTGTGCAATTAACAGTACAGGAAACAGGTTTGCGTTGATACGGTTATTTATTATTTCCTATTAGTGAGCAGCATATCCTGTGATAACTTTCATAATTAGTAGGTCGAGTGTAAATTTCATCAGAATGCACATCATAGCCTTCTATTTTGGATTGAAATGCTATGCACAAAAATAGTTTGAAGTCAGATGTCCTCGCCTCTGAAGCACCTTTGGCACTGTGTTTGCCCATGCCTTAACAGTCTCTATTTACATATAAAATAATAGTAGAAATGCATTTATCTTGTGTTTCTGTTCGAGTTCTCCTAAGCAGGGATATACAGTAATAGAAGTAGTCCTATGCCACTATGCTTTGCCAGGAAGGAGGCCTGGGTATATTCCTTCAAACACAAGACTAATTACCACCCATATTATGCCAATACTGGATTATACTTAAATATCTACACCAATTAAATCTTTAGGTCAAGTGAGGACAGGATTCATCACGAAGTAGAGTTGGACATTTTGGAGTCCCTTCAGTGGAGCACTATGTACTCGTGAATTATCCATTTCTTTGGGAGGGAGAAATGACTACAAAAGGAGTGGACAAAAAGTGCAGGGAAATGATACTGTGGTAGGGGCAAACAGGAAGAAAAAGAGGTGTGGGTTATGTTTCAAAGTGATAAAAGAGAAAATAGACTATTTTCCTGGAATTTTCAGTCATTTCTTTTTATTTTGGAAAATTGTAATTAAAGTTGCACACATTAAATGTTTGTGGTCAATGAATTCATCACTCTATCTTCAGAGTAAATCTCTGGATTTCTCTTCTATAAAAGAAGTCTGGAACACAGTTTCTTGGAAACACTTTAGAAAATAGCTCTATTTTCTCAATACTTTCTGGTGAAAAGCCTCCATTTTCCATCTAGCTCTGCTCTTGCTCAGTTTTGTGGAGGGGGACTCCTCACCTTTGGATTTGTTTCACTTTGGAATTGGAGATGTGTCCATTTTAGTGGGCCTGGTTCACTCAAGCTTAAAGCATCCTGTGTTATGTTGAACTCTCTCTGGGCTGAGCTCTGGGGCTGACACGTGAATTGACTGCATCCTTCTCCTGCATGCAGACACAGACACTTAGTGCTTTCTATAGATCACTTCTTCCAGCCTTTCTTCATTTCTGTTAATTTGTTATGAACTCTTTGAAAACAATAATGTCAAGAACTGACTGTAACATTCTAGGTATTATGCCATTATTGGTGCTTTGCCATTTAAAGAAAGTAAGTTTCCTTTATTTTTTTGGTCTGTGACATGAATTGTGTGTAAATTCATCCCATATTTGCATGAGGCTTTTTGCCATTTTAGCAGATGGAAATTTCATATCTAATTTAATGTCCATTAGGTCTCTTTCAGTACCATTACTTTCCAAGTATCTGTCTCCTATGAAATTAGTATTACACACACCCCACACACACTATATAATTATCAAGCCCTTCCTTCAAGACCCTTGAACAAAGTCTGGAATTAAATACATGAATCCCAAATGTGCACATTTAGTGCTATGCGTCCCTGATGCATGTACAGGATCCACTGAGGGCTTGTGAGAGCAGATTGTGCTGGGATAAACCACAGATAAACAGGAGGTCTGCTGCAACCAGTGATTTTCTACTGACAAAAGGCGAAGGAAGGATCATGTCAGGACTGACACTAACTTATCTCAGGGTGAGAAGCAGCAGGGATGCCTTTCTGCTTATTTCCAGGTCTAATAGTAAAAACAAAACAAAAAAAATATGTAAAGCTGCTCCAGGCTTTACTTCTCTGGCCAAGGTGGAAGCAGATTTTTTCCACTTCCTTGCATAGCACAACCACTCCGTTAAATTAGTAATCCGCCGCTTGATGCTGCAGATGACAGAGGAGGCCTTTGAAACTTGACTGAACAAATGATTTCAGCACGCAGTGAACTCTCGGCACACACAGACTCCTCTCTTCGTCAGTGAAATCATTAGTTAGCCTCTGCTTGAATGTCCTGCTGAATTGGAGGCCAGTGTGCAGTCTGCCAGCAGGAGCTTGCTGGAGACTGGTTTGTTTTGTGCAGATGCATTTTTAATTCCCTCCTGCCTGCCCCTTAATTAAGCTGTTGTTTCATGGAGAGGTGTTCAGACCTTCCCCGGAGTGCACAGTGCTGACTCACCTTGCTGCCCAACCAAGGCACAGCAGGAGGTGGGAAACATTCTCACCGCAGGCTCAGGTTTTGAACATGGAATAGGAAATGAAACTTATTTTGTACAAATAATAGTGAACAAGGAAGGGGAAGAAATTCATGTTAGTCAGGCACTGGAGGGGTGAACAATCCTGTTGAATAAATGTCTGTAAGCCACACTCAAGACAGATGTTTACAGGGGCAGAATGACTGTATGGAGGTTGAATGATAACTTTTTTTTTTCTTTCTTTTTTGTAGATTTAGAAATCCAGATAGGGCCACATTAAATACTGGGAGGTTGTTTAAATTGCCACTTTCCAAGAAAATCATGCATACTGATGCTGCAGTATTACCAAAACATGTATTTCCTTTAGGACTCATTCTTGAAAGATCTGAACCATCAAGCCGAACTAACATCCCACCTTAGAGGGGCCCAATGTCAAACCTGAGTGAAAAGAGATCCTGAGGGCCCCAGGAGGTCTGTCTCTGGGGGCTAAAACCACAGCAGAGGTACTGCATGGGATGGCTGTGGGGCTGCACCCTGAGCACCCCCAGCACATGGTCCTGGTGCTGGAGCTCTGCAACGTGCACAGGGAATCAGAAGTAACTAAATAACTCCAGGGGTTGTCCTGGCCCTGGTTTTTACAGGGTAGATGAAAACCAAGACACCTAAATACAAGGTTTAAAGACACCTAAATACATTGATGGGATGCAACTGTGCAGGACAGATTCTCATCCTTGGAGTTGTTATATTAAGTAATTGTTACTGAGCTTATCCCTCTAATTTATCATTAGGGAAGGTCTTGGTTTGCCATTTCTAGGGTATACATGCTTACGAACTTAGTTTAACAGAAGGACAGGGAATCTGATGAGTGATGAGGTTTACTTGCACATTTCTAATCCAGCCTGGATGTAAACTTCTCAAGCATCCAGGGACTGTTCAGGTCCAGAGTTTTTCTCCAGGCCTATCTCTCCTTTTTTCAAATGACTGCTATTTTTTGAAATGTAACACTCTGCAAATAAAAGTGAAGCCATGCTCGAATGTCCAGAAATTCATGGAGAACATCAGTTATGTAGGGAGTATATACTCAGGGAATAAGCTTCAGCAGGAATGCTAATTTAGTTATAGTTTTTAAAGCTGACTGCAAACAGCTGGGTAGCATTAACCATATTAGGGAAACAAGAAAGGTGGAGCAAAATCTAGGGGACTAAGGTATGACAGTGCCAAATATATGGAAAAGATTTGGAATATGTGAAATGTAGTGCTGTTGGATCTCACACTATCAGTAATGGTGATGTGGTGTGAAGTTATCTTTGGGGCTTCCCAGCACACTGAAAGATTTGTAGAGCAATGTCTGTGGCTTGTGGCAGGCCACTCTCATGATAAGACGGCTGGGAAACAGAAATACAAGTTAAAATAGCATGTGCTGTGTTCTTTTAAAGAAGCTTTGGTCCTACCAGAGAGGAGAGCCTGTCAGTCCTTTATTCTCTTTTCACACACATGCTGCAGCTACTTAAAAATCTGTGAATTCAAAGCTGGGAGATTAGGTTTAAACTACATCTGCTCCAGCTGCATAACACTTACTTTGCACTTAACATTTTCCAAGAGCCGTGCAAACATTAACTAATTAGACTGAATCCCAGCAACACTGTTCTCACGGTGGTAGGAGCTTTTATCTGCTTTTATAGATAGGTGGAGGCAGAGAGCTCCAGGAACAGACTGCAAAACATCTCTTCACATAAGTAGAGTCATGTGCAGGCTGTTTCCATAGTTCAAGTACAAGTTTCATGGACTGCAACATTAAGCAGAAATGCTTTGTAAGGAGCTGTTACTAGTGTAAGATGTTCAAAATATGGTCCTTTGTGGCTTGCCCAAGACCACACAGTGAGTTAGAAGCAGAGCTGGGATTTCACTTCCTTTAACTCTGATTTCTCACAGTTGTGGTTTCATAGAAAACTTTTTGCATTGCTTTCATATTTTTTGTATTGCTCTATGTCTTTATATCTTATCATAGCTTTGTTTTTAATCTTCTTATTAGAGATGGACCTGAGGTGCAACAGAAGGTATGTTGCTTCTTGACTGTCTGGGGACACTAAGGTGTGTGCAGATTTTCACCAGTTGGCCATTTATCTACTTCTTGTGGAAAGGGAGAAAAGTGGAGACAACCCATAAGAGGTGATTGAAGCAAGCTTTCTGTAGACCTAGACAACTAATTACTAGCAATTTATCCACTAGCATTGATGTTTTTATGTTCACATGTTTACTTTTACCATACTATTACATTCTTCATGTGTTTCTTTGGAAAATCAACATTTTAGATGCATTTTAAAAACAAGCATTAGGGGAAAACTCATTTTACACAAAGTTGCACAGTTTGTTAGATGGTTTTAGCTGCACTCCCCAATGGAGTGGCTTCTATAACTCACCAAGAAGTTTTCATTTCTACTCATGGAAAGTAATACAGAAAAAGTGCTTCTGACTTGTGCAAAATATTGCCACTTTCAGGCCATTCTTGACTGCTTGCCCCTTCCTCTCTGCCAGAAGTCACTGTCCTGTCAGATCTACTAGACTAAATAATTAATTAGGAATTGCTTTAGTCTTTGGCCTTGTTCTATGTACTTCGGTTTAAAAACAAATTGCCAAATTGTAATAACTTTCATGTTATTCTTTAAACCATAATCATATCATAGAGCTGATCTAGAGAGCAGAGGGAAGCAAAGGTGAAATGGCAAGGTTTGGAGCTCAGGAGAGTTTTCTTTCGTGGCAGCAGTGGCAGGGAGTGGGGATGGGGAGGAGGCTGGGGGTGGCATTTGCTGTAGCTGGGTCAACAGTAGCAGTCTTAGGTGGGTCAAATGTGCCTGGATTGTATCGCTAAGTGTAAAATTCATATTAAAGTTTGTTTTGGAATTTTCTTTTGGAGAAGGGTTGAAAACTCAGTCTCTAAAATTAGCTTTTAGCAAGTATTCCTGTTTATAAAGTTCATTCACTAGCATGTTTATGGAAAGTGAGCCCAGAGGGGAAGGAATGCAGTAAAAGTACATTCATTTGAAAATTCAAATAAAAATATTTGCTTTGAATCAGAGGCTTTTTTTTTTTTTTTAATCTTTCTGTGCTCTTTGTCCAATTTGTTAATACTTTTGTTGTCCTGCAAAACAGAATCACTGTCCTGACCTTTCCTCTTCCCATTACTGCACAGTATGTGTGAGTGAAGACTCATGCCTGTTATGCTGGTCTTGTTTGTCAGCATGAGAAATCACTGTCATTTAAAAAAAAAAGAAAAAAGAAAGACAACTCCCCCCAACTCCTAAGTCACCATCCATTTGGGGAAACTGGGTGGCAAGAACAGCTGGGAACTGTTACTGTTGCACTGACAGTATTGATAACACCAAATGCAAAAAAAAAAAAAATCAAGCCTTCACAAGACCAGCTTAAAATAATGAGGTTTCTAAACTGACAGTTTTCATTTGTCTTCTGGATTCTGAGAAGGACTCAGTAAATAGTAATCATTTTACAGGATTACCTTTATATCTTCCTATAAAGTTTCTGTTCTCTGCTACCAGCTGCTTGTTCCTGCATCCTGCCCCTTGGGTGGAGATCAGCCACAGAGCCATTTCCCATTTGGTACAAAGAAGAATGGAGAAAAAGGATGTGGAAAGAAAAGGCATGGGGAAGGGGGGGAAGGAAACTACTGAAAACAGTAAGAATGGGAGGCAAAATAAACAATAAACTCAGGAGGCAGATCAGCAGAGTACTGGAACTGAAAATTGCTGGGTTTACTTCCTTGATTCCTTACACATCTGCTAATGCTAATCAGATACCAAATCCTGTGAGCATGCACTTCAGATGTTTATACACATGGGGGCTGATGATAGTGTACTTGGAGAACTAGGAGAGTTCATACATATCAATGTTATTTGAGATCCTCTCTTATCTCATTGTCGAGCAATCTCAGGTTAGTCAGAAGGGCATAGTGTGATAAAGGAATCCAAAACTGCCTGTAGGTCAGGTCTCTTAGAGAAAATGCAGTTCTGCTGCCCTAATATTTACTTTTTATATTGAAAAGATCTTTGATCACATCATATGTTAAGTGCTGAAAACCTGAAAATGCAAAGTCATTCCTTTGTCTTTAGTGTAGGAACTCAGCATGAATCCAGACTCCATGCTGTAAGAGTTAACCTTGTTATCTCTATTAATTACTTCTATTTGGTTACTTCCATTCAAATACACAAAGTCTATCTAACTTATCTCTATTAGTTATAGAGGGAGACTAATGAAATCCCTTCACAAATGATATTAGAAACAAATGTTTTCCAACACTTTGATCATTTTATATTGGCAAGCTCTTTGTTTTCATCGTTCTAAGCAATTAAGATCACTGTGTAAAGAGGCGGACATGAACCAGAGCTGCTGAATCTGAACACATTGATTTTTGGAGAACTTTGGATGTAGAAATTAATATCTAAGAAAAAAATAAATACACCATGAGGCAAGGATGCCCTTTGGTTTGAGCCTGTTTCAAACTCTGCAGAGATTGAGATGTGAGGGTGAACATAGGTCACCTGGTTCCTCTTTGAATGTTTTTATGAAATTAATTTAATGGATTTGGCTTACTTCTGCTAGTAGGTGTACCTGCAAACTACCCAGAAGACAACATGATAAAATTGGGCCTACAGGGTTCTTGCCATTTCCAGAGATGTCTTAATCCAGTAACTTTTATAAACACTAGAATCATGATATTATTTTTTTTTTAAAGTCAATCAAATTCTTTCCCACATTTGCATGTCTTTAGCTGTGTGTGGTAGGAAAAGGATCCAAAGAGTTTTCTCTCATATATTTGCTTTCATGGCAATGAACTGAACTGTTCCCCAGAGCTTTTGCTTTAGAGTTTCATGGTATTGAAAATTTAGTGGGCTTTAATTTGGCCTTGCCTTCTCTTGTGCTATAAAATGTGCAACAGTTACTGTTCAAAGACATATTTAAAATTCTCCTTGTTTAATGTAGGAGCTGGTGAAAAAATAATTTCTGGTGGAAATAGTTTTAAACTCCAAATCTTCATTTGTCAGCCCCTTATTCACATCTACTAGTTTGCCTTCAGAAGATGTAGTTTGATTTGTGGATTGGTTATTGTTCAAATACATTTTTTTTAAAAGACACCACTATTCTCACATGGCTATTAAGGACAAAACCTGATGCATTTAAATTCCTCTTCCTTCTCTTATCCGGAAAAGAACATCTAAGTGAATATTTACCTTAGCAACTGTGAATTGCATATTTTAGGGTTTTTAACATTTTATACAAGAAGTTATCTTTTATACTGTGCTTTTTTGTAAAGATTTTAAATTGCCATACAAAATCTGCTTTGCCTGATGCAACCTGTTTTGTAAATTGAGAAAGTGAGACCAAAGGGTGGTCATTTCTAGCAGAGTCAAGACTTCTAGACAAGTATAGAGCCTCCAACTAGACAAAACCAGCTCCTTCTTTATGTACTGTCTATATTTTTGTACAAGCCCACAATCATATTGTTACAGATTTATAGCCACCAGTGACTCCTACTTTTAGGACACTTCATGTGCTCAGCATCTCACAGGGACAAAAAAAACATTATTCCTCTCTCAAGAGAACAGATTATCATTCTCTCTGGTGATGGCAATACAGAATTTTGGACTTTCAGACTCTCATCTGTCTGTATCCAGCAGATAACAGGGGGGCATATGTCCTTCACTGATACAAATGGACTCTCTTCATGGATAAGATGTGACAGCTACTTATGTTCACCCACTGGGCCTTCTTTTAGTGCTCTCCAAAAACTTGTGTGCAAGCATACTGTATGATTCACAGTTTAATGGCATAAATGCCTTGATTACTTACTTAAAAAAAAAGAAGAAAGAAGAAAGAATAAGAAAGAAAAATCTGTGATTTCTCATTGGTTATATCAGAAATGTTTTCTTCAGCTGGGTAACTTTTGGGTTCTGTCCTTTGATTTCAGCTTCAAATTTCAAGTCCAAATGAACCCCAAACAAGAAAAAACTCTGAGTCCCACCTGGTTTCAATACAAAATCATGTTTTTTGTTCATTTAAAAATGGGCCCAGGTTGGTTCAAAAGATTCATGAACCTTGGCAAACATTTCAATGAGTATGATTTAAGTTTCTGTGTTTGTACTGTGTGGTTTTATTGTGAATGTTTCTCATGGTCTTAGTTAGGAACATAATATGGATTCACTATAACATCAGCTACATGATATCTTGCCTGCATTTGATGGTTGATTCTCATGTTTTGATACATATCTGCAAATATACTTATATGCAGCTGAGAACTTAGTTAATCTGAAAGATTGTCTTTCCTTAGATCAATTAGAGTTTTGTTTCACTTGTAAAATAAACACATTCAGAATTACAGATGGAGAAAAAGAAGTTTAAGGAAAAGAGCTGAAGAAGTTGGCAGATCCTCAGAGGACATATTAAAGAAACAAGCATATACTCTAAATATGGAAGGAAGGCTAATAATTTCAGTTAGGGATAAATTTGGTTAAGTTAGAGCTTTTCAGAGACTCTGAAACAAGGAGGAAGGGTGCAGAAAGATCCCTTTCACCTCTTTCTCCTTGTCTCCTTAATTTTTAGGGATGGATGGTATGGTGGGTTTCACACAGAGGAAAATCATATTTTTCTCTTTTAATATTGGCAAGTTAGAGCTTACCTAGCTTCTTAGTGCATGATCTTGAATATTAGGCTGGAGTTTGACACATTTTTTTTTCATACCAGAGGATGTGTTTCTATTTTATATTAGTGCATTTCTGGAGGGATATCTCCTGAAATATAGACTCTGATCCAAATTTCCTCCAGACTTTGCATCATAATTAAGACTATTAGAGGAGAGGTACTGCTAATGGTTTGATCCCCTGTATTCCATGTTGTTTCCTAAACTGAACCAGAATTCAACATAAAGAACCACAGAATTGTTTGTTGTTTTCTGTGTTTCTGTTCTTTGATATCACATTTCCTTCCAGTAAAAGTTCTTCCATTTAGGTACTACTTCAGCAAGAAAATATGAGAAATAAAATCACAGAGAAATAAATCTATCTTCATCTCATTTCTCTCTGCCATTCACAGATGTCAACTGAATACAATAGCTCTTTGAGATGACGAACCCGTGTGGGGCAGCAGCTCCAGTGACCTGAAAGCTACAGTGTACAATTCAAGAGAGACTCCATAGCAACTACAGAAAAAAATTGGAAAAAGCTATAGCTCGGCACGAAGATATACTTTCAAAAGTACCCCTTTATTTATATAAGCATGTGTGCACATTCCTCAAGATAGCTCGAAAGCAGGAGATTTTGAGATTTCACTGAACAGCAAGCCAGTCATTACATAGCACGGAGATGCATTTGCAGCATTGCCTGTAAAACACACACAAGCAAAGGACCGTGTGTTAAGGGCCTCATCTAAATGGTGCAGCTAAAATCAGCTCCTCCTGGCTCTGCTGGAAGTGGTGTTCCTCTCTGTTTGGCTCAGATTGCTGTTTATGTTTTCAGTTAGAGTAGCTGAAAATATTCTATTTTATACTTTTTGCCACAGAAAACAGGGTTTCATCAGCAATTGCATTTGTCAGAAGGAAATCTGGAGGTGGAGGTGTAGCTCATCTAAAGAGGAACTTTTATCTTAAGCTATTTCCAAACAAAAGCTTTGAGCTCTGTTTTGGAAATTTCATAGGAGTTTCTGGGTCTTAGACTATATGGCTGTTAATACAAAAAGGCATTTCAACCCTGATTGTCTAAAGGACATCACCAGAGAGCTCCAATCAGAAACAAAAGGGAAAGATCTCTGAATCAAAACCTCTGTGATCTTGAGCACTTCTGGCAGCTGATGAAACCAGTGAGAAATTGCATGATATCAACACTTCAGCTGCTTTCCTTAAAGATGAACTCAGGGCCACCTTGCAGTTTGGAAACAGAAAAGTTTGGATGCACACTTTGCTGCATAATCTTTGAAAATCCCAAATGTATAATCTTAAAGAACTTTTTCCAGTAGAAGCCATGGTTGCTCCAAAGCTTGTCACACCCTTTGGCAGCAAAGCACGGAGGCTCGGCAGTGAGCAGACCACCCTATTTCCTGGAAACCCATTTACTGGTGCAAGTCACAGGAGACATAAAAATCTTTCTAGAGTGTCTGGAAAAATGTAGACCTAACCCTATTTTTCTGTCATCCCTAAATTGGTTTTGATAGGAATTTACTTGGTTAAACTGGCAAAACTGCAGCATTCTTTTCTTCCAAGAAAAGAATCCTGGAGAAAGAGAGATTGTAGTTTTATTAAAAGTGGATTAGAAGTACAAATCTGTATTTTCACTAGTGTAAATAAAAGAAAAAAATGTAGCAAAATGTACTTTATTACTTTAAAAATTTTATTTCAAGCTGAGTAATACTTTCTATTCAAAGGTAGTTCCAAGCCAGTAAAGATTCACTGAAACATTTTAGTGGTGGTTTAAGTGTACTTTATGAATTAAATTATTATTTATTATTAATCACGTGTTGGTGAACTGGGAACTTAAGAGATCAAATACAGTTGGCATTTTATAACCTTGTCTCACTAAAAGAAAAAGTAATCTGCTATGCTGACTCAGTTAATTTTAATTAATTAATTAATTTTCAGGGTGAGCTATTATCAGTTTAGGAATATTTGACTCCTACATTTTTCAAAGCTGAGGAGGGAACACTGACAACCAGCTGAAATTCGTTATTGCTTTCCTATGTAATGTACATTTACTCTCCCCGTGTACTGGTGTCATGCTTGTCAGCAGTACATGAAACAGACAAACGATTTTTTCCCTTCCTCTATGTGAACAGATCCCCACCAGTTCCTACTGTCTCAGGATTCAGCGCAGGGGTAGTAGCCTTTGTCATGGCCATGTTTTTCACTTCTGTGCATATTCTCTGAGTAGCTCAAAGCATTTTATGTACTCGTATGATTAATTGAACTTTTTTGTATTCCAGGAAGTAAAAAAATAAAATAAAATGGAAGTATGAATAAAAGGAGAAGTATGAGTCAGCAGATCCTGCTGGTTGCGCTCATTGAAATTGTCAGAGCAAACTCAGAAATCGGAGCAAGCGATGAGAAGTTCCTGCTCTCTAGCCTCCTGGGTGAGCTTTTCATCTTCATTAATGGCTATGTTACCTCTTTGCCTGTCCTCTGCATGAAATTACCTTCTTTATGGGCTGTAAGATACCAGACTGCATTTCCTCATGTAATTGTGGATTTACATCTTTCAGCACAGCTTGCTTTTCTTCATTTCTTGTCTCTCTATCTCCTCCTTAGAGCAATTTCTGAGCTAACACACTAATAAATTCACATTTTGGTACACCAGAGTCCTTCTAAAAACAAAGATGTATATAGAAATAAAATGCTGAAGGTGAACATCTCAAAGACAGCAAAGAAACGTAAGGAAATAAATGACATCTCTTGTAGTGATGCTTCCTAAAAGGCTTTAAAAATTTCTGGAACCTTTACTTCTTACCAAATTCATTCCATGTGCGTGTTTTGCAAACATTTTTTTTAGAGTCTAAAGTCACAGGTGCTTCAGGTTGTTAGCAAGGATATTTTTACAAGTGCAATATGGAAGCCTGGATCTAACCTTGTATTTCGGGTTAACCAAGCTCTCACATCTCCAGGTGCAGAGCAGAAAGACAGATAGCTCTGTGCTGAATCGAGCATCAGGTCATGCTGTGTAGAAGGGACATCCATGCATTTGGCTTCCAATCAACACAGTGAACCATTTTTAGTGACACCTGTGAGATGCATTGAGTTATTAGGCTGGTATGCCATTTGATAAAGCAGATTTAGTGGTAAAGGTAAAGGTCCTAAGGTGAAGGTATGGCCTCATTATTGCAGTAGTATTGTGCCGAAGTGCTCTTATATGCCAGACCACATTAGACTCATGTGGGGTGTTTGCTAGCATGGCGCATTAAGCCACAGGTGTTCTGCTCTGTACAAAGCCTTCAAAGATCGTTTCAAATGTTTCTGTTACTATAAAGAGGATTAAAAGGATTTAAAACATAGTGGGTTGGCCCAACTGCTGGTGAAATTGCCAACTTTTAGCAAAAAGGGGGAGAGGCTAGAGCAGCAGGGTGGAGCAGGGGCTTCAGGGAAGCCATACGGTACCTTTCAGGGGGGTTTTATGATCCAAATGTGGATCTGTAGCACTTTCAACTGGAACTTATTAAGAATTCATGGAGCAGAAAATGCGAGAAGTTCTGGAAACGAGGACTTTGAAAGGCCAAATGTGAACTGTAAATAAGAGAGAGTGGATATTCAATTTTGGCTATTAAATATCTCAGAATTTTCTCATATCAACAGATCAGGTTTTCAACAAAAAACCTACCTCTAAAACAAAAGAACAGATAGAAGGCGATTTACAGGCTCCTAAGTCAGAGAGCTGATAAATACCATAATCAGATATTATACATCTCAAAACCATGAGAGCTTATTGATTCGAAATGCTGAACAGTACTATTCATTCTGGCTCTGATTGAGCAATGTACCAAAGCATGTGTTTATCTTTAAGCATATTTTGAAATCCCATTGACTTCAATCACTGTTGACCCCTGTTACTGAAATTGGACCCTTGGGAAGACACAGCTTTCCTAAATATTATGTGTATAAACAAAAGAATTAGGAACACCCACACTTGAGAAAGCCAGAAGCTTAAGCAGTATGTCCCGGGATCACTAAGAAACTGCCCCCTAACTTCATCCATTACATATAGATGGTGCTGGAGTTGGAAATTATGCATCAATGTATTTTCTAGAAGCCAAGACTTTTGCAAGAGAACATTTTATCTGCTCCTGTATTAGTTTGAGGCCCTCTTTAGAGGAAAGACTCCTTCTCTTTGTTTCTTCTTGCTGTCTTAGGATATGGGCACGAAGTCATTTCACAAGTTTGGGGATAAGTGTGTCTAAGTAAAACATTGTTTTGGAACAGCTTCATAGTGAAGCCTCTTCAGGAACAAAGATGTAGCTCATGGTGTCAGCAGCTGAATGCCCTGAAGTAACATCACCCAGTTTTCAGCTTCATTCCTTCTCTCCTTCTGCAGGTGCAGTTATGTGCTGGTGTTGAAATACAGCTGCAATATTTACCCTAGCTATGGTAATTTTCTTTTGAAAACTTGGACTTTTCTACCAAAGGTCATTTGTACATAGGGGGCTTTTCTTCTTTGCCTGCTCTGGGGAGTTTGATGAATATTGGTGTTACATGTGTTGTAACTCAGAAGTCTTCAAGGATAGCTGCCCAATCTATTATTCCAACACTGTAACAATAACAAATAAATAATTGACAGAAAACTATTGATCAAAGATGGAGATCAGATAATGAGGAACAACTGTACCCAGTCTGGAGGAAGCAAAGCCTTTCTGTGCACTAAGTCTGTCAGTGCACAACACAATTTAGTATGAAGAAATGCAGAGTATTAAATCTGGGAATAATAAATCAAAACAGGGAATAAAGGCTCTCCTGATTATGGGAACACCTGTTAAAAATAAACTCAAACAAACAACTCTCAGAGGATTTGATTATTGCCTATAATTTTTGATGGTGGTTTTTCCACTTTAAAAGAACACTTAGCAGCTTGCAATAACATGTTAAAAAATTCACTTACAATTTTAATACAAATGTTATCCTCTCTGGTCAGTCTCTTCAGTTCATTCAGGAGGCGAGGATTATTAAATATGAGAAAATCTGCCAGAGCCTGAGAACTGGCCAGGTACAATGGAAACTGGCTGGAGTTTTCCCGAGATCTTATCAGAACTTGGGTAGATCCATTAACTCAATGCTGTCTGAAAAGAAGAACATCCTCCTGAAAAGACTGTAGGCAGCTGATGCCTCAGAGACCTAATGCCTTCTTGAAGCGTCATGAAGTTCAATTAATATATGGAAAATATTCTGAAGTCCTTAGAAGGATGTGGAAGACGTAAGAAAGATTCAAATGTTGCAAATGGTGCTATAAGTAACTTTACAGTGCACACCAAATATGAATGTTTCTTTCCTGTTCAGGAGATTTAGCATAGTATCTATTGACATACTTAGGGTGTGCCCAGTTTTGGCTTGTCTAGCAGAAATCTCATCTTAATTTTAATTAATTTTATGTTTGGGTGTCTGCAATTACCAAACGTTCATGACCACTGCAATTGTTAGAAGTTCATTTATATTACATATCCCAGTTTTGCAGAGATTAACTTGTTACAGCTAAATGCTAATGTTTTACATTGTTGGGACATTATGACTGTGTGAGAGAAGTTTATAGCTCAAGATTTTAAGTCCATGTAAAGTCACTGAAAAATATGTGTCAGGTAGAGTTTTTTGAAGTAGCTGGAAATCCCTTTTCAATACAGAGAAATTAATAAGGTGCCTTATAATGTTACAGTTATACCCCCAAAAAAACAAACTAGGAAAATTCTTATCTGATTACTGGGGGACTCTGCCATTTGCAACTACACTCATCTTTGATAAGTATTCACAATGAGCAATCTGTATTTCTGTGTTAAATATTATAAGATGCTATCCCCCTTCGTTTTAGCAGAAACTTCCTTTTTACCCCAACACAGAACCTGATTACATCTTGGAAAATGTGAATTTAGAAGTTTCTGAACCACCAACAATGCACTTTAAAAATTTCAATTTTGAATTTTTTCTCCCTCTTTTAATAGAATCGCCTTTCTCAGATGAACTCCTTTCATTGGCTTGACATTACATCATACATTCATACGCCCCAACTTTATCTTCAGGAGGCTGTTCGTCATCTCACACCTGCCTGTATCTGTTATTTCCCACTTGCATATTCCGCTCTGCATTCTTCCAGATAGACTAATCTCATTCCTTATACCCTTTCCTGCATCTTGAATTAGCTCTTTCTTCATTCCGCCCCTTACTCTTAGAACAGTTCTTAGAACCTCTTCTGGTAACTCTTCTTAACTCATAGGTCTTCTTTCATCTAAAATGCAGATAAATTTCTGCCTTGGGTTGCTTCATCAAGTCTGGAGTCGTTCATTGAAATCTTACCTCTCTTAGCAAATTCCTTTGTACATGAGACATCTTATCAAATAGTTCACAAATCACAAACTAAATTTCCTTTACCTATCAAATCCTGGCAGATTTAAAAATAGAATAACAAGAAATGTCATTAAAACATAAATGTATCTGTATTTCTACCTTCCATGCTTATTTAACATGCTAAATTTCAACATGCTGCCCATCTAACATAAGGTCTTATTTTGCCACACTTGCTGGATCTGGACATTGTAAGAAACCCTAACAGGCTTCACAGAATAAAATGTTTCATTTCCAGATAATCAGCCGCTGAGTTCCTGCTGTGTATTTTCCTGTGCCAAAAGCATTTTTAGCTCAGAATAAATAATCTTATTGTCCATTTACTAAAACCATTTACTATTTTTAAAAGTTATCTTTAGAAGTTCCAGTTTTCCTCATATAAATTGTACATGACACAAGAAAATGCTTCTATATCTTCTGGAATCCTTTACCTGCAATGTCACTCCATAATGCTGAACTAATTGCTTGCCACATTTATCCCTTAGGTATTTTACTGTCATCCTTTCTGCATACTTATATTTTCACAAGCATGTTCTTAGCTTCTAGACAGAACAAATCAAGAGAGGTATTTATTCAATTAAAAAAAAAGAGCATAATAGAAACATACTGCTTGAAATTCTGCTTATAATTCACTTAGAAATTTTTTTCTGTATATTTTTCCATTTTTAATAAAAAAGAACAAAGGTTACTATTTCTTTTTTTTTTTTTTCTTTTTATAATAAGGAAATATGAAGCTGGAGATAAAGAAGCTAAGATAGATGTTTCTGTGTTTAGCTAAAAGCTTATTATTCACTGTCTTCAAATTTTGAAAGGAAACATGGAAAAGTCATAGGAATCTTTCATTTGGAATTTTAGCAACCTCATTCACCCCAATGTCCTCTGCCCCTCCCAAAACATTTCCAGAAGTTTTTCAGAAGTCACAATATTTTAGAGCTCTTGAAATAATTACTTTTGAAACTCTGCTTTATATCTTCAGGTTGCTTACTTTGTTAAAAGAAGGCTGCAAGTGTGTGAACCATAGCCTTGATATTCACCATAGCACTGCTGAGGGGATTAAGCATTGTGCTGAACATGGATTACATCCCATTTTACATCCATTGCATACATTCATCACAGCCACTGCAGCTTACATCTATGATCATTGGTAAGAACAGGTTTATACAATTTTGTTAGTGAGGAACATAATTTCTTCTGCTTTCCCACTTAAACATCATTTTACCTCCTTGTGTCTTTTTTTTCTGTGGTGATACTCACCTTTTTTTTTTTTTTTCTGCCTTGAATGCTTCAGTTGTTAGTGAACAAGTTTTTAGCCTCACTAAAACTTTGCACAGCACTTTGTGTCAGCCCAGATGGGAGTAACTGTACTAATTTTACATGACCTTACATCAGCTGACAGCGTCCAGAGAGCACTCTGAAAATTCACCTGCAAGGCTGGAGAGCTGGCTGAGCAAAATGAGCAGAGTTATGTCCTTTCTGACAGGTGAGTCAGAAGGATAACCATGGTGACAGCAGTGAGGTGTCTTTATATTCTTCCTTCTGATGAGTTTTGAAAGAAAATGAAGATAATGTGAAATTGTAAGTGCAGTCTTGTATTTTCCAAGTAGACCAGAAACTTAGCTGGTGCAATGTTGTTGTAAAAGCTGCTAAGGTTGTAAACATTTTGTATGACCAGTGTGCTGTGGACTGTGCTCTATCATTCAAAGGCAAAGATAAATTTCTTACTCTCAGGTAGAGAACTGAAGCACAGATCTACATCTACAGACACTAAATTTTGGCTTAGAAGTGTCCCATCACTTTCAACTTCACTTGTGTTTGGTTTGCACTGAAAAAATTGTAAGCTTTTTGAATTTTTTTTAGATTAAATTACTGTTTGTTTTCAGGTAAGTTTTGTTTGACCACAGTGTTACTGAGGAAAATTACTGCTACTTTACTATACAGCTTTATTGGACCATGGTCTTGAGTTGAGGGTCTTCCTAGAAACACCTTCATGCAAAAGATCAGGGATGATGAAGACATGGGCAGGTCTGACCTGACTCTGAAGATTCCTTCCTTGGAAAATAGTGGTCCTGAATTAGAAGAAAAAAAAAAACACAAAAGAAATCAAATTATGAGATTTAATTTTCTAACTTTAAGCCTTTATTTTTGTGATTTTTTTTTTTAGCTGCAGAAAATTCTAAAAATAATATAATTTTACCTGTATTTCCTATTTTCTCTTCAAAACTTTATTATAGCACCTGTGAAGGGACAGCATGAAACAAATCTTCATTACTTATAAAATAAATCTTCAGAAGGGTCAGACCTGGATGAATAAAAACAAAGACAGAGGATCAAAAGATGTACTTTATAATAAAGTTTACTTATATTTCTTTAAATAACTTCAATTTCATAAGGAAAATACGTACAGATATGACAGGGGCAACGTTCAGGTAAATGTGAGTAAATATATGTCCATGTCTTCTGAGATCTTTAATGACAGTTTCTGAAAAGGAAATAGCTGCCTACTCCTACTTACACCAGCTCCTGCCTTAGTGTATTGTGAAATGTAAGGAAAATATTGGTGAGGTAATAGCTTTAATTTTCTTATGGAGGTTGGTAACATCATCTTGATAGTAACTGCATCCCACGAAATACATTTTGATGTGTTAGGAACGTGAGGTTTTACTAATCTGCCCATACGACCTGCTTGAAACATTAAGAATTTTTGAATATCAGGACAAATAGATCTCTTATTTTCCGATGAAAGAAATTAGGGACAATTGGTGCATTTTTGGGGACTATATTTAGACCGAAGAGAGAAAGAATGAGGAAGGGAATTCTATCTGTCTGACTGTAGAAAGGTACAATGTATACAGAGCTTTCTGCTCCAGATTGCACCCAAAGTACATACTGCAGAATGTACTGTGCTGGGAGTACATATTTATCCATGAGGACCTGACAATAATTGCATGAAGTGTAAACAGGTGGCCTCTTCTGACATTCCATATACTAATGGAGCTCCTTGTCAATAAATGTCAATATGTCAAAAAATGTCAATAAATGTGCACTGGCATTTCCTCTCCCCTTTTTCCTCAGTGAAGAAGGGGTCTCTCATACAAACTGCTCCCTTGCAAGAGTTCTGGAAAAGAAATACAACAAATGCAACACAGAGACTGTTTGCACTAATGCCAGTCTGTGGGATCCTAAAGAACTGCTAGAGAAGAGGCAGTTCTGGTTCTGCACTGTAGCTCATGTCTGAAGAAGAAATGCTATGAAGGACAGTGGGTTGTTTCTTGTGAAGTCAGATGCAGACATACCTGTTGCCACAGAGGGATTCTTTACCACAAAGACTTTCCTGAGTACAGGCTCTTCCTACTTCACATGCACATCTAAAAATGGCCGAAGTGTTGGAATTAAAGCTAGTATTTTGTTAATAATTTTTCATTTAAAAATATGTTTGTGAATCACCCCATTAAAAAACACCTAGGGAAGAGATAACAATGTAGCAGGAATCCTTGTAGACCAATTTTTTAAACAGCACCCTCAGATTTTTCTCCTGATTCCAATGACTTTCCTGAGAGTGCACACTTTCAAGGATATACATGACAAGCTGGGGACTTTCCTATCATAACCCCAGAAAGTCTGGGGTTCCATCACTAAGCTACATGCTTAACAGGGAGAGGTGAAGCCATTGGAGCTGTGACACTGCAAGAGGGGGACCGTCCAGGAGCACTGATGGGTTTTTCCCACCACCAAGCCTGCCTTTTGCCCTGGCACCTACCCACTACTGGATTTGATGGAGTGGTCTGGGGGACAGACTCAACCTTTTCCATTTTTCTGACAGCTGGTGTGGAAGTTGTTGCAGGGTCTGCTGCTGGGTGCTGGAATTGGGGCTGCCTGGGCCCATTCCCAGTCACCAGCAAAACATGTTTTCAAGTTCTTTCTGGAAAGTAATCACCCTTAACAACTGGGTGCCTTAAAATGTATTTATTACAGCTCCAGAGAAAACAGTAGTTTGCTTTTATATATGGACACCATAGTGACATAACAGTAAACTTACAGCAATTCTCTGAGTTCCTGCCATTTACAGTGGTTGCCTCAGGAACTGCAAATAAAGTTACATGTTTTATTTGAGTGTTTGAAAAGGGTCATTGTCAAGTAACTTAGACCAAAAATTTAAGCTTTGGTAGGAAAGGACAGAAGGTCTACAAAGGCTCTGTTAATAGAAGTATTTACGAGATTTTTCAAAGGCAAAGGTAAGTTAGAACTCTTTTAAAATGCTATGATCCCCTGCAGCATTTGCAGCCCATCACCAAGAGTGTTGTGTTAGCCAGACTACCAGCAAGGGAAGGAGATGAGAAGGAGAAGCAAAACTGATTATGCCTTTTGGTTTTCTTGATTGTCCAGGAACTTAAACCAATATTGCTGTACAAAAATGAGTACAATTTGTTTAATGTTTTACTTCTTTCAAAATTTGAATGTCATTTACTCAAAGTGAAAAAGAATAGATTATGGTGGTTGGAGTTTAACCCGAACATTTTTTTTCCCCCAGTTTTCACAGTTACTTTGAATTTGCAACATTTTTTTCTCATTTGCATACTTCAGTGATATGATTAAAAGAGAGAAGCCTATGACCTAGAGTGAAGAATACTTAATATTTTCCTAATACGGACACTGTTCATCTGACTCCAGACCACATTCCAGTTGGTTTGCGAGTTTAAATCTGCAGCAAGTGTCCTAAGTAGCAAGTGTGTGGATGTTAGTATGATCTGAAAGCAGACCTGGACCAGCATATTTTAGGAAAGTTTTTAGTTCAGTTATATTCCTTGTTGGTGAACTCATACTTTCACAGGGTCATATCAAAGGAATGAAGTTACATTAGGTCCAAGGACTGTAATGGAGAAGGCTTAGAGAACAAGGCCTTAGTAACTTCCACAAAGTATGACTCTAAAATAAGAATTTCAGTCTTTTGAAGAAGTTCATCTGTATTTTAGACTCAATCCATTCTACATAAAAATATTTATATTTCAAAAATCCAAACTGACATGAAATAACTTGCAATCTGTATGTGCAGAGAGGTAGAAAGTGTTGGTGAGCACTGCACTATGATATACTGCTACATTAAAAATAGCAATTACCAATTATGGAATTTCACATATTCCAAGAAATTAAATCTTCTGTTCTTTTGCAGGCATAGGTTTTGTAGTGGATAATTTAATGTAATTCTAAGTGAAGGAAAATCCACCCATTGCAGAGACGAAAATTGCCTTTGCATCCTGTAGTATGAGTATAAAAATCCTAATGCTTTACGATATTCACAACACTTTATTAGACATTGAGAAAAGATGAATAAGATGTCCGCCCACTTCTTCAAACCTCAAATTGATGATTAAAAATTGTTAACCATGTGAACCTAAGAAAAACAAGGTTTAATGACCCTATCAGTGTAAACTGTCCCATAATTATCTGATCTAGCCACACATTAGTCTCTTCTACAAGGACTTGATAACTGAGTTTCCTTTCTGTACTAAGGAAAGATTGGAGTTTCAGGCCACCCATTGAGCTGTCTCACTGTGATGTTTAGGGCTGTTTCCGCATTTGATGATAAAACCATAAGGTATGCAAGTTCCACTATAAGGACCTGTAGCACTGTTTTAGAAAATGCTTGTGTAACTTTGACCACTGAAATATACAGAGTTAAATATAGGCCAGCATTCCAAAAATGCCTTATTCATTCATGTCCACTGTGGTTTTATCATGCAAAAATTCAGATAAATTCTGGCAAGTAAAATTAATTTCTTGATTTCTTTTAAGTAGAGAAGGAATAGGGATTTCTTGGGAGACAGGGTACATTCATGGATGCAGAATTAGATCATCTGATATTGCGCCTCCTTACCCAACTGTAAATATTCATCTCACAAAGTAAACATAGAGCCCAGGAAGAGTCAGCTATCTGACAACTCCCAAGAGATCAAGGGAAAAACAAAAATAGCCATGCACGAAATGTAAAACCAAATGATCATCAAATAGCTACAGATACTCCAACTGATGTGCTTGTTATGATTCACTGAAAGTTTTAGGAGATATGCTTGAGTTTTGTTTACTTCAAGGCTTTCTATTATCTCCATGGGAAAAAGACAGAGCTGAAGAAGGATGTTATAGAAAAGAATCAGCAGGCTTAAGCTGACCCTTCAACACTTGCATTATTTTTAATAATGGAATAAGGGAGGAAGAGGAGATTTTTTTAGAAAAAGAAGTATGTAAATTATTATTTGCTTGTTCCTTTTAAAATAAATCTGGTTTTGAAGTTCTGCTTTCCAGTTCCTCTCTACATTCTATGCATATTTTCATTCTATGCATATTTTTTTTCTCTCTCTTCCTTTTATGCTTTCCTGTGTTGCATTTTATTGTGGAAGATGCACGGTGTTTTTCTGGTCTAGATCCTGCAGGTCCCAGAGTTAACCCTTAGCTACCTAGAGGTGAGCACTACTAGAGGTACTCTAACTGCCAGTATCTCCACTGCAAGCAATGCCACCATGTGTAATTATTTACTCCTGTTTATCTTTGTGCTGATGAGAGAGCATAATCTACCTTGCACAAAGCACAGGGTCAAGATTCAATTGACTACCCAAACATGTTTGACTCTGGGCAAGTCTCACTGTTCTTTCCACACCAATATTCCTAAAAAGAGGGATCTTTAAGAGAACCATCGCAGTCCCAGTCAAGCAGCTGTTGTGGTAGGTACCACACAAAGAATTAAAAAAATAAATGATGCTGCCTAAAGCACACATATGAAATATATTTGTTGGAATGTGATTCAGAAAAAAAAGTGGAGGTTTTGACATTAGGGTAGGAACTGAACACAACTGAAAAATCAAATAAGAAAAACATACAGACAGAAATCACAGTATATCAAATGATGAGCAAGAATAATTTCTGGAAATGTGACACCCTTATTTCAAAGACAGTAAAGTGGAGGCTTTCAGCATGTAGATGTTGTGACAGGAAGGTCCTTGTGCTTGGAATAGACTAAGAAAAGGGGTTGAATAAAGCATTATGGACATGGAGGAAGATGGAAGTAAATAACTGTGCTAGAAGATTGCACAGGATGGAGATAAACACTGTGGAATTTTACAGACCAAGAGAAGTTTATTTTTGATACAGTAACAGGAGAAAGAATTAATACAAGAATGCAAAGGGGACAGTGCAGTTAGACTGCCAAATCACAAATCTGATCCTACCAGCAGTGTTTTGAGTGGATGGAAGGAGCAATATAACAGTGTTTAAACACCCCAAAAAGTGGAAGTTGTATTACAAGTGGAAACTCAAAAAGTGACAACTTTCTGCTTTCTGGACAGACAGAAAAAAAAAATGAATTTGGTAAAGAAACCGATGTGGCAAGACAGGGAGATGGCCTACTGTGGAGGCATCTGATTTTATGGCTCTAGCGCCTTACTGGAAATGCTAACTATAGTCTTTTCACAACTATTGCACTCCATTGGTATCTTTCATTGGATTCACTGGCAAAGAACTAAGTATCAGTTTATAGAATGAGGAAAATAATACAGACTGTTATGCTAAGCCAGTCCAACACAGTATCATTATTTCAAAATAAATACATATGTTTTTATACAGGAAACAGAAAAAGCTGACACCCTTTTATTGAATAAATACAGCAAAATCATGATGAATAATAATTCTGGTTAGTCGGCTTTTGGCTGCTTCTCAATTCAGCAGAAACCAGGTCTATCACAAAAATGTTTCATTGTGTAATACTTTCTACTTGACTGTTTTTATCTGTTTATGCCACACACATAGCAGTACTGAAGATTTAAAGCAAAATATGTGTTCTAGTAATACATGTATATGAAAAAATGCAGCAGAATTCTCCCACAGTTTGCTTTAGAAAAGAGGTGAGTACAATCTTTAAAACTGCTTGTTGGAACCATGTTAGTGCTGTAGTGTTAACATATATAAATATGAATACACATATATAAAACAAATATAGTGTGTAAGTGTGCTAAAGAAGTTTGGGGATTCTTCCCTGTGCCAGCTACATACTGGCAATGCCACAAAATGAAGTCCCCTAAATTGACAAAGTTACTTGATAAAATGCTTTGGAATTTTCTTTAAACTGAGAAGCTACCAGATGCCCAAGTGCAAAGAAGAAATACAAAGCAAAGTATGGGAGCCCACTGTATAACGGAGTCTTTGAGACATTCTCTGAAAGGAAATTATCATCGGGACAAATGAACATGAGATTCCTATTGGATAGATTTTATATCTATATTTTATTGTTTGTGTGTGTTTCTTTTATAAAACCACAACTTATTTAATAATCAAAAGCTTTGTTTCATGAAAATAAAACTTTCATTTTACTTTAAGTATGTCTTATGCTTACTCAGAGGATGACTACAAATGAAGGCACCAAATTTTCATGGTAAGGATAAATCATGTGTAAATCAATATATCAGACAAGTCTTGGGGAGCATTTGCAATCACTAAGCCAACCCAGGAATAGGTGTGTTTTGTTCAAGCTTTGCGAGGAGTAATGCCCCACAGGTAGGAGTGGCAACTTTCCCAGGCGTGCATAGTTCAGTTCTTCACTGCCAAGGAGCTGAGAATAAACACAGGACTTTGGGAAATATTCATAATACAGGAAAAAATGTGCTACTTCATTATTCTTGTATGAAGAATTAAAGAAATGAAAACCCTTGAAAAAAAATCTCAAATAGAAGTCACAATGTATAAGATCATCTTGGAAGAGAGTTCACAATCTTACATAGTGAGTTCCCATCATGTAAGTGCATGGAGAGTGTAGGCCTCTGGACTTACAGCTCTGCTACTGCCCAGCCTTGTTTTGTTTAGACATGACATTTTATCAGTGCTAAGAAAAGGGAAAAATGGAAGACAAATCTCCAACTGTTAGAAAAAGAAATAAAAATAAAAGATATATTGTCTCTGAGAACATATAGAGTCCATTTCTTTGACCAGATGTTGTTGTATGTGACAGGCCTGCAGTCACTCAGCTTGCTCCTTGGAGGCAGTGGTCAACTATGTCATCACAAATGAAGCAATAAACATTACAATTTGGATTATTGAATTAGACTATTTCAGGCTTGATTATTATAGCTGATTAACATTTTCAGGCCACATGTTTGCAAATCTAACAAGCTCTGCACATGGGCAGACAGAGGTGACACTGAGGTAGTTAAACAGCAAATCTGTGGGGTCCTGCTTAGGCTTGTTGGGTAGCTGTTGAGTACAGATTTCTTATTACTGTATATTCAGGTTGCTCCTAGTGAAGGCCTCTTGGCTTCTACAGCACTTCCTCGCCACAGACCCCTCTTGCAACTTGTAATTCTGCACTACTGTTCTAAGAAAAGTTAAAAGGGTAAATGGAAAGGCAAAAATTAAAACAATCAACAAAATGCAAAACTGGAAAATCTGTGTAAAAACTGTCCATGTAATTATTTTGGCTTCACTAGTTATCTAACCCACTGAGAAATACTGGTGTATGTATGGAGAAGGCAATGATTTCCAAAAGGTGGGCAAAGAAATCCAAGGACCTGGAAATAAAGTCAGGGCATAGAATGAAGCTCTTGAAGAAAGGAAAATCATAGTAAACTCAGATTTCAGCAGATGGTCTTGGAATACAACACAGACAATTAGCACTCTCCGCTGCACTTGTACCACACCAGACAAGGAGAGGTAAAATATTCAGCTGGAAAACAGAGCTGCAGCCAGACATCTTAGTAGAGATAAATTGAAGCCTACTACTTCTGTTAACTGACTAAGAAAATGCATGTCAGTAAAAGAATAAGGAAACATTAACAAATCCCCTGTATTTACTCTCTGTGGATGAAAGGATGATTAGATTTAGTTTTAGCTAAATCTCCATCATTGTCTAATTCCACAAATGAGGAGTTAACATGGAGAACAGTGCTTATGAGACAGAGCAATCAGAATCAGGTGTCCTAATGAGCACACCACCACCCCTCCCTTGAGAAACATGCTTTTTTTCCCCTTGTCACCTCCTGGAATTTAGAAATGTTTGGGCAACAAACATTCTGCCTAAATGCCAACCACCAAACAGAAAAGAACCCTTAGAGCTGAAATAGGGAAGAGATTGAGGTAACTGAAAAGCTTACTTGCTTATTTATTTATTTATTTATTTTTCCCCAAGGCTTTGGTTCACATTCATAGTACCAGTACCAGAGACATCATTATTCAAGACGATTTTTTTTGTTTCAGGTTAACACTTCCAGCTGTCTGTAGTGACTGTCCAGGGGGATTTAAAATTATTTTCCACATGGTAATAACTGGCCAGCTTTCTTCTGTTCTCAGTGCAAGGAAATGTCATTTAATTATTGCACACAAGATGGCTTTTGTTGTGTACCTCCTAGTCATGGCACTGTTGATATGTCACATATTTTGTAAAGCCCTCCAGACTAATACCTTGTTAGAAAAAAGAAACTGGGTATGAAATAAGATTCTATTATATCATATATGGCAAAAAAAACCTCATGGTTATGAAGCAGTAATTGAATTATTATACAAGGCTTTGCTGAGCATGAGGAGGATAATTTGTAAAGAAGACTAAGAAGTACCCAGTAAAGAGACCAAGCTGCAAGAGGAAATCGGTCCATTTGATTTAGCCATATGCATGCAGTGCAGTGCCAAGACTAGGAACAAATTAGAAGGTACTGTGGAAAATAAAAAATACCCTCCTTAAAGAAATGAGTGAGTCTTATTGTGAGGAATTGTCTATTATCAGAAACCTGCAAGCCAGTATTGCAAAGCTGGTGATTTCAGTGCATGAGAGCTGTCATGTAAAGTGTCACAGCCTTTCTGTAAAGGGGCAGAGAAAGGTACACCACATCGTGCTGCAGCCCAGCAAAGTGCCCACAGAGATGCTGAATAGCTCATCTGCTCCAGCCAAAACCATTACCCCAATGCTTGGGCTCAGAGGGATGGCACAGAGGGAATTTATTCTACCTCTTTCCCAAAATGAGTGTCTTGCCCAGACGGGTTTATCTTGCAGATTATAGCATCTCTTGAATCATATTACCTTTCATCAGAATAAAAGTTCTTTACAGAAGTTGCTTCGTACATGTCACTAAACTTTCATATATTTTCATCTGTGGATTACCTGGGCTACATCCAATATCTCTGTCACCTTTAGACAGCTCTTTCTTTTAATTCACATTTCCATCGACATTTCTGGCAGGCTTACAGTGAAATATTCCATAGCTTTTATGAATGTAAGGAATGTGGTGGTGAACCACAGGATTTCCCCACCTACAGCTCCCCCTTTCAGCTGCCAGCTGCTTGTCAGATTTTAATTAATGCGAAAGTTGCTAGCAGTTATTCATGCTGGTTCCTCTCTGGAGAATTTCTAAACAGCATTCACAGCATTGAGCCTACACTTTCTCTTTTCTTTTAATGATCTTCTTCACAGCAGCCAGTGAAAAAATGTGAGAAGTGATGAGTTTCTGTACCCCAAGCTCTGTTAAGCGAAAACAATGTTCACCAGTTATGGATGTGGCATACAGGACCTCCCTTCCTTGCACTTCCTCCTTCTGTTTCCTACAGAAAATGAATTGAGAGGTCTCCTAGAAAATTATGTCTGCTCAACTGTAGGTATATTGTTAAACTTCCTATTTTTTACCATATCAGGAATATAATTTAGGTGAAAACACCAAAGTACTGTCTGCACTGGCAAAGTCAATATGGGCATAGACAAGTAAAACTATCACTGGTGTGGAAGAAGGACACCTGAAGGCATTATGTCTAGCAAGGACACACTAGCTCATGATGTGAGTTTATTTCTCCTCCCTTTGAGCATCCCCCTAAAACATATACCTTTTCTTCTGTCTTTCACTTCCTGGAATTCAGAAGGGTTTGGGCAATAAACATTCAGTCTGAATGCCGCCAAATGTTTAGTATCATATCAAAAATATCAGCAGTCAGTGAATAGCCACAGCTTTAGGCTACCCTGAAATCTAACTGAAGACAGTGCTCATGGTATTGCTAAATGGGAAGGTTGTACTTTTCACTGTTGGCTTCCAGCCTTTGAAAATTATTAAAACGCAGCAATATGCAGCAGTCTTTCCGAGTGATCCAACAGAGCCTGAGAAAGCATTTCTGTATTCAGTCTTAAAAGGCAATAGCAAACGGTAAACAGTTGGTTACAACAAATAGCAATTTAATAGATGTAGCTTTTGATAAGCTGCAGATAAAATCTACTGGACTGTGGAACCCCAAGTAGCTGTCCCATACTCTGGGTGTAAGAGTTTCCATTATAAACCTTGTTTTGATGCCCTCAACCAACCCTTCATTCTAAGTTTCTGCAAAGAGCTCCTTCTTGTGTAATGTTTCTGCTATGTGGACTCCAGCCAGAGAAAATCTGGAAAGGGGGAGGGAGGAGAAAGAAGCTGGAGGTTATTCTCACAGGTATGGTTAAATGAAAGGACTTTGTGAAGGCTGTTGTTAACTTTTGGACATATTTTCTACCTTTTCTATGGCAATTTTTCCTAAGTGGTTCTGATTTGCACTTCACATTTCCTTGGGTTTTTTGTTTTTATTTTTTCCTGGTTATTTCTTATTAGGATCTAGACTGGGGAGCACAGAATTGGTTCAGCATTTGCAAATGATGATATGAACCCCACAGACCAGGTGCCTCCATAACATTGGTGTTGTAGGCATTTCTGCACATGTGACACAGCAAAGGTGTGATTTATGCATCTTCTCCCTTCTAGGTACAAAATGTGTCCCTATTGGGTGGAACTTGCCCTGTATTAAAAGATTCTTCAGTGATACTTAGTGTTTCTTAGCCTTTTAGTGATTATTCCATTCCTGGAAACTATTACAAACCTCCATCATATATTATACAGAAGAAATAAATTCCCTTCTATCATTATTAAGATCCGTAGTACTTTCTTTACAGGCACTGGTGGTAGACATTGAATATACATGGATGCATATTACCAAGCTATCCATATTTTTATGAAGTCTACAGATGTTATAATATTCATTTCCAGTCACCTTCTCCAGACTTAATCCATTTATAAACTGGCTTCTCCTTCTGTAATGTTCTCCCTGTTCTTGAGATGATACTGCAGTATCCTTTAGGTGAGAGTGTCTTCAGTCCAGCCTTCTCTTACCTATTCACTACTAAATAATGACGATTTGATTGATGGGTTTCATGTGAAAACTGGATGATGGCCATTTGTCATGGTCAGGAAGTACCTCTATGCTAGCTTTACATGCAGTAATGGCCACGTCTCTCTGATCTACAAAATTCTTGACTATTGACAACAATCTAGCAGAACAGTTGTAAGCCTAAAGCAGTGGAAAAGTAATGCATATCAAATGTGATGCAAATAACAGGGCCTTCTCCTAGGCAAGATATACGCTCTATAGAGATGAGAAATGGTCTCCAGTTCTGTGTACTCAGAGTTGCATCTGCATACAGTTGCACAGATCCTCACACATGCACATGATGGCAGAGGTTTCCAGAAGTATGCAGGGGATTTAAGCACGTAATTCCCAAAGCTGACCAGGGGATTTATTCAGAGGGGTCTCGCTGGAAATCTGACTGGAGTTTTGTATGGCTGTTACTCCTGGTTAGGTCTGAAATTTTCAATCATGCCTACATGTTTAAAGGACATCAACTAAGCAAATTTCAGTCTATGCCCAACAAAATTCATATACATGGGAGGATTTCAAATATTCCAAATAAATTACTATTGGCCTGGATTTACTCTGAGACTACAAGCTTCCATTCATCAGCAAACTCTTTTCACGCTTTGTTTCTTCCTTTGGAATGTTTCTGTAAATCAGCTTATAAACTTTTGGCTTTAAATAAAAAGATGCTAGGGTTTTTTTGTTGTTGTTGTTTGGCTGCTTTTTTTAAAAAAAAACCTACTGCAACAGCAACTGCAAGGTCGCTCCTTCCACTATAAGGCTACCACTGAGAGTTAAACCCGTAATCAAAGGAGAGCAGAGAACAGTAAGGACAAAGAAATCCCCTACAAGCCTCTGAGGAAACAGACTCATCTCTTTATCAGGCTTCTATGTATCCCAAAGATGATTCAGAAATGTTCTGAGGTTGTCCCATCCAGGAGGTGGTGGTTACAGTGTAACAAAGGCTCTTCTGTCAACTTCACAGCTGCCCTTTATTTCATCAGCTACTTCAGTTCTGAAGAGGGGCTTCTCTTTTATTGCTACATTGCATGTGTCCAGCCCATCTGATTCATGCTATACTGGCATTCATTTTGTGCACTGATTAAAGTCTTAGTTATAAGAGGAAAAAAAGGTTATCATAGTGCATTCAAGATTCCTCATGAGCTTCTCAATTTAGTGTATATTTTAATGTCAAATTTCAGCCATTTAATGTTAGTAGGAGTATACGACTTGCCTTGTCAGATCAGATGGTTGGTCCATGAAGTCTTGCATCATGAATCCAACACCTGATTTGTGAGACGAAGGTAAAAACAAACAAAGCATTATCCCTCCTAACTAAGTTTGCAATGCTACCCTCCAAGAAAAAATTCCTTCCTTGCACTGTGGTGATCAGACTCTATAGACTAATTAAAAAGGGCTTCTCAGCTCAAACTGTGCACAGAAAGAATGTATGAAAATTGAGAGAAAAAAGATAAAAAATAGGAAGATGTCAAGAAGCTTGGAGGAATTTTCCACTTATACCAAACTTGTTAAAGAGTTAAAGGCAACACAAAAAGGTTGATCACTGCAGGTACAATATGAGGTAATGTTCACACTAACTGCTAGCGCAGCATCAGCAAAGAAACTCAAAATACTATTTATGCAAGAGGCCACACGTCTCTGACGTTTCCTTGTCATACAGTTTCACTGCAGACATGAACACAGTCTCTAAAGGCCTGACTGACACAGTTGTGGTTATTCTGCTCCCATTTAAATGCCAATAGATTAAAATTTACTAGTAGATAGCAAATTAATCTGTAACATAATGACCTCTTTATGATATCATCATAAGAAGCCATTGCATATCTGTCAGGTCATTGTAAGGACATGTCTTTTGGAGTGATGAAAATGTATACAAAATACTGTTTTCGTGGGGAGCATGATTACTTGGGATGTTTAAAAATCAGTTCATCTTAGTCCCCCTTCAATCATCATGAAATCTGGAATAGTGCAAAAAATGTAAACTTCTAAGACCATATCATGTGCTGAGTCCTCCAACACATGTTCTAATTACTTGAATAAGAGAATGTAATTCTGTAAAATAATAAATGAAGTCATCTTTTACTTATGAGAACTACCAGCAGGATTTGCTCTGCAATGCCCTTATTTGTTAAACTTCTGGAACACAGCACTCTGTACAGAATTGTGTGGTCTCCCTTATCATTGTTTTTTTGCATCCCTTAAGTTCAGAGACATTAGCAGGGTGTGGCTTTTTTCCATTAAAGGCTGTTTTGGGTAACAGTAATCCAAGATCTATTTCGTTATGCTAACAGCTAAAGGCCTTGTAATAATAATTTCTTTTTGGCAGCATCACAGTCAATTTCGTTGATGTTATAGTTGTTTTAATTTTCTTTTTCAAGGGTGAGAAAAGCTCCAGTAATTCTTCTGAGATGATTTCTCCATACTTTTCATCTTTTACCACAAAAGGGATTGCCAGGGAACTATCCAAGAAAGAAATGCAGATAAGCAGTACCACCATCAGGAGGAAGGGAAGGGAGAGGAAGCAAAGGGAAAGAAAGGCAGAAAATACTTGTTTTTTTGTGAAGCTCAAACAAAAGAAAGAACAGCTGTAAACTTTCAGAGAAAGTAAATCTGTGAAATTTCTAACACTTGTATGGGGGCAGAAGTATTGATACACAGGTTACCTGAGGTGCAGATGACCAGTTATAAATCTAAAAGTTTGTGATAATACAAACTGAACACAAGCTGTCTGAGTAGTGAACTGAGCCACAAATATACACACATAATGCATAAGTTAGTGATTATAAAAAAAAATAACATGAACTTTCCCTTATATTCTTCAACACTTTTTTTTTACCCTTAGCATTCAGTATGTCACAGGGCAGAGCTGAAGGTGAATTTTTCAAGTTGTTTGTAAGCACAAACCAGAATTTGTAAGAAATTTGCTGGGAAACCTCAGAAAAAAACCCTGTCAAAACCTTTCCTGCCATGAAGGAAAAGCTCCTGGAGTGGTCATCAGCTCTGCCTTACTCCTCCTGGTATCCTCCTGTCCATTCAGATACCTAATGGACAGCTTCCAGGTAGCTTCCCATCAGCTGAGTGCTCACATAAATGTGGGAGACCAAGATCTGTCTGCATCTAAGACTTGTATTGATGTAAAGAAAGTGGGACAAGCTAGTGATCAGGAAAACTTCCCAGGATGCTTTTAATAAAAATATAACCTATGCAGTTTGGGTTCACAAATCCCTTACTCATCAGATTTATGCTCCTATATCTTCAAGGTACTTCTGAAAATATTTCTTTTAATATGAATTTATTAATTTTGGAAAAGTTACTGAAATGTTAGTAAGTCCTAAATCAGTGTCCTTACACCGAAGCTGACCTTCTCTATTGCTGCTAGAAAGGCAAGTCATTGGCATCAGTTGAATTGAAGGGGATTTCCTTTTGTTTTGCAATGTATGTGCAGACAAGCAGGCACCAAGCTACAAGTGAGTAACTTTCCCACTAATCCTCCAAGGCGTGTGACAATATGACCCTGAGCTTTTATAACTAAGAACAGTATGGTATGTAAATATTATGAACATATATGGTAAGTACTCTACTTGCTGAAAAACACAGAAAATGATTCCCGAGAATGCCTAGCTGACCCTAAAGCTACACGGGCTATTCTTTTTTTGTCTGCAGCATTCATCTCTGTTCAAAACCATGATGATATATTAGATGCAAGTTCACTGAAGTGGTAAATGTGTCTTGTTGCCTTTATTTCTCAATTAAGCATCTGTTTTATTTTCAGTATAAATAATAAAAATGTGAAATAAAAAAATATTATGTTGCATTTACCACTGACTTATCAGAAAGAAAAATAACCACTTGTTGAACTGAGAACATTTTAACTGCTAGCTGGAAATCAGGATGTCACTAATTGTGCAGCACACATTAAATGATGCCAAAGAAAGGGACTTGTTCTCTGCACTCACACAGTTAAAAATCAGAAAAACTGTTATTATTTCTTTGAATATGTTCTGGCATCTATTAAAGTCACTAATATATGGGGGGAAAAAAAAAAGTTAAAAATAATATTGTTTTAAGTCTGTGAATAGAAGTTTCAAAACACAACAGAATGTCACCTTTTTTATGATGAATGTGTATCCTGCTAAAAATGGAGCTGTATCACTAAAACAATGTGCAAACCCTAGGCTTATTTGTGTACAAGCAACTAGAATAAAGCAGAAGAGGAAAAAAATGTATTGGACACTTACTGATTTTGCAATGGAAAAGTTGTGAATATACTTTCAAGAGCAGTCCCAACTGTTGCAAGTGTCATGTATCATCTACTCATTTAATAAGGAATATATTCTATGTGTTGTAGTGCATGATAGGCTTTGAAAGTCTCCATCTCTTAACACATATGTATCAGCAGATTCTTCCAGTTCTCACTGTGTATTTTCTTGATTTGCTGTTTAGCTTTCATTATTGATAGAGACTTGGAAGCTGCATCCCACAGAAAAGTCCCAAGAGTGCAGATTTATCCATGGAATTATACCAAGAATAAATTAGACCATGGACCTCAGAGGCAGCACTCACAAGCCTATGAACTACTGGCTAGGGTCCATAGTTTCTGTACTTTGGTTATTTCCATTTATTTTAGTTTAACTTGATTAGATTCCAACACTCGGTAAACCTTATCTTTTTTTTTTTTTTTTTTTTTTTTTTTCAGAATATGTTTACATATCAAGTACATTTTTCACATCCTTGTTCAACATCTGCAAAAGACTTAATAAAAGGGGAACTTGCACCTTTGCCTGTAATATTGCAAGAACCAAAATTCAGCTACATCTTGGGAACAAGCATTGGTTGATGGAAGAATATGATGCAATTATCCAGGTGAGCTATTAACTGAAATCTAGGATTATTAACTGAGGTGAGATTATTTCCTGCAGTGTCACTGAACACACTATTCCTGCATTCTTCCAGCATGACACAATGCTTGTGCTTGATAGTGGCTATTAGGTCCAAACCAGGAACAACAACATCATGCCCACAAATCCTTCCTCAGCCTAATGCTCCTTGCTTCTTCTGTTAATATTCAGTTAACTCGTGGTAACCCTACCATCCCTATGAGGGCCTTAAAAAATCTCCACTTTCTTCATCATGCCATTACTACTTAATGATCACTTTATTCTTATGAAAATGTCTGTACTGAATTAAAAAAAAGAGGAAAAAAGAAAAAAAAGAAGAAATTTAAAAAACAGCAGCTGTGGAACGAAACAGGACAAAAATGTCTTTGTAGCAAGGAGTGGCTCATGCCACTGTTTACTGAAGAATGCAGAGTCCATTTTTTAAATCTGGAAATAAACTTGTGTTTCTCACAGACTGGAATTTTCATATGACTGAGCTGTCAGAGAAAACAAATAATAAACGAAAGTGCTGTATCTCTTGGTTGTAGATTGCTGGCAGTCTTTTAGAGCATTTGAAGACTTGTTAGGATTTTACCCTTGTGAGCAACTATGTCTTTAGGGGAAAGTCTTATAGAAATCAGAAATGCTTTCCTTTTAAGTTCTAATTCAAACTGCACTGAAGGCAAGGAAATAACCTCCTGTTGACTCTGTAGGCTGAGTTCAGAGCCATGTAGAAGTCAGTCTGGTGACATGTAGTTTTCACCTTTGACAGAAAATTAGAATTGATCAATTGATAAAAATAATGTGAAAAGTACTTCTCTGAAAATATTTCAGGATATATTTCACTGTTTGTTGTTCTTAAACTCATGCCATCTGTTGTTCACAGATTTTCAGACTAACTTACAGTTTAGTAATGAAAATGTTTGAAAATATTAGAAGTTCAAAAGTTTTTGGATGAATGATCAATCATCTGGAAATTCATCACAGAAATCCATTATACAGTAGCTGTCATCATTGCAGTCTTTTGTTTAAAGAGTATCAGCCACTCAACTGGAAGCATGAACTGTATCCAAGATTTGTGTTAAAGCAAAGGTTATAAATCACCTTCTACTGGAAAGAAATATTTCTGGAGACCAAATAATCAATTATATAGATTTCAAAAATCCCAGAGGCTAAAATTTCTACTTTTTAAATTTTTTTTTTTCCACTAAAGCATTAATGTATAGACATGTATATGCAGCTATTGAAACATAAGTTAAGCATTATGCTAACAAGATGGCAAGAACTAAAATAAACATCTACACTCAGCAAAGCAAAACTCATCCAAAAGCATTTGATTCAGAAAAGATGTTTGTACCTAGAAGTATATAAATTTGTGATACAGCTGACCCAGAAGCCAAACTGGTTGTGGCTGTGCAAAGTTAGGTCCACACTCATCTAAACTCTGTTGCAGGATACTGAAACTACAGCAGGAAAAACAGGATGGGCAACATGTCTGTTCCTCTGCTGCCAGTCAACAAATGGTAGATTTTGTTAGTGTAAGACCAGGAGATGTGATGAATAAAGAGCAGACACTTCTTATCCTGCTTTCCCTGAGATAGTTTTGATAATTCCCAGATCATGGGTACACAGGACAGCTGTGGGCCATGGCATCTCAGGACAGCTGTGGGCCATGGCATCTTCAGTGGTCATACACAAATCCAGCACAGCTCATGAATCGGAAACCAAAGCCTGCATAATGTTTCTGTGAGACATAAGCAGATTTAAAATGCAGAATTCATGCCAGATAAAACCAACTTTATACCATGGAAGAAGCAGAACCAGTAGGGTGTAAAGAGGATCTTGGATAAGGATAGGATTTGGGCCGGGTGGTTTTATAACTGTACTTGGCTATACAGAAGTGAAGTTAAACTGCATTCTTCACTCAGAGATCAGAAGGGAGTTCACCTTCAGCTCACTCCCTTCTTCAGAGCTACACAGTAGGGTGGGTTCATTGTTGTGGTTTTTTGCATTATCCAGATACAACACACATTGAAGATGGCTGGCAGGAGACTACTTGGAGCAGTGCAAAGCTGTCCTGACCTAACAGAGCAAATCCCATGTTCCAGCCTCCCACACACTGCGGTCCTACACATGTTTGTCTGTTACACAATAATCATGTTAATAGTCGTTTACCAGAGATACCTCTCCCCGATCTTATTAATTCATTCACATTCTTTATTCATCACTCAGTAATCCAGAACTGTGATTTCCACCCTAACTGTGGGCCAAAGGAATCTTCTGGTAGAGCACATTTTTCTATCTTTGTGCCTAACAGGGTATGGAGGGAATCAGAGAAGTAAGAACAAACAACAGAAGGGATGCTCTCAAGTAACGGAGAATTCCCCACTCTTTCTTCAGCCCTGTGCAATAGATGTACATATGTAAGCAAAGATGATTCCTGGTGAAAATGAATATTCCTCTGTGGGAGTCAGAACTGAATCAGGATTGACGCTGATTTCAAATGCAGATGCTGGCACAGAGTAAAATTATTTTTCAAACACCAAAGCTTTCCCTGGTAAAGTATTTAAGGTTGCATTTTCAGGCTAGAAGGAAAAAGTGATGAAAAGTTCTTAAAACTGAAGAAACAAAATCCTTGATTCCAATCCAAAGACCTGCAAAACAAGATCCCATATGGTAATGGCTAATCTTAGGAGAATAGAGGGGGATAAAATGGGTACATTTTCCTTCCTTTCTCCCTTTTTCCCCTTTAGTTTTTAAAGTTGCTTGTAATGTGTCACAGGATGGTCTCTGCCAAAGGCGTGTTTTCACCATCATTCACAAACACCACACATCCCATACATTTTTCATTGTGGCTCTATCAGGAAATAGATACGTGGTAGTGCGCAGAAGGCACTAAGCAGCACCATACATTGCAGTGCAGATCTATTAGTCCAGGTCCCAAAAGTGGCATAGCCCTATTTTCTTCTGGGCTTCATTAGCCCCGTGCAGGCCTTTTACTGTTGTGGTGGGTCTGTGCTTCATAAAGTTCTTCTACCATGTTTAGCGTTGCAAAGTATTGAATGAGGCATTGTAGGCAAAGCATGAATGTTTTAAAATGTCTTTCCATGTTATATTGTGAGAAATGCATGTCCTTGGTTAGACCATGTTTTGTAATGCACATAAAGCAGCTGTGATCCTAACTAGTTCTTCTGTGCCTGGTGAAAATAAAGCAGACAAGGAATAAGCATGTAGAATAAGCATGGGTATTAATATTGACTGTACTGTCAAAGGATCTACAGACATTAAATGAGAACAGGTCCCTGGTCTCCTAAGCAGGCTCTGCAAACTAAATAAGACTTCACAGGAAGACTGTTGTCAGAATAGACCCTTCAGAAAGATATCCTGTGTTTCCAATCCACTGCCATGTTTTACAAGAAAAATAGTTCCTTTGGCAATGACTTCAGTCCTTTCAGGTTCATGCACAGGTAGCTCTGCATTTGTAGAGTCACTGTCTGCTCATCTGTGAAAGGTTTTTCACCAAAAAAAAAAAAAAAAAAAGGAAGGGCTTGACAGATCTATTAACTTTCATCCTGAAAACTCAGGCCTTAGAAGAAAATAGGACCATAAAACACACTGTCAGCAGACACGGTGTGTAAAGGCAACATTTCAGAGATGCCTTGCAAATTCAACTAACATGCAAAAACTGCAGACATTTGTTGGATGTTAGTTATGTTAACTGGCAATCTGTCTTTTTTCAAGTTGTAGTTGACATAATGTAAGGTGATATAATTCAGTCATAATATAATTCAACCATAATGTAATTCAATCATAATTAAGTTCATAATGTAAGGTAATATAATTCATTTTATTGCTGCAGGTTTCTCTAAGAACGGTATGGATCCAGACCAATGAAAGAGAAATAATTTAGTGAAGTATCTTGTTATGAAACTTGAAATAGTAAAGGAAATCACATCGACCACCTGCTATTGGGTGCAAATTGTTCACACAGAGAGTTCTGGGACAAATTTACCCTCCATTTATATCTTATTAATTTGGTAGTAATTGGTGCTACTCGATTACCAATTAGTACTTCAGCCTACTAATCACTGTTATTTCAGGAGAAAAATATCGTGTGGTGACACAAGGCAGCAACGGCCAAATCGCTCTGAATGTTGAAGAGTCAAAGATACCTACGAGGTTTTGTTTGTGTTCTTTTTAGTGTGTGTAAAGACGCCCAAAAAGCAAAAAAGCAAAGAGAATAATTCAAAAAATGATTGTGTGGCAAAAGCCAAGCATGCAGAATATATATGAAACATAAACACTTTTGTTCAGAACTCAGAAATGGTACCAAAAACTTGAAATATTTTGGATTCAGAAAGATGTTGTGTTGCTGTCTTGACTTGGTACAGTGCCTCTGTTCTGAATGGACTTTGACAGACCAGAGATGTCTGCCAGAGATGTAGTTCAGACAAATCACCTAGTCTGTCCCATGGGCTGCCTCATTTGATGGACTCGAAGTCCATAAGTTAGCTGTCACGAGGCATGAGAAAGAGAATCTGAACCAATCAAAACCCTTCTCAAAGAGAAAGGCAGCAGTTATTTCCACACTATTTCAGCTTTGACTGTTTTTAAAAATAAACCCAGAGCAATTTTTAAGGAAAAATTCTATTTACCTAATTTTCTGCTGTAAAATAGCTCTCCGAGTTGTGCTCTGCTGTCTAATTTATTTTTCTAGGAAGAACACTGCGCTGTTACATCTTTAAATACAGCAGTTCCCTGGTGAGTAACTTGCATCCTTTCATCCCACACTCATGCCATGTTTAAGTATGTTGGCTCAGACAAAAAAGAAGAAATTTTCGTGGAGTGATAATTTACATGAGTGAGAGGTTAAGCCGTGTTCAGGTGACAATGGAGAAGATAGTTTCTAGGGTATGAGAGCAGTTGCATGTTCTTGGAGTATTTTTTGTATGACCCGTACAGAAAGCATTCTCATCTACAGCGCTTATATTAGGAAGTTCTTTGCTGGGTGTTTTTTGGTTTGGTTTTTTTTTTTTGTTCATTTTGTGCATTATACGGTGAAACATGGAAATGCAATATTATTTTACTAAAAAAGAATTAAATGTAAATTAACACTTAATCATTTTTATTTAATTTTGATTAGCATGTAAAATACACTTTATTTACATCAGAAAAAAAATGGAACTTGAGCAATTAATTAAATATACTCCTAGAGTATAATGTTATTTAGGACTGGACTCCCCTCTGATGTTGTGGGGGGGCTTTTTATAGCGAAACATTTAAAATAACAGCTAATTTGTAACATACACACATACATATGAAACACATTATTTTTAGAGCATTATTTTTACAGTGTATCTTGAAATAGACTATGTGTGTATATTCATTTAACACAACCTGAGCTCTTGGAAAATTTGGGTCAATTTCCAACTAATATACATTACTTCTAAAGCAAAATACAAAAGAGGAGAATTGTTGTTGCCACAAGCATTTTAATTGGCATCACTGTTGCAAATGGCAAGAGCCATGGAGGTCTTAGAAATATTTCTTCATGCCAAGGGTAAAAGTTTGCATTAATTTGGCCTGTCCTAGTCTCGGCCACCTGGTATTTCTATTTGTATGTTTAATACCACAGCTCTAGCTTTGGACAAGGTATTAAACATAGAGGAGGGAGTGTCAGCCTTGGCTTTTTTTTCCCTGCTGCTTGCCTCCTGCAGGCACAGCACCATGCAGCCTCCAGTCATTCTTTGTCTCTTGAAGCGTCACCTACCCCATGGTGGTGTTCTCTCTTGAAAAAATACAAAGAAGACCTATTTTTTTTAGAGTGTCAATTATCTCTTGAAGACTTCTGTGAAGCATCATCCAGTATTTTTGCCCAGAAAGGGGATAAAAAGGAGCTCAGGGTTATGCAGATTAAGAGGTAATGGTTCTGTTTGCTGAGGTGCTGGGCAATTTCATCTCTGCGAATTAATTCTGTGGTGGGATTTCAACTGGAAGATGGCTCTTCAGGTTTCAGAAGATTAAAGGAAAAAAAAATAAAAGAAAGGAGCCAATCAAAATAACACCCCCCAAAATAGCCTCTGTTAATTTTTAAACTTTTTTAACAATATTGATCAAATGAATGTTACATGGACAAAATCAGATTGCTTTCTGAAGTAATAACTTAAAAGGCAAGCAGTCATAATCAGATCTATCAAAATGAAAAGGGATAGGATATTGTCTATGAGAAATTGTATTACCAGAGGCATAGGAAAGTCAGTTTTCCAAAAATTAAAAAAAAAGTAAGCAATAAATCTGCTGATTGAAAAAATATCTAGATTTTTTTTTTTTTTCTTCATCAAATGGTGTAGCAACAGCATTGACTTTAATGCCGTAACATGATTATAACTGCAAGAAGTGTACACCAGGTCACAGCCTATGTCATTCAAAACCATTTAACTCCTTTTGCTGATGTTGGCAATTTTCACAAATAGACTAAAATAGCCCATTACTGAAGTGTTCAGTTGCTCAAATGATTTGAATTTTCATTTATATATATATATTTTATTTTTTTTTCCCCCTCCTATTTTTCACAGAATGCTAAGGGTTGGATTTTTTCCTATTTTTAGCTTTTTTTTTTTAGTTCAATGAAGGGAGTTTGGGAAAAGTGTACTGGCTATTGTAAGTACAGCCCGTACTCTGTCTCAATGCTTGACCCTACATTCTTTCTTTTATATGAGATGAAATTCTTTTTCCTTGGGCTAGCATAAAATAAGAACACCATGGAAGTTTGTATCATTGGCGGAGGTGAAGGGTGGGCTGAAGCGGATGATCTAACTGGACTTCATCTTGAAGTTCTTGCACACTGTGAAGTTCTGTCATGAGCTGTTGGTTTAATTTTACAGGACCTTGGTGGCCAGCTTGTGAAATCTGTCTAGCAAGAGCATAATGGATCTTACTGCATTATTATGTCTGGGTTTGCTTAGAATTATTTGTTTGCTTAGAAAAGTGCTTTTTCAGTACATAAGTCTTAACAATAAAAGTTGTCTTCATTAACACCTTAAAAGCAAATCCATGCAAGTATCTCTGTAGCTTCAGTGAGTCTTGTCATGAATTTATCCATTCTGACATGTAGATGGCCTGAGTCTCACCATGTGGAGACAGTCCTTGAAAACTTCAAAAAGGACCTGGACCTGTTGTTTGGAAGTATTTTTAAAGCCTATAACTATTACTTTTTGTCAGTATAATGAAAAGGACTTCACAAATTATTTGCATTAGGGAAGCGTGGCTATGTATCTTGTGTATCACCAGGAAGCAGATTTTGAAGGATAAACTTAGGAAAGACCTCTTCATCTGTGGTTTCAATTTTATTTGGGCCTTATCAATTATCTGAAATTATTCATTTTTTGTCTATGCCCAGGAAAACCCTTCTGAAAGAGCTAGAACAGATAAGAGAAAGACATGTTGTATTTGCCTTCATTCATTCTAAATTACTGAACTTTGAGTTATGACTATTACTGTAAGAAAATTATTGCAGTCCTACCACAATTAAAATGAATCATTCTGGAAAAGTGAGGAAATTACTGGGGAAATATATATAAATAACTTAAAATTCTCTCCTCCTGACCCCTCAAGCTGCACCTGCCAGACGATGGTTTATTTGTATCCCAGTACATAGAGTGTGAGAAGTTGCTCAAATGATCAAACTAATTAAGTAGCTGTTATTGTTAAGAATTCCTTTTAAAAATGAAAAATTAAGTTGTATTTATCACTCAACACCTACACACCAAAGTACATAACCCAGATGAGCTAATCTTTAAAACTGGCGTAGAAATGAGCTAATGTTTTTAGAGATTTGTATGCACAATATGGCAAGGGATCAATAACAACTAAAAAAAAACCAAACAAACACCTAAGACTACTCAGCTGCTAGCAATAAAGAAGTACCATATTGCAAAATGCATTAAATGTTTTTTGGCTATTTTGTATCGCCTATCTTGTGAAGTTTCATATGGCAGGCTCATATCTTGGCACTGGCACTGAAATAGTGCTCAGACTGACAATGTGTACCTTTACAATTCATGGCAGCTACGTAAAAAAAAA
>VWZY01001402.1:107456-124281 GCA_013399075.1 Chloroceryle aenea
GTTTGAAAGGATACTTTTCCTGACTTGCCTGAAAAAGACACTTTTATAAATTTCTGCTGTTTCTACTGTTTTCACCATTGGCTTCTTAAACTGTTTTTTATACAGCCAGTGAAATATAGAAGATTATGGACTAAAAGCCAAAAGACATCAACAGTATCTCCACATTGTTCAGGCCTTTTTACTTTGTGAGACTTTCTATTATTTTTGTTATGCTGTATATTAGCTTTTATGGCCTTCAACATGCTTGCAAATGCAGAAATACAGACTTCAAAACACACGGTCATGACTTTGAAGAGTTTGCTATCTAAGGCGAAGGCTTGAAAAAAGGAATGTTCCACTGAATAAAGTAAGACTGGCATGTATGGGGTGAGGTATGCCTCATAGATATTATCTGCTTTCTTCTTCTAGCTCCCACAAAAAATTTACAATCAGACCAACAAACAGTTTTTTGCCACAACCCAGAATGGAGATACTTGAAATTAGAATTTTATTTTTTAAAGTTCTTTTTATTTACTGACTTTCAAGCTTGGCCACCTATTTTGCTTTTCCTACTCAACACTATTAATGAAGTTTTTTATCTGAGCCTTCAGAAAGTTGTGACCCTGTCCATCTGCAGATACACAAACTGCAGATTTGGACTTTACGCTTGTCTGAGAAGAATCAGCACCTAATAAACAAGTAACTTCTGATAATTTTTCCTCTTATATAGTCTCAGAGACTTATTTCAGTTCTCTCTGAATCAGTTGTCTCTCCATCTGAAACATAATATATTTTGGTTTCCATGTGTTATTTCAGAGTGCTGTCACATTAAGAATTTAGAATGGGCTGTTCAAATACAGATCCCGATGTCCTACTCCTTGCAGGCATTTGATGTACTTCAAGTCTTAAGTTAGATTACCACATTTGTCTCTCTAACTGCTATCATCACAAAGAATCCATCCTCCAGACACAGTTTTTTTCAACACAGAGCAATGCTGTGGAAATACACATACTGCCTCATGGATATTTCTTAAACTGCTAGGTCACTTTTTATATGAAAAATATGAGACTTCCAGTCCAAGAGAAAACCACCCACTTGGATATTTATCACATGGTTTCTTATCACAAATGATTGTCAAAAAGAGTGAAACCACAATGTATTAATTCGACAGGATTATTGATAGTATTGTGACTTCTCATTTTGCCTCTGACAAGGTGAAAAAAACAAAAGCACCTCGGAATTCCCATGATTTTGCTGGCCTCTCTCAGCCACCATTGACTACCTCTTAATCACTATTTAAAACCTAGTCTCTTCATTATAGTAGCAATTAATTGTGCTGTAATTGTTTGATTCTGTTTTTCTGAAAAATTTAGTGCAAGCTCAGAACTCATCTGATAGTGGTACTGAACAGTGAGCCACCACACCTAAACCAAATACCAGTTACTGGAAACCAGCTGCACACAAAGGAAAGCCTACCTTTAGAATGAAGCATTTAAGATGAAATATGTCAGAAAAATATCTCAAAATCTGCAGTAGACTACGTTATCTGCTTGGGTGTGTAACATACCTGCCTCTTAAGATGGTCAAAAAGTAGTGTTGGAACAAGAAACGTAGAGATTGTTAAAAATCAAGAATAAAGAAACTCTTCTTCTGGGGAAAGGTGTTCTTTTTCTAGTAAAGTAGACATAATTTGCAATACAAAATGCTAATTTTGTTTGCTTCCTCAATTCTATTTTCTTTCTGGATCTACCCATTTTTAGCAACAAAAATGTCTGTAGAAGGAAAATGTCCAAGTCATAAACAGGAATATTTGTCAAAACCAAAACTTAACCATGCATGTACAGACTCCAGCAAATAATGGTTGGTTGGTTGTCCTTGCAAGGACCAAAAATTTCTCAGGATATTTAATCTGTCTGATAAAAACTACCCAATCCAGATCATATTTCTAGTAATTGTTACTTGTCCAGAAGTTAAAAAGATTGAAAACATTCAGAATAAGTTAAAGTAATGAAAAGTAAAAAGCAATTCCAGTCTGTTCTGTAAGAAAATAAGGTTGCATGAACTAAAATATTATTTTTACAAAATAATTATTTAAAAAACTAAATTATGGAATATTTAATTTAAAGTCTGAGTAGAAATTATTAATGACCAGTGCACAGACATTAAGAAAGCAGTAAAAGGGACAGAATGGCTCAGGGAATCAGTAATGTGGTACTGTGACTTTTTGGTTTCAATTTCAGCTTTCAGGCACTGTTATTAGTGAATCCCTTATGCTTTAGAACTGGCTTTTATGTTTCAAATCTAAGTTCTCCTGCCAAGTGGCAGATTGCCTGAGAAGTCAATAAAAGTTGGGGTCTGGTTCACCACTGCATCGATCCAGTATCATGCTAGTGTAGCTCAGCTGACTTCAAGCAGTGCACTGGAGCACCAGGGCCCAGGAATGTAGTATTCATCAGCAAGTAACATTTGCTTGGAATAAGGCTTCTCTTAACTATAAACTGGGATGCAGCCTTGACAAATCCTGAGGTTTTATCATGAATCTCACAACATTTGATGCCTTCCTTATAACTCTATCTCTCACAGCTTTAGGATTAAAAGAGAATCTGTTTTAATTTTAAAAGTTATGTTTCTAGAAAACCCTCACATTATACTGAAAGATTTGTGACTCTTTTATAAATTTGAGACTCAAAAAAGGGGAAGAGGATGAGTAAAACATCCTAACAGATACTGGTACTGTTTTTTTAACATGGCTTTTTAATATAGTTTCCTCCTCTCTAGAGGTCTGTCCCATTCCATTTATGGTTGGCAGTATTCAGGACTGATAATATGCTGGCTTCTTGGTCCTCCCAGACCATATCTCTGTTAACCAGCAGTAATAGAATCATAGTGTCATCATAAAATGGTTTGGGTTGGAAGGGAACTTAAAGATCATCTAGTTCCTTCTCCCCTGCCATGGGCAGAGACAACTTCCACCAAATCAGGTTGCTCAAAGCCCCATCCAACCTGAACACTTCCAGGGAGGGGGCATCTACAACTTCTCTAAATATGAACCGCATCTCATATTTAAGTATGAAACATGAGATGAAATTTCTTCTATAATACAGCATATTAATTGTTTTCTGTATAGAAAATGGTGCCAATTGAAACCACTGGTTCAAGCAGGGTGCCTATGGGGTTTCCCCCTCCAACTCTGCCTAGCAAAATAGGGTGTGGAGGGAGAAGGAAAGGTCTACATTCTTGAAAATCATGCATGTTTCCCATTAAGATTAAGGGGTGTTCACATGCATTCATAAGAGTGAAAGTAGGTCTTGTACATATTCATAACATTTAAAAACTGAAAGAAAAATAAACCAAAGCATTATACATGAGGCATCGTTGTTAGAAGCTGGAATACATTACACTAGCTTCTGTTCCCCAACCAATTATGCCTTTCATAAGATTTGTGTTGCATTCCCTGGCCAAGTACCATCCTTCCCTTAATCGGAAAAGACATTTGAAAAAACTGATATGGAAAATCTGCATTTGACCTTGTGCCCTTGCTTCATGTCAACAATTTCAACCACATCTGCTATTGCACTGTGAAAATGTTGGCATATTTCTCTGAGCTCTGCTCCGACAGCTGCAGGCACTCTCTCTTTGTATAGGATAATTCCACTCCCAAATTCTTGGGGAGCTGCGAGTGCAGATCTTTCATTGCTCTCTCATTTAATGCAAAGGCCCTGCAAAAAGAATTCAAGAGAAGTTTCCACTGAAAAATCTCCTTGGTTCTGAGTCCTTGATGAAAAATTTACTTTTTGTTGCCACTAGGTGATGGTGAAATCACGCCTACATGATCAGTGGAAGGTGGAAAAATGTTTGCAAAAGGAATACAGAAGTATCCATACATTAAATTTATTACAGCATGGCCAACTAAAAGGCAATGAAACTTAAATTACAGACTTTCCGTTATATTTAACACCTGTTAGATCAGAATCTTATCGCATAAGGTTAACAGGTTTTGCTTGCCTGATTTGTTGATTGAAGCATATGAAAACCTACATAATAAACTATTAGAGTAGGGCTTGCCATTAACTTCTTCATGCTGCAGAAGCTGTGTAGTTCTCTTAGACTCCTGCTGAAATAGCAATGGCAATGTATGGAATGCAATGTACAGAAGTTTGGATGAAGTAAGGAGTTTTATTTTAAATTAGTTTAAGTTCATTTACAGTGCAATTTCTTATTGTTATTTCTTCATGTGGTGCTAACTGAAAACAAGTTTCTTATAGAATACTATTGTTTCCCTGACTGTGAAGGAAAAAGAAAAATTGCATTTATTAATCCATTCCTTTAGGGTAAGGGATACTAAATATGATATACAGGAAGTTTACAGCTTGCTGGATTGATACCTTGGGAGACAGACACTTTCAGGTTGTTTCTCATTTCAAGCACGGGATTCCACGCTAAGGTTAGGTAGTGGGAATTGTGTGGGAAAGAGAGGAAGAAAAAGAACGCATTTATTCCATTACATGGAAGTATGGGCTGTCAGAATGTATTTTGCATTTCCAGTCAGACATGAAGTTCGACCCATACATTCAATACTGGAAAGATTATATCCATATTTGAATAATGTACTTTGGAATATTGTCACTGCAAAGTTATTAAAATATAAAATAAATTAAATGACATATAGACTTCCATATTCATAACCCATTCTATCATTGGCTTGATTTACTGTGCTGTTTTAAAACCTTTGTATTTATTTCTTGCAAAATTCCCGCTTGATTATAAATTCTCTATATTTGCATGCATGGCAGTAATATCAATGTGGCTTAGCCTGTTTGATAACCATGGTTAAATCTGATTTACTATTACTTATTCTATTATGAACAACTCTTTGATTTTATATTAAAAAAAAAACAAAACAACACAATCAAACCAATGTTGGAGCACAGTTTTGATCCAAGGTGAGATGACAGGGTGCATAGGATAGAGGATCTGTTTTGCTTTGTGGTTCTTATACACTTTAAGGGTAATTACACAAATATGCTTCAGAAAAAAAAGTAAAGGGAAAATTAGAACAGACAAAGCTCTGAAAGAGATGTTAATTAGCATGTTAAACACAGGATTGAAACAGTGTGAGAGACCTGTGAGCGAGGATGCTCTTCTGTATCTTGTCATTGACAGGAGGGTCTCCAGCATCCTCTTCAATTTGGAAAAGGTTCTCTCTCTCTATTTTTGAATATTTACATTCCAAATCCCTTGCTTTATGGTCATTAAAAAAGTAGATTGATGCAGATGATGTCTGTGATTGATACAGATGATGTCTGTGAAATAAGGAGAACTTCTAATATTCATATAAGTGTTTAGCAGATGTTAATGTTTTCTGGTTTATGATGTCCAGGTACATTAGCTGATTTATCAAGTTCCGAGTGTTTTGCACATGTGAGTAATACAAATGCCCCGGTTTGTGCCACTACTCTTATCAGAACTGAACATCTCACAAAGAATTTGTGTAGCAGGTATTTAAATTTCCATTCCATTAAATATTTCTATCAAAAAGACCTTTGGAAATATATTAAATTGAAAATGTTATCAAAAGAGTTTATCCATAATACCTTGAAAAAGTGATGAAACACAAACAATGAGAAATTAAAATGATTGCTTTTGATGAAGCCAAAAAATACACTGGGCTTTTTAATATGCATCAGAACATGCTTTTACTTTATTTTAAAAGGATGGCTTCATGAAGACAATAGTAACATAGTGGATAAATATTTAGATTTTGAGTTAAGTACTTCAGCTGTAAGTTGCTTTCAGAAATTAGGAAATTCATCAACACCTATGACTAGTTAGTAAAGTCTAATATGCTTTTTTTTCCAGTGAGTAAACTGCACATTGGTAGGTCATGGATTCTTCCAGAATAATCATTGGTTCCTACATCACCAGCTTCTTCATGGGCAGTGCCCTGTGCCCAATTTCAAATGCAAAATCTACCTTTCCAGTGTGAACTGTTCATTCATTAATTACTTCATTCAGATATGGTGCGATAGTTTCTTTGGTGATAGTTTCTTTCTCCTTTGAGTATTTGGGAGAACAGCTAATTCATCCTCAAACTCTGAGAGAAATTTACAGGCTTTGGCAATATTCACATAGTAAAATAAATAATACTCCTCATACATTTTGCCTGTTTAGTGGTTACACTTGCTGACATTGATGGGTTTTAGAAACGTTAATTACCTTACTATCACAATTCCCCTGCTACATGGGTGATTATTATCATGCTGCTTCTACAAAAAGACGAAAGTAAGCAAGTGAGACATTAAGTGATTTATCCCATGTCCACAGGAAATATGCGATAAAGCCCAGACCAGAACCCAGATCTCCAGGCTCCTTACCACATGGTCTAACTCTAACAAATTGTCCCCTACTGCTTTTCTGATGGCTTTGGTGAAGTTTGGGGAACAATGTCAGAAATTTCTGCATCAATAAAGAAGCAGAGACAGTGGCCAAATATCCACACATTTAGCTGGACTGACAATATATCTGTGTAAGTGGATGTTAATAATAATTAAGGGGTTCATTTGCCTTATAGTTAAACATAATAAAATGTGGTTTGGGTGTGATCACATGAATTTGTCACTCCTTCTCATAGGATAGGCAGGCCCAAGATCCTATTATGTTGTGCCTAACTATTTGAAACAACTGAAGGGTGCTAGAGCTTAGCCTTGTCCTCAGGCAGCTGCTCCTGAAGGAGGTCCAGTTTACAGACAGCTTCCCTTTGACCACCCAGATGTCACATTCATATGTACTCAGTCCTTTTTTTTCTGCTTATTTAACCATGTCTTATATAAAATAGAAACTAAATCCTATTTCACACTCCACATATTGGCAGCTTTTGCCAGACTCATGGATACAGAATTATATAGTGACTTTACACTGTTAATTTGCACTAAAAGCTTGGCTCTGTGTACTTCCTTCTCCTTTCAAGGAGTCAGTGACTTTGCCTCCTCTGCAGAAGATCTAAAATGAAACCATGAGAAATGCTTGAGTTGTTCACATGCCAGGAAATCTTGTATGAGAACACAGCTGCAGTAAGGCTGGTTCCCATTCTGAACTGGTTCACAAGGGAGTAGGGTCCCCATTCACCCCCATGGCCTTGTATGATTGCACAGGGGTCTGAGGCCCTTGTGTTGAGGCACTGAAAGGACATGTGTGGCCCAGCCACAAACAATTCGAGTGTGCTTTCTGATTAAAGGTATAGGAAAAGGTTATGGCCATGTCACAACAGGACTCTCTTCCTGACCTTGTGTGTTGATCCGGGGTACAAATCAAACAGAAGATCAAATTAGTTCAGAGAGCAAGAATTAGACAAGATTTATCTTCTTTGTATAGGCTACAGATTATTCCTAGTATTACTATTCTGGTGATGTGGGCACAAGCCTGTCCATGTTTGGGGTTGATCATAACTACATCCTAGTTTAGCAGTCAAAGAGCAGAAATTTGAATCAGCAAGAAACAATAATCTTCCAGATATCCTCTTTTTCAGCTTTATATTGATAGGACATGTGAGCTTACTTTGTTGATGATACTCATCATTATTGTTCTTGATGATGTTTCTTCATTGCACCTTCCTGTCACCTTTTTCCTTACCCAAAGTCCCCAAGGCCAGAATTTAGAATATGCTGGTCTCTGGTCATGCACTTTTCTGCCTAACGTCTCTAGTGGGGATTCTTGTCACTGCACTAGACTCCTTTGGAGTGCTGTTTATTAGTTTGCATAGATGGAAGTGTGTTTGGACTTCTTTTTCTGCCCATCATCTTCCTTGGTAGCTGCCATTTTGCATTTTTTCTATTCTTGAAAAACTGTTAATACATTGATTTTGTTATTTTTAGCTGCCTAACATTACTGATAACTAAATCTGTTGCTGACATCACCTTGAGAGAGAGGTGACAGTATCAAGAAGAAAAGACAGAGGGCACAGCATAAGAAAATGCACGTGGAAGTCAAGACTATCTAGCACCAAACCGAAGGTAGAAATAGTTGCAAAATGTCTGTTTATTTCAATAAGTATGTAATCTGGTGTTTACAGGGTGGTTGTATTTGTTACATCTATTTTTCACAAGCAGAATCTTTATTTGGTGGGAGCAGAACAGTTTTAGAAATGAGAATTTTTTAAAATCTTTAATTCTTTAAAACATGGTCTACATCTGATATATAAATTCTCTGTCTAGTCCAGCTGGTTAGTTCATGAGTTTAAAACATTAACAAGCTCTAGTGCAGTTAGATGCAGGGATTTAGAACATTTTTTCTTTACACGTTGCATGCAAAAGTTTGCAAAATCATCCCAAAAGACTCAAAAGTCTGAAGGGAAATAGAAGGATTCACACATGCATCTAAAGAAATATAAATATTTTCTTTTTTAAGCCAATCTCCTCATATTTTGTGTTCAATGTTATGATCATTTGTGTCTGCCAGCCCTGCAAGCATAATTATTCTGTGTAAGACCTTGACTTCGTCCTCACCTGGGATTAGCCAAATATTGGAAAGAAGAGGATGACTGATTTAAAGGTCTTCCACCAAGGCTGTTGGCTGGTACAGCAGAACAAAGAGTGGTTACTTATTCTGGGGTTGCAAAAAAGATATTATTCAGTTTCTGTTTCTTAACTTTGAAGTAGAATGTATCTCTTCCCATGTGCACTGTCACCAGTCTCAGTATGGGTCCTTATGGATGAAACTGATACAAATAGTACTTGTGTGTGTCTTATCATCACGGTCGACAGATCCTCAGGCATGAATCCCTCTCTGCATCAGCAGCAGTCCCTGCCAGCTGTCTGTCCATCATGGTAAAGGCAGTAAGTCCAGGACAGAGTGGTATTGGAAGGGGCTTCTTTGCAGTTGGGAACTCTGGCAAGCTTTGTGCAGATCTTCTAGCTACAACTGTTTAAGATTATTTAGTGGCTTTTAAACAGTGTTCATGCCCATTCCGAACAAGCCCACAGAACATCTGCATAGTCTCTGCTAGCTGTGCCTAGGGAGTATCTACCAACAATCCTATATTGTTCTCAGCAAATACATANCTTAGTATCCACTTTAAGCATGGAGGAAACTGTGATCTTTGATTGATTCAGGCATAGAAACTGTAATCACAATATTGAGTAGTTAAATTTGCTTTGGAAAAGTAATCCTATTGTTCTCCTCTTTTAAAGCTTAAACTAACAGTCAGCATGAATGTCATCTTCATAAAATGATAGGAAACCTACAATGTCTGGTATTAATATATCCCTCTGTGCTCAGTGTCTGAAAGAGGTTGGGACTGAAAGGAAAGAATAAAGTCCTTATGACAAAACTCAGGGATAGTCTCTCTTGTGAGTATTTTTATGAGCTGCAACTGCTACAGAAGTGCATCTTGGACATCCCAAGACAACCAGTTTGCTCTTCAAGCGAGCACAGCAATAATTTATTCCTGACAGGAGAGGAGAACCCCTAATGGTGGTCTGAACTGCCTCTGCTATTCGGTGATTCACTCTGAGTGCTCTGAACTGCTGACTATATGATCAAAAGAAGAACTGTCCTGCTGGGAATAGATGAGGAGAGAGAGCAGCCTCACTGAAATCAGTGAGCTTAGCACCGCAGCATGGTCAGTCTCAAATGTTGCTGACTTTTACTTTTAAGAAAATAATCCAAAAGCCCTGAAGTGCTAGCAACAAAGAGTTTATAAGGGTAAACGTGACAGCAGAGAATGACTGCACTGCCTACTATTGTGATCATAACTGTAGACTACAGTTAATTAGAAAAATTATCTAATTTGCAACAATATTTTTCATAGACACTACTAAAGGTTGTAATGGTGGTAACTGAAGAATTAATGGTGGAAGAAGATTTATCTTAAGGTTATTATAAAGGACAGTGTCTCAAATTAACTGGATTTGGATCATGGCTCCTCCTTAGTTTTCTGCTTGTTTCAAGACAGTCACTTAATCTCTCAGCTTCTTTTCCCTGTCTGCAAAAGAATGTTTTTTGTCTATTTAAATTGTAAGCTCTTTAGAACCAAAGTGTACATGGATTATATGTTTACTCTGCAGAAAATACACAAGGCTTTGAGCCCAACAGTGGCCAATTAATAAAGTCATTTGTAAAAATAGGATTAATTAAATGCAAAGACTTCATTACACTTTAATAGGGCTGTGTTAGATAACAATGACTGTACATACTGAATTCATGTAATTTTCACAGTTGTGCTCAGAGTAGGGAATTATTTTGGCTGGAAAACAACCCAAACAAGCAGTGCCAGCAGCTGTGAGGTCAGGAATAACTGTTGGGTTTTATTTTTCAGCTCTTGGTCTTCTTACAGTTTGTTCAGTGAAAGAAGGAGGTGAGAAATATACAGAAAGCATTGATAGTGTCCAGCACTACTTTTCTGAAGTTGGTCTTTGTTGGTCAGCAGGCATACCTCAGACACTGCTTTTAAATGGTCCCACATATAAATGGATCAAAACAGATTGTATTGTGATAAAGTCGCTTGCTGAACGGTCAAAAGATACTCAACTGTTGCAGTCTAAATCTTAACATTTTATTTTACAACTCACTCCCAAAGCTAATTTTCACAAACTTCCTAGAACATAGAAAACTCAGAGATTATTAAAATGAAGAGACTTAAAGTGCCTCTTATTTATTCATGTAAATGTTGGAGGTTTTTTTCTGGTTAATATTTCATACAAGCACAATTGACCAAAAATATGCATATGACAATAGATGGCAGTTCTGGAAATAATGAATTTATCTTTCATCTCTGAATACAGACTTTACAGAAAGGTCCTGCTATTGCAGTTGTAAGGAGGGAGAGACATGGATACATGCTCTCTTGTTAACAGACTCTTCAAAAGACCTTCATATAAGAGGCATTCTTCTAAAAAAAATTATACATGTCTTTGACTCAAAACTTGAAGAGTGCATTGTGACTGCTTGTCTCTTTCTGAGAGGCAATTAGGGAGTATCACAGATATTTTTCTTTCTAATAGAATACAGAAATATTTTTCTGCAGCTTGGGGAAGAAAAAATAAAACGTAGGAATAAACATGAGTAAATAAAATAGCAAAAGAGTTTTAGGGTGGAGAAGGAAAAAAATATCGAGACCAGCAGTGAAATAAAAATCTTGACCAGAAAAATAAGTGTGCAAGTACTTCTTTGGATCTGAAAAGGATGATATATGAGGAATTTGAAACACTTACCCTTAGCATGCTGTTTTTCACTCCTTAGTCTGTTGGGCTTGGAGGTTTTATACTTTAAGTATGGGTTGTAGTCATTCTAATGACATTTTCCTTTTTCTGTGTGAGTGGAAGTGCGCATGGCCTTGAAATTTGTGGCAGGGATTCTGTTTCTGCATAATCAGTTTGTGATCCACCTTTGCTTTTGTGTCTTTTGGATCCTGAGCACATTCCATTTTCCACAGCTTTTGTTAAGACATTGACTTTGTACATATTTCATATAAATTTTCCATATCAGACTACTGCTAGCTAAGGCAACAAGGACATGACTTCTCGAGGAATAAGGGAACTATAAGGGAAAGAACAAAAGTTAAGCTTGTGGGACTAATTCTGGCCACACTGAAACTGTCCAGATGTCAGCATAAAAAATGAAAGCAATGGAAACCAGTTCCCCCCTCACATACATTTACCACAATGATATAAGTATTGTCCATTTTACAACATGGGAAAAAACCAGTCTTTCATTGCATGGAAATGTGTTGCATAACTACTGTGCTCTACTGTTTGGAAAATGCTGGGACGAGCCAACACCAACACTTCCTCTCATTCTCCTATTTGATTAACTAAATTACTTCTTACCAGACATTAGCCAGAACACTAAATAATTGTTTTCAATTTTAAATAATGGCTTACTGAATTCAAAGGGCCTTGTTTGAGACTGCAGAACCTGGCATTAAGATGGAGTAAAACAGCATCCAATTATGCCCATTACCCCTAGGCAAGTACTTTTCTTAGAAAAATCACCTGTCAGCAGCACAGCGTTCTGCCAGAGTCATTTTTATGCCCTTTCTGTTCCAAAGGCATTTTGTTTGCTGATTTATCAGTTGAAAAGTCCCTGTTAAAGAGGGGGAAATAAGGAAATGCTTTAATGAAGCAACACACTTGTACATAGCTACAAGGGTTGCACCAAATCAACACAATGCATTCTTCCCAATATTCTGACTGTGAAGCAGCCAACTCTGGTCCAGGAGTGATTAGGAATATATTTGGGGAAGGACTAGGAAGATCGTAAGAGTTAGGAAAGCATGTTCAACTTTATATGCAGAAGACTGCCTTTACCTTTCTGAGATAGTTTTTTACTCTGCTATAGGTAAGAGGCAACTAAAACCACAAACAACAAAGAAATCAAAAACGCAAACCTTATTTGCAAATAAGGACACTATCTGTAGGCTTTTACGTGAAAAAAGGCTAGCACCACACAGCTGATGTTATGATAAAACATAAAGTTTGAACGTTTGGAATCCCTGTGAAGATCACCATGACTTTTGCTCTCACAGTTTTTAGATTGCTCCTCCAAAGGAACCATATTATTTTAAAATTCATTAAGTGGGCTTTACAAAGTCTTTCTGTGCCTTTAAAAAGTATAGTAAATATTTTGCAACATGGAACAGGGATTGCTTTGGAAGTTCCTTTTGTAAAATCTGATGCTGATTTAGCATTTTTTTATACTCGCAGGCCACAACCAGAGGATGGGTCCATTTCTGAGAAAAAGGCATGTCAAGAGGAAATAAATGAATCTGAGAACACATTTAAGAGAAACAATGAAATCGACTAAAGCTGCTTCCTGTGTTGCATTCCTCACAACAAAAATTAAAGAAATTCTGGAGTCCGGAGCATAAAATTGTTTTAATCTAATTCAGTAAGGTGTATTAAAGAGTCATTTTCAGCAAAAGGTTACTGAGACCAGATCTTGGGGAGAAGTAGCCAGCTGTTTCAGGGTACATATGATCAAGTTTAAAGATGATTAATTTTTCACAGTGGTGTCCCTTAAAAACGTTCCCATCACATTTGGTAACTAATGTGTATTTGCTGCAGATGATTGCCTTGGTCCATGTTTATTGAGCAAGGGTCCTTTTGGTCTGAGCAAGTAATGTTGAGTAACCAGATCTGTTTTTCTTAGCCAAAATGATAGCTACTTAACAATCAGAAAGATTCATATTTACATTTTCTTTGCTTATTCAGTGGTACACAGAGGAATAAGGAAATTGGAGGCCAGGGGAAATCTTGACTTGTAGCGCGGGCCTTGCCACTGATTTCTTGTATGACAGGGATTAATGTTTTAGCTTTGCTATTTGTTAACCAGGAATAACAGGAGATAGAGTTGTATTCAAGTTCCCATCCAGCAAGGACTAGCAAGCAAGGCCTTACTGGGGCTATTCATACAAGTAGATCTCTGAGTTTAGATATGTGATTGGTGCACCAAGCATGTAAAATGATATATAACTGCTGACCAGTATTGTTATAAGCAGAATGCCTGTGGGCTATGAACACTCCACTGTGCACTAGCTTAGCAAATCTACCTACATGTGCAGGTGAGCATCCACACAGCCCCCCTGGGGGAATCAGCAGCCCTGATAGAGGGGCTTAGGCACGTGGTGAGTTCTACATGTCTAAGAGCATGGGCTCCAAAAGGGCCTTGTGTTTAGTAGGAAACCACAACACTTTCCATTGGTAAACACCAACAGTGATGAGTAGTTTACATTTCACTTCAATTCTAGGGGTTTTTTGCTTTTTTTTTTCTTCCACCTGACTGTTCCTCCTGAGTCCTGAAGTATCTTGTAAAAGATATGCATCTGGGTTCTTTTAGAACCAATAAAAGAAAGACAGATTGTTCTTTATTTCAAAGCATACCCAAAGGAATATACGGTGATAGTCTGTCTTCACCATTGCTCAGCATTTAGCATAAGCAATAAGGATGTTAAAAGTCTGATGACATTTAAGCCCACGTTTCACTTCATGCTGGAATATGCATTACAGCCCAGTCTCCAGGGTTCTTTAGGCAAAGGACTTTCTCACCTTTCTTTGAAGCTTTTTCTGCTTTTCTTGGAACTGGGGAGTGATCACTGTGTCAGAGAAAAGTAGCAGAAATTACATTCATTAGGATGATTAAGAGACAGAGTCTTTGTTCCTTGCTCCAATTAACATGTCACTCTTGGTGGAACAATCAGCATTTCCTCATATCCTTTCTTTCACATGTCTGACCCCCTTGACCAGGCTTACACCCTCACCAAATTCCATCCTCTAATGGTGAAGATGCTCTCTGTGACATAGTAGATGAGGATTCAAATCTTCTCAGCCATAGAAGGAAGGGGACCCCTCCATTTCATAGCACAGATGGATGATGCTGTGACCTCAGGAGCAGCATCAAGGAGGATCACTCATCTTCTTAATTGGAATACGCAATAAATAGTACCCAGGATCAGGTACCCGCTGTATCCTGCCCCAGTCAGGCTAAAGGCAGAAGGAAGGCTGGACATTCCTCAAGAGGGAATTCCTCAAGGCACAGGAACTAGCTGTCCCTGCGTACCATAAAATGAGACAGTACAGCAGAAGACCAGCCTGGCTAAAAGGAGAGCAGAACTCAGGAAGAACAGGAAAGTCTACCAGCTATGGAAGAAGGGGCAGGCAACTCAGGAAGAGTACAAGGTTGTTGCAAGGTTATGTACAGGGAGAAAATTAGAAAGGCTAAAGCTCAGCTAGAACTTAATCTGGCCAGCATCATCAAAGATAATATAAAGTGTTTCTATAAATACATTAACAGTAAAAGAAGAGCTAAAGAGAATCTCTACCCTCTACTGGATGTGGGAGGGAACCTTGTGACCAAGTACAAGGAAAAGGTTGAGCTGCTGAGTGCCCACTTTGCCTCATTTTTTGTCAGCAAAGCCAGTTGCTACCTGAGGGTTCATCTCCCTGAACTGGAAGATGGGGATGGGGAACAGAATGCAGCCCCCATAATCCAGGAGGAAATGATCTATGACCTACTGTGCCACATAGATGTGCAGAAGTCTATGGGACCAGATGGGATCCACCCAAGGATACTAAAGGAGCTGGAAGAAGTGCCCACCAAGCCACTCTCCATTATTTATCAACAGTCCTGGATAACTGGGTAGGTCCCAGTTGACTGGAAGCTGGAAGTGTGATGCCCGTGAGAACTACAGACTATCAAGCTGACTTCAATGACAGGGAAGGTTATGGAGCAGGTCATCTTGAGTGCCATCACATGGCACATAGAAGACAACCAGGTAATCAGGCCCAGTCAGAATGGGTTAGTCAGGTGTTGCCTGACTAACCTGATCTCCTACAACAAGGTGACCCACCTAGTGGATGAGGGAAGAGCTACAGATATCTTCTACCTGGACTTTAGTAAAGCCTTTGACACCATCTCCCACATCATTCTCCTTTAGAAACTTGTGGCACAAGGCTTGGATAAATACACTCTGCACTGGATAAAAAACTGGCTGCATGTCTGGGCTGAAAGACTGGTAGTGAATGGAGATGAATCTGGCTGGTGTCCAGTCACAAGTGGTGTTCCCCAGGGCTCAGTAGTGGGGCCTGTTCTCTCCAATATCTTTATTAATTATCTGGATGAGGGGGGTGAGTAAAATAAAAAAATAAATCAGTAAATTTGCAGATGACACCAAACTAGGTGGATTTGTTGATCTGCTAGAGGGTAGTGAAGTTTTACAGTGCGACCCAGACAGGTTAGATCAGTGGGCCCAGGTTAATAGCATGGGGTTCAACAAGGCCAAGTGCCAGGTCCTGCCCTTGGGTCATAACAACCCCATGGTAAGCTACAGACTGGGGCATGTGTGGTTGGAAAGCTGCAAGTTGGAAAAGGATCTGGGGGTATTGCTCGATAATCAACTAAATATGAGTCAGCAGTGCACACAGGTGGCCAAGAAGGCCAGTGGCATCCTGGCTTCTATTAGAAACACTGTGGCCACCAGGAATAGGGAGGTGATCATTCCCCTGCACTCAGCACTGGTGAGGCCGCACCTTGAATACTGCATTCAGTTCTAGGCCCCTCACTATAAGAAGGGCATAGAAATTCTGGAGTGCGTCCAGAAAAGGGCAATGAGTCTTGTGAAGGGTTTGGAGCACAAGTCCTGTGAGGAGTGGCTAAGCAAGCTGGGATTGTTTAGTCTGGAGAAGAGGAAGCTGAAGGGGGACCTTATTGCTCTCTGCAACTACCTGAAAGTAGGTTGGAATGAGGAGGTGGACAGCCTCTTCTCCCTGGTGATGTGTGACAGGACCAGAGGGAATGGATGCAAGCTGCACCAGGGGAGGTTTAGGCTGGGTATTAGGAAACTTTTTTTCACCAGAAGGATTATCAAACACTGGAATGGTCTGCCCAGGGCAGTTGTGGAGTCACCATCCCTGGAGGCATTTAAATGGTGTGTGGACCTGGTGCTCAGGGACATAGTTTAGTGGTGAGCTTGCAGTGTTGGGTCAAAAATTTGACTAGATGATCTTGAAGGTCTCTTCCAACCAAAGACATTCTGTGATTCTGCGAATTCCTTTTATCAGTGATACACAACCTGCCAGTGGTTATCCCCACAGCACTTCCCAGGCTGCAGAAAGATTGGTGAAGTTTAACCCAACTCAGCATGGGACAGATCCTAAATTATCAGCACTAATAAGGCAAAGGGATTTACTTCACTAAGCAGAAGAACTTAAGGCACTCTGACACTGAAAACTTAACTGCCTATAGCAAGTATAAACGTCCCACACTTTGGAGGCAGCTGAGCAAGGATCCTGAGGGTCAGAATTTTTGACTAGGGGCTTAAAGTAGCAGGTGAGCATTGAAGTCGTATCCAAGTCC
>VWZY01001402.1:124800-215879 GCA_013399075.1 Chloroceryle aenea
AGTGTGATGCCCGTGAGAACTACAGACTATCAAGCTGACTTCAATGACAGGGAAGGTTATGGAGCAGGTCATCTTGAGTGCCATCACATGGCACATAGAAGACAACCAGGTAATCAGGCCCAGTCAGAATGGGTTAGTCAGGGGTTGCCTGACTAACCTGATCTCCTACAACAAGGTGACCCACCTAGTGGATGAGGGAAGAGCTACAGATATCTTCTACCTGGACTTTAGTAAAGCCTTTGACACCATCTCCCACATCATTCTCCTTTAGAAACTTGTGGCACAAGGCTTGGATAAATACACTCTGCACTGGATAAAAAACTGGCTGCATGTCTGGGCTGAAAGACTGGTAGTGAATGGAGATGAATCTGGCTGGTGTCCAGTCACAAGTGGTGTTCCCCAGGGCTCAGTAGTGGGGCCTGTTCTCTTCAATATCTTTATTAATTATCTGGATGAGGGGGGTGAGTAAAATAAAAAAATAAATCAGTAAATTTGCAGATGACACCAAACTAGGTGGATTTGTTGATCTGCTAGAGGGTAGTGAAGTTTTACAGTGCGACCCAGACAGGTTAGATCAGTGGGCCCAGGTTAATAGCATGGGGTTCAACAAGGCCAAGTGCCAGGTCCTGCCCTTGGGTCATAACAACCCCATGGTAAGCTACAGACTGGGGCATGTGTGGTTGGAAAGCTGCAAGTTGGAAAAGGATCTGGGGGTATTGCTCGATAATCAACTAAATATGAGTCAGCAGTGCACACAGGTGGCCAAGAAGGCCAGTGGCATCCTGGCTTCTATTAGAAACACTGTGGCCACCAGGAATAGGGAGGTGATCATTCCCCTGCACTCAGCACTGGTGAGGCCGCACCTTGAATACTGCATTCAGTTCTAGGCCCCTCACTATAAGAAGGGCATAGAAATTCTGGAGTGCGTCCAGAAAAGGGCAATGAGTCTTGTGAAGGGTTTGGAGCACAAGTCCTGTGAGGAGTGGCTAAGCAAGCTGGGATTGTTTAGTCTGGAGAAGAGGAAGCTGAAGGGGGACCTTATTGCTCTCTGCAACTACCTGAAAGTAGGTTGGAATGAGGAGGTGGACAGCCTCTTCTCCCTGGTGATGTGTGACAGGACCAGAGGGAATGGATGCAAGCTGCACCAGGGGAGGTTTAGGCTGGGTATTAGGAAACTTTTTTTCACCAGAAGGATTATCAAACACTGGAATGGTCTGCCCAGGGCAGTTGTGGAGTCACCATCCCTGGAGGCATTTAAATGGTGTGTGGACCTGGTGCTCAGGGACATAGTTTAGTGGTGAGCTTGCAGTGTTGGGTCAAAAATTTGACTAGATGATCTTGAAGGTCTCTTCCAACCAAAGACATTCTGTGATTCTGCGAATTCCTTTTATCAGTGATACACAACCTGCCAGTGGTTATCCCCACAGCACTTCCCAGGCTGCAGAAAGATTGGTGAAGTTTAACCCAACTCAGCATGGGACAGATCCTAAATTATCAGCACTAATAAGGCAAAGGGATTTACTTCACTAAGCAGAAGAACTTAAGGCACTCTGACACTGAAAACTTAACTGCCTATAGCAAGTATAAACGTCCCACACTTTGGAGGCAGCTGAGCAAGGATCCTGAGGGTCAGAATTTTTGACTAGGGGCTTAAAGTAGCAGGTGAGCATTGAAGTCGTATCCAAGTCCTTTCACTGACTTAGCCCCCAAGTCCTGTTAAGCAAGCAACCACCTTAAACACACCTCAGGAATCACAATCTGTTGTTTATCACTTCCCAGAGGCACCACTTTAAACATACACGTGTGTATATGTGTGTATAAAAGGAATACCTGGAGAAATTTAAAACATCTTAATTAAACTTAAGATGTGTGGTTCAGATAAGATTGGCATATGGCCACTGCATTCCAAACTTCTTAAATAGCATAATCTAATTAATTTTGTTTAAGAACACAGAGGTCATAAACATACAGTAATTTGAAACACTTAGTACCCTGCCAGCTGGCACTGTCTCCTTTCCACTTCTTTGCACTGTAATTTCACTTCCATTTGTGCCGAGCCTGCAATCTCCTCACTCTAGTAGTAGGCTGTATTATGTTACACAGTATTCAGCTGAGGTATTTTTTAATGAACTAATTACATGTTAGTTAATAATAGAACATTTCTTTAGTAGTCAACTGCTGAATATAGTTCTGAGGGAACTACTGTAAGCTGGGATTCCACAGGAACGTTTGGGAACAGGTTTCACTAAAAGCATTATGTTTATTGTTTAGTATGCTATAAATAATTATATATATATATATATATATCTCCCCTAAGAAGCCTGATGTTTTATCTTCTTACTGCTGGGTTGTGCATTGGGAACTGATGTTTTCCCACCTTTGTTACTGAATGATTTTTGAAAGTCATTCAAAAAATGATGGAGAGTATTTTATAGAGACCTGACACCAGAAAAGTGTATTTGCATTTCCTTCTGTTTGCCATCTACTTGTGTCCAGCCTGTTTCTGATGCAATGCTGTAGGCACAGCCCATGCACCAATTTCTTAGGCAATCCCTGAGTGCCTGGAACAGATAGGTTCTGTGAGGTTATGACTCTCCTGAATGAGGCAACATGATGTCGTGTAAGATGATGTCGTGCAAATCTTTCGAAGTTTTTCTCACCACTCTGCCCACCAGGGAACCATCTGGCTGATGTCTTTAGCCAAACATCCAAAGAGCTCAGTGCATTTCTATTTACTGAGATGCAATGCAGATAAATTTCACGCCTTTAGAGCTCAACTTTGACATTCATACATAATTCTCCAAGGACATTTGCCCTTAAATGTTAACTTTTGACCTCTGGGTTTAGTTTTGAGATAGCAGGAGCAAGAAATCTACAGATAAATTTTGATGACCTATGGATATTATTACTTCAGAAATACATACATTTGAGAATGCCATAGGTCAGATTCTTCTTGGCTGATATAAATGAGCACGGCATGATAAAACAATATTTAAGCTATACAGATTTATAGAAAGAAAGGATCTGGCTCAGCATACAGAGACACATGCACATTGTACACAGGCTTCACTATTCTCCTCACAGCATGTGCATAAATATCACTAACATTAATGAAAGGCGTTCTTTGAGGGGTTTTGTTCTTACAAGTACGTTAGTGTGTAAAGATCTCCATGAAAGATTTTCTCTGCTGGAAGACAGGGATATGGTTACAAAGCTATTCTCTGTCTGGTACTGCCAGAAGTGCTGTAAATCCCCCACACTCCATATCTAATGTACTCAGATGAAGATGAGGCAAATGGTCATGCCAGGGGAAAGCAAGAGGAACACGTCTGGCTAAAAGGCAGCTCTGAGAGACAAAAAACAGATGGAACCCCCTACAATCCCAACACTAGGCTCCTGAGAACTGCTCAGCCTTAACCCTTAGCCAGCTAGAAACTGAAGGGGAATGTCCAAAATTTATTGTTGGTGAAAATAGGAAGCATGTCTTTTTTAGCATAAAAATGCTGTGTGATGTAGAAGCATTGGGAGTTTTGAAATGTTATACGTGAGAGACACATGCACATTTCTTACCTTGCACTGTTGTTTCAGAGAAGGTCTTTGAGCTGCAGAATCCCTGGGGTGGACAGGAGCCGTTGGGGTTTCTAGCCCAATCTCCTGCTTGGAGGTGCAGTGGGAGCAGGTTGCCCAAAATCTTGCCCAGCCAGTTTTGAGTATCAACAAGGATGAAGATGCTACCATCACTCTGGTCAATTTGTCCCCGTGTTTGTGACTTAATTTTTTCCCTATATTGAATGAGAATTTCTTGTGTAGCAACTTGAAACCATTGTCTCACATCCTTAGTGAAGCTAATGGTCGCAAGCTGAAACACAGAAAGTTCCACTTCAACATGAGGAATAATTTCTTTACTGTGAGAGTGACAGAGCCTTGGAACAGGCTGCCCAGGGAGGTTGTGTAGTCTCTTTCTCTAGAAACTTGCAAGACCTTCCTGGGTGTGTTTCTGTGTGGCCTGCCCTGTGTGTGCCTGTGCTGGCAGGGGGTTTGGACTCGGTGATCTCCAGAGCTCACTGGTTTTTTTTTAGTCATCTTGAAAGTGTCCTTCAAATATGGTCTTGATGAAAGGTACTCTACAGGAACGTTAACTAAGAATGACCAAAAAGTAGATGTGATTCACATACTTATGCATATGAGATCAAACCACTGCCTTGCATCTGGTGAGTTTATGCTGACAGTTTATCTCCAAGGCAGTCATCAATTAAATGTCTGAGAGCTTAATCCTGCTCCCACTAAGTCAGTATTGAAACTCCCACTGGCTTCTACCGTGTAGTTCTGAAGCTTGCATACTCAGTGCTTACAAAATGAACTCCTACTTACTCAGGAGAAAAGCCAGGCAGAAAGTATTCAGGTATAAACATTTACATTTAAAGAATTGCCTCTATTGAAATCCATCACAGAAGTGATTGGTTCACTATCATAATTGATGGCTTTCTTTTTCAAAATATATTTTCTAAATAGATGTAGCTATTGAAAATGGAGTAGCCTGTTTTATTTTAGGTTTTAAATAAAACAGAAAATTAATCTTATTTTTTCGAGTAAAATAAATTTTATATTAAAAGAAAAGTCTGATTTACAAAAAATTTGCTTTGGATAACTGAAGAATAACATATTAATCTTATTGTTCAGGGAGAAAGGTCATAAAATATCACCTGAATTTACACTTAATCAGTTAAGTCTGATTTAAATCTTGAAAAATTAAAAACATTATCAAGATTTTCCTATGTTTTCAGTGTTGGTTTTTTGACCTGTTCTATTTGCATGGAAACTAACTGGAAATTCCAGCTGGAGCATATCGAGATGTTCAGAGAAAAAAAAAAAAGGGGCATACACTGGTTTTGCTCAAGGGCAAAGAGCATAAGACACAATGTTTTTCTTTGTGCCACTTTAAGATATAGGTCTGTATAGTTCAGCAAAGATGAGCTTTTGGGGATAATCAGTATCAGTACTTTAACTAGATGTCTTTTACTTTCCTCCATGCAGATCTTCCAGAATAGAGAATGTCATTTTATGCAGGATGTGCTGTTGATTGAGATTGAAAAAATAAGGAAGATACACTCTGGTTTATGAGATCTTTCTTCAAAATACATTCCTAATTCAGAATCAAACATTGCAATTAATGAATTACTTTTAATCTCAAAAAGCAATCACATTTCTCTTAATTTCCTGATTTTCATGAAAAGGCAGTACAGATAATAACCCTCTTGCCTGACTGAGGTCTGTGGTGCAGGGACTGTGATTCTTGTCCTGCTGAGCAACATTATACCGTCAAGTGCTGAGCCACATGAAGTTTTTGGCTGTGCTCTTCTATTTTTTTTCCAGTTCTCCAGATTCCTATGACCTGTTCTCCAGTTCCCAGAGGTAGGCATTTCTGTAACTTCGATTCACTTCCAAATATCTTTAGAAAATGCAAAGAGCTCTTGGCTTGGATTTCATGCAGAGTCCAGTGCCAAAAACCTATCTGCATTTTTTTAAGTTGTATATCTTAATTCTAAACTTAGTTTTCCTTTTACATTCTGCAGTACTGTGCAATCCTGGGGGGAAATAAGTATTCAGGGTAGCATTAACCCTGTGTGAAATACAAAGTGTGAACACTTTAGCTGCCCATCATCACTCAGCTGAACAAAACGGCTTTGTGGCTGGCACTTCTTCCACCTTACTTCTCCCTGAAATTGCTTAAACAAAATCTTACTCCTTCTTTCTAAAACCATTGACTTCCATTGTCTGGCCTGTCTAACAGCCCCCTAATCCAGTCAGAAAGCCCAACCTGTTTGAAATAACCAAATATGCATGTGGAATTTGCATTAGAAACATAATAGACCTACTAAGCACGGTTATTACAGCCCTCTCAATTGTTCAAACATGCCTCCCACCTGTTGCTGCTTATAATGTGCCCAAGTGCCATCAAGCGCAAAAGTTATGGTGCTATTTATATGGAACCTTCTTAGATGAGCACGAGGTGCAAGATACATTTACAAGAGCCTTCTTTCATCTCTTCCATAAGGCACAACAGGGGTCTCATCTCCTTCCTGGTTGCACATGTGACTACAGATGTTGTTACTTGAAATAAAACATTCCCACCATGCAGAGACTGAACCCCAGGGGACCAGCACAGGCATTCTCTTGAGCCTTTCATTTGGAGAAGGAGAAAGTAGGGAAAAAAAAACCCCAGCAACAAAACCAACAAATATGCTCCACAGCTTTGCTGGTTTAATTGCTGTGTTGTGGATGCACTTGGGGTGAAAACAAGGAAGGAACCGCAAGCATTCGGGTGGGAGTTGTTCCAAAATCCTACAGGAAATTTGTGTTGGCATTAGGGGCCTGAAGCCTTCTGGAGTTAATGGAAAGGTTTAGACTGACTTGAGTGTGCTCTGGATCAAACCTTTCATACAGAAATGTGTCCTAAGAGGTGAGGCACCTCTTGTGCACAGCTACAAAGCACAAACCAGTGAACTCCTGGTTCTAATTAAGTCAGCTAACATTTTTATCAATAACTCACTACAGTGAGGACTTTACCCAAAGGTTCAATACTTTCAGTTTCAGAAGAGTCAGTTCAGACTCAAAGTTAGGCCGTATCAGGGTGGCCAGCTAGGAAGTGAAGCACAGACCCATTTTGCCTCATCGGTTTACTCAGCAACTAGGAAAAAGAATAAAGTAACACTTCAAATTTGCTTCAAATGGCCCTCTAGAGTAGATGATATTTTTGTCTTTATAGCTCTCTCATCCCTGATTCTGGAAGGTAGGAGTTTCTATGAAGATGTAGATGAAACTTCACAGGAGCAACTGCTTCTGCAACATACCAAATAATCATCAATTGAAGGATAAAGAGGTATCTGGAATGACTGTGGTGTTGCATAGAGAGACTTAATAATGGGTTTGCTTGTGTGCCAGTACACTAGCTATAGAAGCGTGGAGCTCCACTCAAGCAGATATACATTATTCTTATAAAAGGTTTCTCTATCTGTAAGATTTTCAGTGGTTGAGCTATACTTAGGACATCCCATGATCTCTCATTCATTTATTGTACAACGAACTACACCTTTTTCTCTGTGCTTATGAAAGTGGTGGAATTACCCAATTATCTTGAGATCATGTGAGCTCGAAGATTGCAGAACCTCTTAAGTCTATCTGCTGGTTTGGTACCACTGCGTGTATTTCTGTGGACCTCTGTATGAGCAGTATTTCAGGCACAGATGGCTGAAATGCTGCTGTATAATCTGTTTTGGAAGGAAAATCAGGTTTTCAGCTAAAGACTTTTTTTTTTTTCATGGATTGTCTGCTTCCCATGGTAAATTCCAGCTTCTGGCCAAAAACCCAAAGCATTTGCAATAAAATGCCCTGTGTGTTTTTATGAGATGGTGCATGGCACAGGAAGGTAGGGGAACATTTTCTGACAAGTACTGCTGATATAAACTCATATTATTGTTGATGCTTTTTCACGCAGCAAGTTGTTAGTGGAGCCACTGGAAATTGCAGACAGATGGAAGATACAGGTTGCTGCATGAAGCTTGTTCAGTGTGCTGAACACCACCACAAGTATGTTTTTAGACACACTCTTCTTTGAAGTGTGATGGATGTAGCATGTGTGAGTTGCTGTCTCATTTTTCTATTGAATTATAAAAAAAAAAACCTACCCACAGATCTAGCTGGGTGGTAGCTCCATTTTTCCCAGTAGCTTCTGACAGTAGTTACATTTCATTTAAAACATACGCTCACTTTTCCTGCATTCCCCAATGTAAACATGTAAGAGATGCTGGAATTTACGGAAGAAAAAGAACTTTGCAGTCCTGTACTGCAGAGTGTGGCACAGGAGGGCCAGAGAAAACACATCTGTGGGTGAAAGGCTCACACTCTGCTTTTCACAGCCAGAAAGCTATAGGTTTTGCCTCAGCTGACCATGGAAGCACTGAACTCATCATTTGCTTTCTCTGAAGGGGATTGGGCTGTGCCCAGTCCCGGTGTATGACTTGCAGGGGGACATGGGGAATGCAGTGGTGCCCTGCTCACAGAGCTAAGAGGTGAAGGCAGTTCCACTGGCCTTGCTTTTCTCTCTTCCCTTGGTCAGCCTGTCATCCAGGAGGAGCCATTATTGTGCCTCTACCTTCCCATCTGAGCCTCCACTGAACTCGGGCATACTGTTGATTTTGAAGGCTGCACAAACAGTATTTCTCACTGAAAAATATAAATTAATTTGACTGCCAACACCTGATTGTTTTCATCATCTTCTGCTACTGGAGAAAAGAAGATTTTTTTTTACTTTTTTTTTTTAATTGTGAACTCTGTGTCTCTGTGTTAATTCATTCTGGCTGCAATCTGAAAGAATGCCATTCGCAGAAATCACAAGAGGCTTTAAGAGTGAAGCAATTACTGCATTCACATTCCTGGAAAAGTCCGATAACAGCAGAGACCATTCCTAAGCTCAGTGGCAGGCCTGAGTATGCTGTGAGAGAGTGCAGCATAAAAATGACTCATGGGCCAGCGTGGCGTCCTCAGTGCTTGTACACTGACATCAAAGCCAAGGAACTCAAGAAGGCCTCCCTTGAATGAGCTCAACAGCATTTAAGGAGATTCTGGTAATCAGTCTAAAAAAAGCACATTAGACATGTATTAAGGAAGCAGAGCACACAATTCCTTTGTAATCTCTGACATCAGTGGAATGATAGAGGTGTATTTTCCCAGTGTGTTCATCAGAGAGGAGCCCTGCGGAGTTTTTCAGATGTGCATCAATGAAATTATCATATATCAGGGAAAAGTACACACTACCATCCTATTAGAAAGGAGACTATCTTGTATGGCTGTTAAATGGTGAAGTTCTTACAAAGTGTTGACTTTGTCAGGTCCTGAAAGTCTGTCAAACAGATGATTTTTTTTTTGCTACTGACATCTTCATACACAAAGAGATGCTCCTTACCATTACTGATTATCATCACCCTTTTCATCTACCTGTAACAAAACTAAAGTCAATTTTTCCCAGAAACAACAGGTACTACTTTGTTCTGGACAGCTCTGACTGCAGTGTGTTGAGCCCTTTCATTTTCAAAGTCCTGCACACCATTATCCTTTCACTTCTAGCCCAGTAATTTTAAAACTAAGTGAATGTTATTTAATTTTCCAATGGTATAGAATTGTCTTATTTTCTTATTACATCTGCATTTAATTTCTCAGTAATTAATCTAAGATACTACAGTTCTAATTCAGTTTCACACTAGGTAGTTGCATTACAAATGCTCATTAACTGATACTACTGCATAGATCTTTTCTAAGTTTCTTACAGCTCTTGGAGCTCATGGCAAACCGGATTCAATCTTGCCTTTGCCCCAAACTGCCTTTATGACTATGGATAAACTTCTAAACACCTAGCATAAGTGAGATTTCTCTTAGGTGGGCAAGCTCTCCCTGTGCTACTTTCTTCCATACTTGCAAGGGGAATAATAGCATTTCCAGGTTTTCACGTAGCAGTCGTTTGGAGTTGGTCTTAATTTCTGAGAACAGTTATATCGCCAATATGTATCACTGTTGCTCTATTCCTGGCTGAGATCTCTTTGTAATGATCATTAGTGATTCTGTAAAAAATAAACTTTAACAAGAAAGAACAAAAAGCCTGTAGGTTCAGTCTCTAAAAAGCATTATTTCTTAGTGACAAAAGATCTTGTAACACCATCTGCTAGGAAACCTATGCTGGGAATACTGTTCAGGTTATTCTTTCTTTACATAGACTAAATTCTTCACATTTAAATGGACTCCATTTCTTTTAAGTGTGGGGTGAGCAAAAGAAGAGGGACACAATAGCATAATAACAATACAATGGAGTTATTATAAAATGTATAGGAGAACACATAGGGGGAATAGCAACTTAAGCAGGAAGAAAGAAGAATTTGAAGAGAGGAATTTCTTGTAAACATCTCACAAAACAGTAGAGTGATAAATTTTTGAGTGATGAAATCCATTGCATTAGTGATAAATTTATGCTGAACACCTGTTGTGGCATATGGCAAGTAATGTCATGTTATTGTAGCTAGCAGCAGCATAATTCTCCATATACATATAAGCTTACAGTCCCGCTTTATTATTCTCTGGCAATACTGGAAACAGTCCCACAATGAAGTTTCAGATAAGACCTCATAAGTACTCACAGTATAAAAGAATAGTAGAACTGATTCAGACTAAGTAGAGGAATTCTCATTTCTGCAGAATGGGACAATTACCGAAACAACAGATGTGAACAACATTGGTACATCTTTCAATGGCAGCTCTTTGGCACAAATACACACTTGTTTGAAGAATACCAACTGTCCATTTGTAACGGGACTAAAAAAATCACATCTCTATTTTACTTTTTTCCTAGCTGGTGACTAAATTTCTATCTCTAAGGGAAGGCCTCTTTGCCCAGGACATATGTTTGTTTTTTGGGGGTGAGGATGTGGACATTTTTGGGGCTGGCATTAATAATTCAGTGTTTTTCCTCAGATGGATTTCAGGCTATACACTTGGTTATAAAGATTTCTGAAATCTTTTATCATCATGAAAACAAGAGTCTAAGCAAAGTTGTGGGAATGTCTCCTTTCCTTTCACCAGTCACTCATCCACTGTCTATGTTAAAGCAGAAGCCTTTTCTGTTTTGACACAAAGTGAGGGAAGGAATGAGGAAGAAATAATTTCTCCTTTTTCAGATATCATTTGCTTAACTGATAGCAACCAGCTGTGACAGAAAAGCCAGAAACGGAAAAATTAGTTACTCCTTTAGTAATTCTTTCAGGACCAGGCACTAGTTCAACCTTAGCAAGACATTTTGTCCCTCCCAGGAAGGGAAAGAGACAGAGGAAAAAGAAAAAAGAAAAAAAAAAAACAAAAACCACAACATGTGGAGAGAAACAGGAGACTCTGGAGCATAATAAATAAAAAAGACAAGTTACAGGATCAGAAATAGATGAGTATTAAGGCAGAGGAGGGACATGAAGAAGAGCACCAATGTCTGCCTGTGTTCCCAGGAGGGATTCAAGGAACTGTTGGAGACTGCCCAGAGGTGCTCTGCCCTGGGTGCTGGGGAATCAGGGGGGTGGGGGCAGGACCACCAGTAGCAGGGCTTCCTTCACCCCATTTTGCTGCTGCTTCTTCCTCCCAGTGATGTGAACAAGCAGTTCAGCCGGAGCCAGGAGAAAGCTGTTAGGGAGGCTCTGGTGACTTGCAAGGCTTTACTCTGAAAGGTTAGACACCTTTACATTCCTCTGGTTATCTGAAGTGGTGCTCCAAACTAGCCTGTAAGAGTAGCTTAGAGATAGCTTAAACTGTAGCGCTGGACTATCTTGTAATATCCCCAGCAGAATAGTGAGAGGCTTTCACCATGAGAAAACAAACAAACAAACAAGAAGTCAGAGAAAAGAAGCTGTTTTCTATATTTTGCTTGGAGGCAACAGGCATTTATCATACCTCTTTTGGCAGGACTAGCTCTTGGCTCAGAGCAAAGCAAAACTTTCCATGGAGAGTGAATGGTGCTACTGACCCAGACACGGAGGTGTGGGAATATATGGACTAATCCAAGCTGTCTCCAGCAAGGATACTTTACTGAGGACGCAGATGCTACTTCGTAAGGTCTTTGTGGCAAGCAGATTTTTAATTTATTTTTTTTTTAATTATTTTTGTACAGAGGGGTTTTCCTCCATGCCTGATGTCTCAAAGGCATAGCTGCCACAGTATTTATAAATGACAATACTGATCACTCTTGAAAGCACAGCCACAGCCTGGCTGTAGAGCCTCTGCCAGCGCTCTGAGCCGTGGAAGGCCAGAGGATAATGTTGGCTGAGTCAAATGGCTCTTGAGGGATTTACAGAGTGGATTATACTTGAAAAGGGAATCCTCTTTTATGTTCGTTCTTGAGAAATAAATGCTAGGCACTATTCAAGGTAGTTGTGAGTTGGACAAGTTCTCTGAAACTGAAAGCAGAACCGAATTCTTGCCATTCCTTCATGGTACTCCAGCAAAGTCCCAAACACCTGACAGAAGAAGTGAAAGAAAGCCAAGCTGTTTATCTAGTGTAATGGAACTGGATAGAACCAAGCTTGAGTTAAATGGAGAATATTATGTTCTTGTCCATTTTCAGTATACTACTTTACTTATTTGAAGTATCTGCATGGCTTTCAGCAGTTCATCTATAAAGTGATGAACATTTGTCCTGTTATTGTATTTTACTTTGATCTTTTCTTCAAGGGGAGAGCTATTTAGAATAATGTAGTTTTGGCAGAAGTTTAGTTTGAGGACTGTAAGGAGGAAGCAGGAAAAAAGAATATTTCTCTTTTTTTTTTTAATATACCTGCTTCTCTGTGTTTCAGAGAAGAACAGGGCAAAACTCACAGATTTTGTGTTTAATATAAAGCATAGACACAAATGAATTTAACCTGAAGACTACAGCAGAAGAAAGAATTGACAATGGCCTGTGTGTTTAGAAGATCTTTTAGATACCTGAGGCCTAGATACATGAGCACCACAATAAAATCATATATTTGAATGCCACAGAACTGTGACACAACTGAAAAACATCTAAAATCAGACAAGGAAGTGAGCTGCTAATTCTGAAATACTTAAAATTTTCATTAGTACATTGAGCAAACTTTACATAATCTCTGTTTTCAAGAAGTTCTGCATTCTTTCAAGTCAATGATATCCAGTGACAGAAAATTTAACCAGCCCTGACATAGCTGTTTTACCTGTCTAGCAATTGTTACTTGAGTATGTCAGGACTAAGCTTAAGAATCACATACTTCATCCAATTTTGGTAAATTCATTTGGCACCTGTGCTCTTAGATGGCATCTGACTATATGACTTTAACTAATAAATGTCTACCAAAGATGTTAGGATACTCATGAAGTTAAGATTACAACCGTGTATATTCCCCATTCAGTGTGCAAGTGACTTCTCAGTTGTGTGAAGGAAGTTTGTGGATCTAGGAATACACCTTTTAACTTGCAGTCATGTGTTGTTCCCACACTGCCATCGTACCTTCCCTACAGAGGCAGTTATTTTATGTTAAATATTTATGTTGTAGCGTCATACACTTAGGATGTAACTCTGATACCTAATATGCAAGCAGTCCCTGAAAAACTCTATATCCTGTACAATATTAAACGGCTGTATTTTGCTTGGTTCAGGTTCTCACAAAAGTGTGAAAAGGAATTTGAAGCTATAAATCACTGTCGGTCAGTCTTTACCTTAAGTGCTAACCACATCCATGAATCAACAATACATTTTCCTTCCTTTCCACAGGTGGGTTGACCCTGCGGGTTCACCGTGCGTTATTACACCTAGAAATTCCAGCCACGCTTGCTGATTGCATCGCTAACCGCTATTCATTGCTGAGCTGAGGAACGTCTTCTCAGATGATTTGGAATCACACATCTGAGAGCTTTTACTCTCATAGCAGAGCTTGCTTTCAAATAGAAAAACCCAACCTTGTTAATATAATCCTAATAGTTAAGGTAAAACATTGAAACATTTTCTAATTACTTCCTTCCCATTTCCTATGGTTTTTCTTTTAATAACATGGATTTTTTTATTATTGTTGCTTGGTTTCAGACTCATTTGTTTTCTGTTATAGGTCTGCTCCATTTCCTCAAACTTTAAGCATAAGGGACCTGCACATTCAACTCAACTGATGACTTGAGACAATATGAAAATGAGATGGTCTAGAAAAGCTTGAAATCATCACTTGTTTGTGCAGGCTTGCTACACAGATTCTTGGCCTAGCCTGTTCTCCCTTACAGTGCAACCAGCCTCCAAATAATTTTAAATTGCAGTTAAAAGCAGTGCAGTGAGTTTGTGCCTCAAAGGGAAGAGTGTCAAATGTTGGCTCACCTGATGGTATCCCTCAGAAGCATCCCATATTAGTACTGGCCTTCTCAACAAAAGCACATTTTAGAGAAGCAGGTTGACATAAGGTGGCAAGACATAGAGGAAGTAAGACATATAGGAAGAAGACTATCTCAGGGAAATATCTTTCCAAGGGAATAATGCATGTTTGCAAGCAATTTTAAAGTCTCAGAATGATTCCCCTTCCTAAGTAAAGCAGGAATGGCCACCTGAGATTTTATCTGAGGGCAAACAGGCAGAAAGACAGATGGTAACTTTCCACCCATGATATTAATGGATGTGAGACAGTTGTTTTCTTCCTTGGAGCTTTTGTGGATTATTAATATGAAATATAAACTTCTTTCATCACTGATTTATGCTCTTCCTCTTCAAGTGACTGGATAAACCCTATCATCAGCTGGTGTAATTCTGTCTCATGTCATTGGTTTCAATGAGCTGTGCACCTGATCACTGAAAGGTGAAGTTTCTTTCTATTATGGCTATGCTTGATTTCATTATTTAACTCCTGCATTGTAATTTTAAGTTTATATGTGTAGTTTTGGAGCTCTTTACAAGAAGTTATTTTATGTTTCTGACTATTTTGTCACTCCCTTTCTTAACACACATTCCTTTCATTAAGCCATTTCATGCCTTCTTTCACTAGGACTCTAGCCCTAACTCTCCCTTGAATACTCCTGAGCTGCTCTCATCAACTCCCTCATGCTTTGGCAACAGTGTCTCACCTACAGTACAATTATCAGCACTCTGTACAGGCTCTTGCAAATGGCTAACCCAGAAAATGTGTTGCCTCTCTTTGCCCTCCTATCCTTTGGCTACTACAAACTGGCATTTTGTTTGCAGTTTTCACCTTTTTTTTTTAGAACAGCTGTGTGGCTGGCTGCTAGTTTTAATTATTTTTCTACAATAACTCCCAGGTCTTTTTCCAGTGGGCAGTGCTTGATGACTATTTAATTCAGCACATGCAATAGCTCTTGCATCAGTATCTTGCTTGCAGACAAATTACTTGATGTGTGCTAATATTGAACTACATTTACCACCTGCTGTCTCAGAACATCTCAAATGATCCAAAGACTCTTGACTTCAGTTCCACCGTTCCTTGTATTCTGTCCAATGCTAATGCTAGTATTATATTCCACTCCAAAGGTTTCTTTTTAGGACAAGTCTGCCAAATTGTTTACACATGTTAGTTCCCTTAACATTTCCTCTTTTCCAACAGCTTTTGACCCAAGGGGCAAACTGAAGGCCTCTGCATGTTAGTTCTGAATATAACGGTATACAACTGTGACAAGGTGAAAGTGTGAATGTGGAGCAGGCCATGTGCAGATTCTCCCCTTTGAAAAATTAAAAATGGAGAGGACACAATTTTCTAAATGATTCTGGAAATTTTGGTACATAAAGACACTTCTAATATGTAAAAGTATTTTGGAATTATAGAAGTCTCTTTAAGGACTCTTATAACTGTGGTATCACTTAAACATTTTTGTATGCCAGTGGAATGTTTTTGACAGTGCCTAGCACTTCTGGTAACAGTTTACAGTGAAATCAGATCTTATCAGATTTCATCTGTAAAGAGAATGACAGTAGGTCAAAACAGAGTCCTCTCAGATAAAAAAGTAGTGACCCCTAATCCCTAGGACACCTTGAAGTGAAGCAGCTCATTTCAGGACTACATGTACACTCCTTTTGAGTAGGATTTGGCCCTTGCTCAAAAGCTAAAAGCTCCTGCTTTGTTTTTACTTCAAAACAAACAAAACAACCCAGCATGACTATCAAAATGTCTAAAGTATGAGGATGTCAAAACATTCAGTCAGATGGGGAAGTTTTTTCCTAGAATTACCTAGTTATCTGAAAATAAAGCCACTATTTCAGTCAAGTGACAGTTTTAAAAGTTTATGAAGAAATAGCAATCTGTGACTTTAATATCCCAGTCCATGTTAGACCTTTTCTGGCAGTGCTATGAAAACATTTCCTACATACTTTCAGCCTTATCATGGAAAGTCAGACAGCTCGGGATCACATGGGTTGATAGGTTTTCAACCAAATAAGAGTCAGAAATGTAAAAGAAAAATACCCTGGGAAAGTTTCCTTCAGCTCATATGTATGAGAGAATATAGTACATTCCCCTGTCCAGCCTATAATTAAGATGAAAGACATATTTCCATATAATTTGCCATTCAGTGGCATGGTTTGCATTCCATGTGGCCTGCATCATCTTGATTCTTCTAATGCAATGAAACAAAACAAAAAATGAAATCAGGCTTTGTAGTTGAATAGGATACATTATTACAGTGCAGACTATTTTTAACTCTCAGGAAACAAAGCCATTTTAACTGCTAGCTTTTCAGAAGAACTGAAATCTACAGGCTGTGCAAATATGTCTTTTTTTTTTTTATAAAACCAGTAGAGTACCCTGGATGAAAAATCGTCTTATATCACTTTCTTCCCTATTACTAGATGGCCAGAGGCAGACAGAAGAAAAACAGTAAAGATATCATTAACCTACCTTGTCTTCAACTACATTTTTAGCCTTTCATGGCTGTCTGTGGGTCATAGCAAGGATGTGTGGGATTTCCTTGATGAGTTCTAAGACACCTTTACATCTATACACACACATGCATTCAACCCTTAACTCTGTGCAGGTCACCATGCCCTGTCTCATCAAAGTGTATTAGAACCCTTTTTTCCTGAGGTCACAAATATATTATGAGTGATAAACAATTGGTAGCCCTGACCACCTGGAAAAGGTTTACAAAATTATTCTGCTTCTCCTTAAGTCCACTGACTTCAGTGGAGTTCAGGAAAATCTGAACACTTAAGTAAATCATATGTGATTTAGGAGCTCTTGAGGAGTTCCTTCCTTTTGAGATCTGTAGTACTTCCTAATTCCATCTGTTCTAGAAATGGTCGAAGAACAGTCCTCTTACTTCTTGTAGTAAATTAGTATATCCATATATTTATCTAAACTGGGTTGAAGAACAGCAGAGGACACACACATGTATACAACAGAGAAAATAAGTTGAGGACTTTTTTTAACCCCAAACACAGTTCAAGTTTTATGCTAGGGCCTGTACTGATTCTTCTTTTATATAAACCTGCTTGTCCATCATTATTAGAGTCTGGATCCCAAGGAGATATGCACTTAAAGTCAGATGTCTGGCCATAGATCTATGGGAAATACAAATGTCAAGACACATCTGGAGAAACCACAGAGCCCTTCAAGCACAGATTCTTCTATGCAGATGCACCATTTATACTGGGGGCCCACTGTAGACACTGGAAAATTGCCAGCGTGTTGAGGACCAGGCCCCTGATGATCAGGCTTTGCCCTAGTGCCCTTAGCTGGGCTGAAGGCAGTGTTAGGAGTGGAGAAAAGGAGGGAACCTCTCTTCAGGGTCCCCCTTGCACAAAAGTGCTCAGTGTGCCTTTCCTTGCCTTCATAGCAGTTCTTCTGGTGTTTAAAACTTCATTTTGCTTGGCAACATCCCGAGCTGAAGAGATTCTTGTAGTTTAGTTCTAGGTATGATTTCCAGAATTTCCTTATGCACTCCTCCATTATTCCTTCATTTGGAGCTTCAGCATCAGTGGTGGGCTATTAGCACTAGAAGATGTCCACTCAGTACACAGAAAACCAAGTGTTTATTAAGAGCTATTGCATCACATTCTGTTGGGTGTATAATGAGTGGACATTTTCTTCTGGCAGTGATAGATCACCACTGACACCAAAGCATGAGGAAAAGAAGTAATGAGGATGTGCATAATGCTCTGGAAATTATGTATAACTAACACTATCCCTGTTGCATCCCAGATAAGGGACAATGTGTGGCTGCACATCTGCAAGACCAGGCCAAAGAATGAAACATTTTAGCACCTTCAGCTCCCATGTCTTCTTGCTGAGAAAGACCAAGTTATTGCACTTCTCCCCTCTTGCCAGCTATTGTTGCCAGTAAGGTTACCCTCATTCCTCACTTATTTCTGCTCCCACACGTCTCCCATTTGTCAGGACCAGAGGGATTCAAGCAGATGTTTCCTGCATGCTTCCCTGGGAGCAACGATTTGGTGGGATGAGGAAGGAGAGAGCAGACAGGAATATGGAGATGGACTTTCCTGAGGAAATCTGTTTTCCCACATGACACCAGCTTGAATTTCACTGGACACATTCTGTGTATCAGAACCATGCCTGTGCCCTCTTCAGACTTACTTCTGATGAAGAAAGGTATAAAGGAAGAATAAACGCAGGAATAGAGGGCAGAAAGAGCAATGCTTTCCATTCCAGTTGGCACATTTGTTTGTTTCGTTTAGATTTTACACTGTGTCAGTGTCTGTGACAGATAAACCTGAGAAATTTCAGAGTTTGGATCCGGCTTGTGTAAGTATTCAAAATTTAGATGTTTATCTGAACCATATCTGAACTATGCAAAGTAACTTCTTGAGACCGCTCTGTTGGGCTGGAAATCTTGTAAGAACAGGCTTTGTCGTGACATTTCCAACACTCCTGCTTCCTGTCATGGCAGTGAAAACAGCCGTCCTTGTGGTATTTTAACAATTCTTCTTCTAAATGGAAACCAGAAGTGGAAGGGGGTGGAAATTTATGAGACATCTCCAAACTTTGGAAATCTGCTGCTTGAGTTTCACTCCAGAAAAATGTAGGGTTCAGAAGCTTTCAAATATTTTTCCAAATCTGTTCTACAGAAGAGAGAGCACAGAAGAGGAACTGAAAGTGCTGCTAGCAAAAGGGATGAATCAAGTCATATCCCTTTTTGTATTTAAAAACCCACCAAGTTTATTTGATGAATTTGAAAGATAGCATTATTAAAATTAATAAAAGTCAACATTTTTGCACATAGCTTATACTTAACTTCTGTAGCACATGACCACAGGATATCACAGAGGCCAAAAGCTTAACGGGATTTAAGAAGTGATGGATCATTTATATGGAGAATGAAAGTATTCACTATCACTTTGGATATATTTATATTAAAATATTTGCAAGGGATATAAACTCATCTGCCTCATGGTATAAGCCACATCCTAAATGAATGGCATTAGGGAAAAATGAGTGTTATTACCTCCCTTTTAATAACTGTTCTTTTATTACATATTAATGTGACATGTCTGATACTAAAGAAGGGAGGATACTAGATTAAAAGAAACAATTGTATGATTTTCTATTGCTATCCATAACATTCCTCTAAATCTGTTGCATTAGAGGACTAAGATATGGAAACTGCATGTGCTCATACATGGGTTGTTTCCTCTAGTGAGTTTAGTCATAAGCACTGGTTTAAAATTTGTATAATACTTATCACAACAACTTAGAACACTGAATATTTCTGTCTTTAACACAGATTTAAAAAAAAAGAAAAAAAAGAAAAAAAAAAAGCCAAACATGTATTTTAATTTAACCTAACTCAGGGTTTTACAGGAGATCAGATTAGATGATCATAGCAATCTTTTACAGACAGTAATATTTCACTTTTTCAAAGGGCATTGCAGAAAGTAGCTTTATAACCTTCATAGTAGCCAGTGAGTAAAAATATGCTATATTATCCCAACTATTCTTGGGGGAAATGAAACAGAACAATTAATAAATTTATAGAAAGCTGCATGGTAAATCAATAGGAAAGCAAAATTGCAACTCTGGCATCCAGGTTTTCTATACCTATTAGTAATACATTGAATCATAGTATCTCTTTTCTGTATCCTTAGATGGACATGGGTGTGAATGTAACATTGATTCTCAAAGGGTAATCTATCTGACAGCAAGAACTGGTTAGAAAAACAGATTTTCTATCCCCAGTGGAAATTTCAGTATTTCAAAACTGATTTTCATTTGAATTAGAAATAAAACCTAGAATATTAATGTTTTTCTATGAACAAAAGTTTGCTTCAAAATCACTGAAGTGTTTCATTTTGATACTATCAACTTCATGTGACATTAATTCTCTTGTTAATACATTTTAAATTTACCATGTTGAAACACTATTGTATATTACATTTTAATAATTCAGGTATAGTATGTAATAATATATAATTCACTAATCATACTGTGAAGCTTTAATATTAAAATTACTATCCTAGTACAGTTTAAAAGTCAGAAAAAAAATCAAAGTATTATTCCTTATCTAAATGAAATATTTTAATATGATGTTCAAAACGATACATTCTCAGATTTCTCATCCACATTGCTGATATTGCATGTTTCCTTGAAAAACTACTAATTAAAAACCAAACCAAAACAAAACAAAAAGACTACTTGTATTTTTGTTCAGAAATAATTTCTACTGAAAAAATTTCACCAGCTTTCTGAAAATTCTAAGCCACATTCCTTATTCAATTGCAACTGATATAATTCATTGGTGAGGAAAGCTACTGCTCTTACTGTAGTAGAAGCAGTAATGGAGAAGTATTCATTAAAGCAAGAGAAAAATGGAAATGATGATTGCAGAGAGCTTCAGGTTACTCTCTGGTACAATAACACAGTTCTTCTTTGCACAGTAATGAGCAAACCAGATGTATCTTGTAGTGAGGAGAGTAGGAATACAGTTAGCTCCATAAGCTATAAAGCTGCATTTCAGTTATCTAGAAAGATTTTGAACAAAAATATATTTTCTCTAGATCTAGTTGATTGAGGAAAAGTCTTTAGACTGCGTATTAACATTTGCAGCAAGAATAACACTAACAATTTGGGCCTGAATCATGCTCTCATCCCTCCCAAGTGCTATCTCGTTTACAGCTAGTCCTGTCTTGGAGCTGATGTAGCTGATGAAAATCCTTGATGTAATTTTTCTCTTCCCCTTTCTGTATTTATATATTTATATCTAATCAGGATCCATCTCTCTATGTTTATACCTCCATCTATGGTAAATCCGTGTGGAAACAAGTATTTGCACCTGTCTCATTTTTCATGTGAAAGAATGCTTGACACAGTCTGGGAGAACAGCGAGCCATTTTGAAGACTTAGAAAATCCCAATGGCTGTGGAGTCCTCCTGAGGCAAGATGCATGTGATTTTGGTCCTGAGCAGGGAACAGCAGAGGTGCTATCATCGTGGCTGACAGTGAAGCAGCTGCTGATTCCCTATACCTCTTGAGTCCTTTTGGAGTAGCCTGAAAATCCTCTCTGCAGGGTGTGCTGCAGAGCCCACCCATCTCTGAAGACCCTGGGGTAGCATGGGTGGTCTGAACAGAGCTACTCTGGGCTCGCACTAGGAGAGGAAGAAGATGAAGGCTATCAACAGAGTGGGGAAAGGCAAATCCCATTTAGAAGTTACATTTTCATGTAACAATCATGCCTTTTTTTAAAAAAATAAAGTCAGGTATGGAATTATATAAATGGAAAAATCACACTAATAAAGACTCTATTTTGTATATATACACTGCATCTGTGACAACAATTTATACCATAACAATCCAGTGCACCCCTTTAATTAACTGTTCCCTGTGACTCTAATGCTTTTCATTTCATACTTGCATTGTCATATTCCCCTGCCATCAACTCCTGCTGTTCTTCACATTCATTTTTCCATTTGATTTCAACTGGTGGTTCATCTTAAAGAAGTTATGAACTCTCTTGCATGGACATTTAAACATTTTGCCTTCTGTTAAACAACTGTGTTCTCTTGATGGCATTTAAAGAGATAGATGATGAGCAAAAGTAAATGCCATTCTATGTTTCTGTATTTTGTATTGCACGGTAAGATTAATGTGTATCTGAATACAGTAAAAACCAAATTCGATGTGGGAAGTGATATATGGATGCCTATACATACAGATGTGTTTCTTTGGAGATAAACTGAGTTTTGAAGGTAGTTTGATGGAATTAAGTGGGATAATGTTGATATATACAGGGAAAAATCTACAGTATTTAAATCTTCTGCTGTTTGTCAATAGTAAGGACAAAAGAATGTAAAGAAATCAATGTACTTACAGCAGGAATAGTTTTGTCTTTTATGGTAATGACATTCTTTATTTAAACATTCCAGTGTGATCACTCCATAAATTAAAAGACAAAGTAATTGCACCAATTGTCGAGTTTTCAAGGAGAGAGAACAGTTCAAGACTGATCTTTATTAAGGCAGTAAACAGAGGTTTCACAATTAAGGCTGAAATGAGATTTGTGGTCATAGCAGGAACAAAACCTTCTAAAAAAGCATAAAGGTATAGCATAAACCGCCACCCACCCCCCCACTCCCCCAAAAAATTGCATCACTTCCTCTGAGTACTGACCATGTTCCCTGAAAATTTTCTGTCACATCCGTTAATTTTTCATGAGTTATTTTTAGGATTTTCCCTAACAAGTATGTTAGCCTTTCTAATAGCCTCTTAAAAAACTTTCCAGTTATGGAACTTTGAAAATAAAATAGCTCCTAAAATGGAATAAAATCTAGAGCACAGTTTATCTTTTAATATACTTAAGTATACAAGAGAATCCAAGTTCTCCAGAAGAACTAGATTCTCAGCTCATTGGAGGCCAGCATCCCAGTTTGTAAAATGGAAGGAATCCATACTCTTTTGAAGTAATAAGAATACATATGGTTCTTAAATGTGGTTACCACAACAGGGTTGTCCTATTTGCCTAACTTATTTTTTCCCAGTAGTGGAAATACTACTTGTCTCAATATGGAGCTATCTCTAAAGAGATGGAAGGCACCAAGAACATCTCTTGCCTACACCATATTCACCTTCCAGTTCAGCACCACTGTTTCAACTTATATCTTTAATGTTGTGCATCTGAACCCTGCACAACCCCTATGGAAATATTATTTGGAAGACAGTCCATTCATTCTGTCTGGCTTATTCAGATGCATCCCAGCCAGGAAACCAAAACCGTCATTGAGCATTCCCCAAGATGCTAAAACTGATGTCAGCACTAGAGTTTAGTCCTTATTTGGTGTATTTCTTTTTTTGGTGGCAGGTAGTAAACAACCTTTCTTTTCCAAAATCGAATCAGGATACGTAGGACATTATGTGCTAAACCAGCCTTAGCTACTTTTTTGCTGTCCCATGTAATGAGTCTAATGTGTCTTGGTCCCTATGATGGAGTAGCAGCAGCAGAAATGAACATCTATACATTCAAATATTTTGGGGAATGGAGTTTTAATGTTTCATGTCATGTTGTGAAATGGGAGAAAAGTATATGAAAGAGGCAATCATCTTGGTGGAGGAGAATCTGGCATTCCTGAACATACGAAGTTTCTTTGCTAGATTAACAGGATACTGCCACTAGGTTCAGCTAGATAAACTTTGACCAATCCCTTCTGTAGGGAAACTGCCCTTCCAGCCTGGGGTAGCTTGCATCACTAGAGGTATTATACCATGACTGAGTATTTTAGCTATCTAAATCTGGGCAAAAGACACCTGGGCTTTAGTGTTTACTGACAAAGCCTACAAATCAGCTATACATTCAGTTCCTCACTAGGAGTGCCTCATAACTGATCAGATTTTCAAAAGCAAGACCCCAAAAGTTAATCTCCAGATGCCATTCTCTGACACAGAGGTGGTTCCCAGGAATCAACAGTGACTGACTTCATAGTTATGGACACTCTGAAGGAAGCCATCACCCTCTTCTACTGAGCAGTTGCTAGACACCATCTAGAAAATAATTATCCAGTTTTGCCCCGACCCTTGTACAAGAAAGACACTGATGAACAGAAGTTAGGTCAATGGAGGGACACAAAATGCTCAGCTTGTTGGAGCACAGGCCCAGGGGAGCTGGGGCTATTTAGCTTGAGTGACTCGATAGCAGTCCCCCATTGCCTATGGGGAGATTATCAAAAAGAGAGTGAGGTTTCTGACAATGGTCTACAAGGGGAAGATGAGACAACACATGTGTTCAAACAGGAGTTTTCAGTCTGCTTGCAAAGACAGTTTTTTTACTATGAGGACAATTAAGCAATGAAACAAGCTGCCCAGAAAAGTTGTTAAGTCTCCATCTTTGTAGGTTTTGAATATCCTACTAGACAAAACCCTGACTAACCTGATTTCATCTTATTAATGAACCTGCTGTGTGCAGGTTGTTGAACTAAATGATCTTCTGATCACATGCTGTGATTCTGATGTTCCTCCAACGTGTATTATCCTATGATGCTATGGGAGTATGACAGTCTTTTCATATCAAAACTATTTTTCCTATTCAATAACAAAATCATTTTTGCAAAACAAACATCATGGAAATCTCTCTGAATGATGAGTAGCACAGGAAGAAATTAATTTTGCCAAAATATTGTCTGAAAATGGACTACACTTAGACACATTGGGAGAAGGGGTTTTTTTGGTTTGGTTTGGGTTTTTTTCAATTTCTGCTACCTCGCCAGCTGGAAGCTTACAGTGATCTTTTTCCAGCTGTTCTAGTTGACTGTGCAACAGGATGGCACAATGTATAATGTATATAGAGCAACATTGCAGCTAAAAGGCATTGTACAACTGTACTATAGCGTGCCTCAGTGTTTGGTCAGATGGCCACAAGAATTTGTAAGAACAGCAAAGGAAAAAAACAGTCTCCTTTAAGCATCTCTCTTTTTCTTCCTCTTCTAGATGCTCCGCATTATTTTCATCTAACAGATTTCCCTGCTCCTTCCACTTGGTAAGATTATATTGGGTTTAAGGAATGGTAGGTTTAGATTCATACATGCTATTTGGCAGCTAATCTCAAGGATGTCATGCTAGGCAAAACCAAAACACACTACTCTTTTTTACTGAGAATGAAAATCCTCAACAGTTATATGCATCTGAAAATTTCTATTAGAAATTAAATGATTGTACTCTTTTGTTTTTTATTTTTTTCCCTAAGCATTCATTTATCTAAAAGCAAAAAAAAAAAAAAAAAAAAAAAAAAAAAAAAAAAAAAAAAAAAAAAAAAAAAAAAAAAAAAAAAAAAAAAAAAAAAAAAAAAAAAAAAAAAAAAATAAAAAAATTTGGAACTCAGGTTTTACTTTTGATGTGTTGTACTCACATTTTGTTTTAGACTAATATTTTTTCCTCTAAACCAAGTAGCTTCTCTGAATTCATATTCCTGTCATAGATTCGCATAGATGCTGTACACACATTTTATACAGGTTTATGCAAAAAAAGGAATTGCATAAAAAAGATGAAGCCATGTGTTGGTTTTATAGCCATTTTCTTTAAATATTGGCAAGATCACATAATCTTTATCTGAAATATCAAACTGAGAAGTGCTAAAGCAGAGCTCTACAGGAAAAAGGGAATACTCAGATGGAGTGAAAATGGATGCAGAAGGAATGTGCAAACAAAACTGACATTTTTTTGAGCTTACAGAGAACAGAGGAGCATTCAGAAATCACAATGTTTTCAGTCATGAAAATCTTGTAAAACTGGAGTGAGGTGTGTTATCTACAAGCACATAAACTAATGATTTTTTTTTAGTTCTCCTTTCTTCTCATCACTGAAGAGTAAACTTGAAAAAGATAAAATAAGAAAAAATGAAAAATGTTAAAAGGAAAAGAATAGAGTAATTGAAAATTACTCATTCTAGCTGGTAGCTTTTCTCTCTTATTATGTCAAGCAAAATGTCTTAGGACTTTTCCCGGAGTGCTGCTGTAGGTATCCTTTGAGCTAAAATAGCCCTAACCTCCAAAAGTCAGAATATTATTTGTACAGACTGCTTTGTAATACTGTAGTTTATTTATTAAACTCTAGCTTAATGTGAACTTATTGCAAAAAATATGCTTTTTTTGTCACTTTTCAAATGGGAAGAAAATGAGGATCAAGTAATTATTGATTTTTGGAGTGGTCTCATGAAAATACACAGATGTCTTATATGTGACCTACTGAATACTGAAGTAAGTTTCCATTAGGAATGACAGACATTTAATTTGATGCCTTCTCCATGTGCACAACATCAGGAAGAAGAGAAGCCCTCCAGGTTCCTAAAAAAGTGGTGTAGTACTTCTTTTCAATGCTTTATAGTTCAGAGAGGGAGTATATCCCACTGAAACACCATCCATCATCCTGAGGTTCCTGGGGATCTGTGTTACTCTATCATCCACTCAGAGTTGTGGTTATAAGAAACAGTGGAGGCTAAGAAATTTAAAACCTGACCTTCACCTGATATAAATTGACAGACTCTGTTGAAATTGGTGCCAATTTCTTGCCTACAGTTTGGTTGGGTTTTGTTTTTTTTTGATGCAGAATGTTTTTGTTTAAATGGGGCATTTGAAATTCAGTGTTAAGTTTCAGAGGCACCTACCCATGTGAAAATGTTCGTGTAAATTAGAAATAAACAACTACGCAAACTTGCATATGTGCTCATCCGTTTGCCTTTCCATCTATACATTTTCAAACAAACACTTTGGGATTTGAGGATTGATTACCTGCTGAGAAAAACTGACACCTTGAAAAATTTTTTCTTTGCTTGCATCTTTGCTATAAAATTGAGTCTACGTGTCAGAATAGGTGCAATGATTTTGTTGATGCTGGTTGGGTGGTTTCAGTTTACAGAGGGTGTTTCTAGGGAAATAGTGCCCTGTATTCTCTCCAGCAGGCTCATTTGGCTCATATAGCAGCAATTCATTTGGTTTATATGTACAAGATTACAGCAGGGGGTAGTAGCAGAATTTAGAGAAGCTCAGGATAGGAGAAGCTGCAGCAAAAACAGCTTGGTACCCTAAGCAACACAAACAACAACAACCGAAGAAGCAGAGCCAGGCAGGAATTGGATTGTCTAGGATACTCTCCTGATGCTGTGCACAGCAATCTTGAGCACTTAGGCAGCAGAACGGTCCTCATGCAACCAGGGGAAAAAAATAACAACCACTTTTGGAAACTGCAGGGACATGGAGAACTCTCTTTCCCAGGGTAAGGGCTTCTGCCTACCACACCCAGCATCAAGTGTTTTGAAACCAACAACAAAGCCCTGCACAACAAAAGAACAGTAATAACACAAATAGTGCTAAAATAAGAAGACTTTGGCATCTTCCGCTGAGAATCTATAAAACATGACATGATGCCAAGCAACCAGTCATCTTAGCCAAAATAATTGATGGCAAGAGCTGAGTGAATTATTTCAGAGCAGAACACCTTCTACTTATATTGGGCTCTTTTTTGAGCATGCCAGTGGGATATCCAACAGCACATCACAGGCTTCTCAAACACTTTTTCTGTTAGAATGTATGTTTGTTACTTTTTCTATATTAATTACTTTCACTTCGAATTAGAGCTCTGTTTCTATTAGGATCCTGGGAGATACTGCATTTTTCAATTCCTGAAGTGTGCTCCATAAATGTATCCATCATTATCAACATATTAAAGAAATAGTTGGTTCAAATATCCACTTGCATAACCTTTTAGTGGGCTTGCATGGCTAGAGATTGATTTGTGTGCATACACATTGCAAGCCAGCACACAGGGAGATGTGACTGAGGCTGAAGTGGATTAATTAAAAATGCAAATAAATACAACCAGCACAGCAAAGCCACATACATCATTATTTATGTTTAAATTATTTGTAGAATTGCAGTGGAATTATGCTTAAAAGTCAATGCTTCAGTATTTTACTGAATCAAGGCCCATTTGAAGGAGCATTTTGAGGGGGACTTTTTGTTTATTAGCCAACTCTACTTATTAAATTACAGTTTCTGCATGGCCATATTTTTGTTTTCTTTATTTTGGGTTCATTCTACAATGACAGGCCATAAAAAATTTCATTTGTCTTTAGAAAAGTCCAAACCCAGCAGCTCTCAGAAGCTGTTGATTTATGGCGTCCTGCCTTCATGATCTTGCAATGAGCATTTGTTCTGATGATGTGATGTTTGTGACTTCATATCCTGCTGTGGAGCTTCAGTGTGAGAAGGCGTATTTTGGAACTAAGATGAACTGGAATGTTGCCTCACCTACTCATGCAGTTTCAGGTCCAATGAGTTGATTTAATCTCTTGCTCTTAATAAAAAACAGTTGTTATTTTTCTTACTCTCCACTGGATTCCTAGACCACATCTACAGTGGTGTCAAGAAAACAAATATGAAAATCAGTGTTTAAGTGTAACTTTAAGTTCTTGGTGGCCAAACTGGCTTTCAACAATGTTTAATTATCAGAATATGAAATAATTTTAATATCTAGTCATATCTATTTATCCATGAATTACACCAGACATTACTGTAACTATCAATGACCACTACAGGTATCTGGCTGGAATTTCCCTTGTTGCAGCTTGTGACCATTGACTCTCAAGTTGTTGCTGTGGTCCTCTGCAAACAGTTGACCTCCACCTTGTCTCTACTTTCCCACTTCATAGTTGAAGAGCACAATAGGATACCCAATCACCCTTTTTCCTAACAAGACGGAATGAATGCAGTTCTCAGCCTGTAGTCATATATCATCCGTTCCAGACTCCTTGTCATCCTGATGGCCCTCCCCTTGACTTACCACAATACATCCCTGTCTTTCATGTAGGCGTAGCAACAAAGAACATATTTCACAGTATCACTGAAAAGCATAGAATATAAATAAAACAAACTGGGCAATTTGTAGCATTTGGTAGGTTTGACTGAAGAGTTATGGCTCTGGAAGCCTCTTTCATTCACTGACCACACCTCTTCCAATCCAAATTTATTTGCTTATAATACATTTGTACATTAGCCTCCTCTTTACTCATCACCATTAAAACAAACCAGGCAAGAAATAAGAAAACTAATAGATAGTATTGCTGTGTGGAGATCTTCTTGAATGGGTAACTCAAGAATGGTCAGCCTCTAATCTCAGATGAACTCATAAGGTGAGAAATAACACTTCTATTGTCCCTGCACTGGCTTTGTTCATCACCAGTCCATATACTACTATAAATCACTGCCTGATCCCTGACACTGTCTGGTTTCAGGAATGTGTTGCCAAAATAACAAAGATGCCAGAGGTACAAGCCAGCAAATAGGTGGTGAAGCCTGTGGCCCATGAGGGACCAGGCAGACTGAACCTCCTTCATGCAGGTGAACACAGCTGGATCTAACTCCGAGCAAACAAGGGGAGAGGAAGGAGCATCCCACAGAGTCTAGAACTGCAGAAAGTGCATCTGAGGAACAGCAAAGGTTGGGGACAAACTTTCTGGAGGCAGAGTTTTTCTGAGTTGTGTCTGTTGCTGAGCTGCCAGTGTGGACTGTAGTGCAAGTCTTTATGCCTGCAGTGCAATATGGTTCACTTACTGCAGGTCCTCCTAGATAAAATGCTATGTTTGCCTCATCTGTCTCACCCCTTGGTGTATTTAGAAGAGAAATAATAGAAATTATGCAGGTGCTGAATCTGGCACCAGCAAGGGATGAAGTTCTATGTCCAGCTCTGGAGTTCCCAGCACAAGAAAGAGACAGACCTGTTGGAGTGGTTCCAGAGGAGGGCCACAAAAATGATCAGAGGGCTGAAACACCCCTCCTATGAAGAAAGGCTAAGAACTGGGATTGTTCAGGCTAGAGAAGAGAAGACTCCAGGGAGACCTTATTGTAGAATTTTGTACTTAAAGGGTGCTTATAAGAAAGATGAGGACAATCTTTTCATCAGGTGCTATTGTGACAGGACAATGGGCAATGTTTTTAAAACACAAGGGGAGAGATTTATATTAGATGTAAAGCATAATTTTTTTACAATGAAGGTGGTGAAGCACTGGCACAAGTGCCAGAGAGGTGGTAGACACCCCATTCCTGGAAACATTCAAGGTCAGGTTGGACGGGGTTCCGAGCAACCTGATCTAGTTAAAAATGTTCCTGCTCCATGCGGGGAGGTTGGACTGGATGAACTTTAAAGGTCCCTTCCAATCCAAACCATTCTATGTTTCTATGATTCTATGCTGTTCTGAACATCATCATCCTTACAGACATGCTGATGATGGAAATAGCTATAAAATAAGGTGCTATGCAGTGAGGTTAAGAAAAATCTAACAACAGAAATAATATCTAGACCTTGACGTATTCTGAGTCTTTTTAAGCCAGAACTTAATTCAGAATAGGACAGTGTCAATCGTGCAGTAACTGATAATTCCCCACTCTGGGATCCGGCAGTCCTTCATCTCTCGCACTCTGTTTCACACTCCACATATTATTACACACTGCCCTCTTTTCATTCACAGTTTTCAAAAAAACAGACTTGGGTGCATTTGGCTATGAAAACTTCAGTTTTCATCACATACTAAATGGCATTTGGAGCAGAGGAGAAAGCAATAATTGATTGAAAATGGTAAATGGTGGAATAAATTCACTGCAAATCCGTGCCTTACTTACAGTCTGACTCCTTTCATTACAGTTAGGACTGCTGCTACTATACAGATTGCAGAGAGAGCAAGTGTATCCATTAGTAATTTGTTCCTGTAGCACAAATTTGGAGCAGTTTGTGTTGTTCTCTCAGTCCTGTGTTCTGGGTGTAGGAGCCTCTGACAGAAAGCAGGGTATATTTCTAGACTACAGATAGTATCTGGATTTCAAACACTGTGGTGTTCTCTCACAACCTTTTCTTCTCTGCCCTTTGCTGTGGGGACATTTGGTGAAGGGTAGGCACCCCTGTGGAGGAAAACCTGTGTCATCTTGACCAGTGCAGAATCACAAAAGTACATGTCAAGGACACACATTGCACTCAGTCATGGCTCAGTCATGATTTACTTGCAAAGAAAACATTCTAGAAATAATAGAATTATTATTGCTGTTGTTGCTGTAATGTGTACTGCTCCTGTAAAGAGGAATAGTGAATGGTGACCTGAAAGAGTTTTCTGTTAACATCTACGTTTTCCTTACCCTTCTGAAGTACTTTCACTATTTGCACTTGAGCTATATGCATAGAAAGTAGTCAAAAATCTCTCCTGTTTTTCAAGCATCGCACGTTTTATCCCTCGGATATTTTAACCGTATTCTCAACTGTTAAAATTATTAGTTTGTTTAGGATAGTCTCTGTATGGAATTGGGAGCAGAAACTCATTTTGCCTATCAAAAAGCCATACTGAGCTAATGTGCCCTGCAGTAGGAGCTGTTCATGACTGCAAAGAAAAATAGCAGCATGAAATATGTTTCATTAATTGCAGGACCCTACATTGATATTCAGCTTGATGCTAAGCTTAAGTTGTTGGTGTTCCTTGTTATTTAAATTCTATGTAAGCAATGTGAACTAAATTCACTAATGGAGACTTGGCACCATATAAAATTTACCAGCAAATAAAGCATTAATCATAAGCTATAAACATCAAATTGTTTCCATAGCATTTTCAAACTTTTTAGGAATAATCACAACACATAACCTAAGAATCTATAGGAGGGAAACTGCAAAGAAGTTGCAATAGCATTTGGGTCTAAGGCACATGTTTACCTGTGTCAATTTCAGTTAGTAATCCCATTGGATGAGTTGTAGTCAACTTCTGTTTTATTCTTGTGTACAGTAAAATGAAATAGAATAAAGAAAATAGAACAGTTACAGCTTCCTATCCTACTCTTTCAGCTATGCCATTATTGCCCTTTTTTCCTTATACCATTCTGTTACTTTGAAAGTGTTGTTAAGACCTTGTTTTCTCCAGCACAGAATGGATAAGAAAAGCAGATGTTTACACTGTAATTGGATGCTGGGAAAGTAGAACTGCAGAAAGCACTGAGAAGATAATGGCATCCTTTCTCTGACCAAGTCCTACCTTATCATTGGAGAAGTACCTTTGATTTCAACGGAAGAAGAAGCTGTTGATTTAGTTTATAATAGATAGGATATAGTACTTCTAAAAACAGCTGCCAATAGAGACCATTGTTAAAGTTTGAGTTTATATTTTGAAACATTGCCTAGTTTTAAATTTGTCATGAAACCAAATGAAATTCCAATTAATTCTCTCTTTCTATGAGCATTTCTATGACTATAAGGTCAGTTTGACACTGTGAATAGTTAAATCATCCTTGGCAAGAGTTATTCTGGCTTAAACTTAAAATGACAAATCCAGATCATTAGCATTATTTGAAATGTGAGTGCCCAGTGCTTAATCTATCACTATTTGGTTTTGCACTAATAGTAGTGCCTTTAATGAGGTCATTAGGGAGGCCTGTGAGTTTAATTGGTTTGTCATTAGAAATTTTCCTTTTAACTGTACCTTTTAATATCTGTTCTTTTCAATAAACAAGCAATTGCAAAGTCTTCATAGTTCTGTTTCTTCAGCTTCTTCAGCTCTGCTTCTGCAGACAGCAGACACTCAGTTCAGCTGGCTTTGTACACCAATCAGTAAAAATGCATGAACTGTCCCTAAAGACCTCAAACCACATTTCACTGAAGAAAACAGAAACACAAGGTCTGAACCTCTCCACCTTAATGGTTCTTGGATTTTCAGTGATTGCCTGATTTTAGTCTTCAACACTAAGATCTTCCTCTGATACTCTGACTTAATAAAACCTTCCTCTGAGAACCAAATTACAAGTGCCACAAGGGACAGTTTATGAAGCAGAATGCTACTATCTGGCGTTAAACTGTTTGGGACACTTTCTCATCTATGACTTGTGTTGCTCTCTCCCTATACCTGCAGCATTTGTCTCATCCATGGCTCTTGCAGTGCTAGGAAAAGTGAGTTTCTCTGCTGCCTCTGGAGCATCCTTAAAGATAGAAGCATCCCTGAGTCAGTCATGGTCTACTAGTGTACTGGGAAAGAGGTTTGCTGGGCCATGAATCGCCCCGTCTCAGCATATGCTTGCCCCAAGTGACCACTGCTGCCACGGTGCGACCTGCTTCTCCATCTTCCCTGTTCCTTTTGCCCACCTGCTGCATGAAGGAGGTGATGCAGCTCTGCAGAAGCTGTGTTATCTCTGCATGAGGTGGGGAGATAGCGCAGGGAAAGGAAGGGCCAGATGTTTCCCCTCATAACTCCACAGCTTTGTGTGGCCTGACTGCATTGGCATATGTGCTTTAAACATTAAGATTATATGGCTGGTATAAATGAAGCATTTAGTCTGAATAAAAAAAAATAGGGACCTCCAAACACTTCGTAGCTGTACCAGTCTCTTCAAAAAACGCTGAAGTGCTTTAAAATTTTGACAAAGTGACAAGGAAAGAACCAGAAGGGTTTATGTCCACAAAACAACTTTAACTTAGCTGTTATCCATATCACACAAACATAATACCTCAAAATAATTTGTGCTGTTTCCTCCATTCTGTATTTCAAAACAATGCTGTGCATATTGTTCAGCTTAACAAATAAAATTATTAAATGTATTTATAGACTAATAAAAGTCTAGAAAAGAATGGCTCTTGTTTTTAATTTGGCTTTCACAAAACAAATTATTTTGTATTCCCATGAACCATCAGTGTCTAGCCAAAAAAAATAATTCCTTAGTAATATATTTTTATGTATGTGTCTAATATTGTTTGCAAAGTGAAGATAGCTGCTGTCTAGGTCAGTCCTTCAGTGATAAAACCTTTGTTTCCCAACAGTATTGTTTGTTCAGATTATACCATCTTCCAAAAGGTATTGACTTTAGCAATATGGGTGTCTCACCCAGAAATGTCCTGCTTGAGGAAATTTTTAGTATTATCATTCAAAATAACATGTATGATATTTTGTCAGCTCTAGAGCCCCCTAAAGATGCTAGAAATCACAGGGTGCAACACAAATAATGAAGTAAAATGGAGTACAGAGATAGCAGCTAACACTTGCTCTTGCACTCCACTGAACTCCATTGACTATCATGCTTATGACTGCCACACCAGTGGGATGTACCAGATGGTACATCTGCGAGACAACTCAGCTGCTAATTAGCCAGTCAGATGTGCATGCTCCAGCCGAATTCATCAAAAATGGATATGAATAGACACAGCAATGACGTCTCTTGGAAAGCTGAAAATTACATTTGTGGGGTTTTCAGTGGTGGTTTTCAATTTTTCATCCATCTGGAAGCATCTGACCTTCATGGTCACAACATGATATAAAAAATCAGTGCAAGAGGTCAGCTTTAGGTAAAGGACTTAAGGACTTTAGGACTAAATACGCACTGGAGTGGGTGCTAAAGAGCTCTGGTTTTTAGGGATCAGTAGGTCATTCAAATTCCTCTGTGGGTATCAGCACAGCTGGGGAGGTCTTTAAAATATACTCAGCTGTATAATAAAAGAGTAATGTCTTGACACAATTCCCAGCAGGGACTGCTAAATGAGACTTGCTGTTCCAGCCCTGTCCTTCTCTGCTCCCCAGCATGGGATGGTGGGACAGACCTGTCAGCAAGAGCCTGCCCCATGGGAAGACCCACCAGTCCTCATAACCTGGCCCCAGGGAGCCACTGGCCCACACTGTGCCCTCACAGTTTTAATCACATATGATGCTTTTTTAAATCCAAATGCATCTAAACCGGGGTGTCCTCACTCTTTCAAGGACCACACATGCAAAGCAATTTACTTTAAGCTCCCTCTCCTCCCCATCACTCACTCTGAAATTTCCATGTGGAAAATATATGGAAAAGTCAATACTGAAAGTACTTATGTTAATTTAACCCATCATGTATTGTGATTTCACAGGTGGAAGTCAGCATTGCAGGATCAAGTAGCTTCAGGCACTTTTCAAGCTGTAGGTGCTTTTCAATCATTGAGGGAACATGTCAAACAGCAGGAGGCAAGTTTGAGTTTACTAAGCGGTGCAATATGTGTTCCTTGTTGGAGGATCTCACAGCATGACAGCGAAAATATGAATATGTTTTAAGAATGATCATAGAATTGATGCTACACATATATTATGTATGACATCAGTAGTGTATAATGGTACTTAAGATCCATCCTAAGGTGGATTTTGAAGACATCTCAAAGTATTTGAAGGTCATAAACACCACACAGGGAGACAAATTACCTAGGTTAGTATAATACACTTATAACAAGGAGAGCTAGGATGCAGTGGAACAAAGTAAAATTCAGGCTGCATATCAGGAAAATTTTCCTAACAGCAAAGTCTATTAGCCTGTGGAATAGCCTCCCAGGGGGAGTGGTGGAAACCCCACAGCCTGAGTCATTTAAAGCTAGACTAGAAAACATTCGAGAATAATCCTGTATTGGCAGAGAATAATCCTACATTGGCAGGGAGATGGAAAAGATGACCTAATAGGTCTTTTCCATCTCTAGCTTCTATGATTCAACCAAGGTATGTTGCCGTGTGTTATGTATCAGGGCATGCCCAGCCCATTAACTCCAAGTTCCACTTCAAAGTGGAAATCTTGAAATTTTACTTTGGCTGCAACCTACTTAGCCATTTCAGCAGACAGTGAGAGCTTTGTGTTGCTAAAGCATTTGTTCATTTTTTATGGCCTGCATAGAGAATGAGATTATTAACAATAAATTCAGAACAAGTTGTGGTTTCTTTTAATAAGAAGCATGACAGTGAGAGGCAGCCCTCTGACCTGGTTCCAGCTCTTTCTACATATTTATGTATATTTATATATATATATATTTATGTATATTTTTATATATGTCCACATTTATTCCCATCATTATCATGTTTGAGTATCTGACGCATATAGCATTGCAGGGAGCAGCACTTAAGTTCACAAGCTGGCCTGAATCTTGCAGCTAGGTGAGCATTTGTAGGTGTAGGTGTTCACACATGACATTACTGTGCCCACAACTGTGTCAGTTAAATATGGCCTCAATGACATGACTCTCAACTTGGTGTACATTACTACAGGTCTACCTGCTGAGGAGGCCACTGACGTGGTTTTTTTGGTAATAGCGTGAATTTTGATGTGCTGCTGCTAAAATGCATTGGAACAAATCCTCTAACTGGCCAAGTTCACCTTGCATCCTCACACAGCACAATGCAAATATCATCTGCCCAAAAAAGGCTCCTAGGGCATGTCCCCTGGCAAGAAAGCTCTGCACTTCCAGAAGACTGGTATACACATCACAGATGCTTCCTGAGCCATCTGCAGAGTCAGGGAAGGCCCAGGGCCAGGGCTAGCGTGAGAAAGCAGAGCTAATCTCCCTGTAACATTCATGCAGTGGCACTGCTCTATACTGTGGAGCAGCAGGGCATAGAAGGGGCAAAGCATCTAGTCCATGAAGTCTTATTAACCTCCTTAACATCTGTTCCTAAGGAGATGCATTCAATGCCCAATTAGGCTTCAGCTACCTCTCACTAGTAGAAGGTGACAGGACGGATCCAGCACCCCACAGACCTGATTGTGCCAAAGTCTTCAGCTTGGCAAAGAAAGAATAATAATTTCTGATACTGATGCTCTGTGCTGGCCTTATTTGACTCAATATTAAGCACTTATTTTTCTTGGTGAGGCCAACTCACCATGGGAAAACACTTATCCAAGTGCTGTGGGTATTACTAAAAATTCCTGACATCAAATCTGGACAGCTTCCTAGTTCAAATCAGAGTTACCTCAAAAGTGTGTCTGCAAGGCTGCCTTATGCTCTCACCCTCATGGAATCCATGAGCTGCCTGAGTGTGAGGACACTTTGTAATTTACAAGACAGAGTGTGTTGCGCTGGATGAGTTAATACTCTCATACTTCACTAAGCATTTAGATCTTCACTCTTCTCAACTTATACGCTGAATAAGTGATATGTCTCTTGTTTTGTCTTTATGGACACATTTCTCTCCATCTGTTCCAAAGAGGTTCTTATTTTTTTTAATAGCTTTATTGAATTCACAGCATTTAAAGATTGAAAAAGTGTTGCATTCAGTATTGCATGAAAAAAAAATGGATGAAAGGGAGGATAGACTAAAATGAAATAATCTTCTCTTTCAGATGTGTACTTAGGCAAATCTCTGCACAATCTTTCTCTTTGCTCTTTCCCTACTTCTTTCTTCTGTCACCATCCCCTCTACTTGCCTGTCAACTTATGTCAAATTCAGATGCTATTTCTTTTTGCCGTAGAGACCTTGTTTATAGGATGCCTTACACGGTTCCAGATACTCAGTATCTAGAGGAGGAAGAGGGAAATAACAACCATCCCAGGAGTCTTCAGTTGAAAAATATGTGTTTTGCACCTGCTATTGCACACTGGTTTCAACAGGGAGCCAGGTGAGGAGTCCAAATTCATAAAGAGATTTTTAAGTCAGTGCATTTTCCAGGTAGCAGCACAAACATTACATCTGGCTCCCTGTTTCTTCACCAGATATTTCAATGACTAGTAAGGGTGGAACTTTTTTCAACCTCTTCTAGCTTTGGCAGTGACTTCAGTGGGAAAGAGGTTGGTTATTCTAGCACTGAGCCCATTTGGAAAATCTCACCTTAAATAATCAATTATAATTTAGATATCCAAGATATTATTTGCCACATTCAGCATCAGCTGCAAGTGGATCAAATCTAAGTCCAAAATAGGAAATAGTAATCTGGCACACTGCTTTGTCTCAAAGCACACTTCAGTGCCAGGCCTTGCCTCAACTCCAACTGCCAGGTCAGGAATGGTAATGCAATATCATTTATGTCTCTGTGCTACAGAATAAAAGCTTCTCCATGTGTTAAACTTTTACTGTTTAACCTACTGATGCTGGAATTGAGCACATGTTAATGTTACAGCAATAACTTACAGTTTTTGCATGCAAGGAAAGTTAACAACACTAGCACTTAGGCTTTAAACCATTTTTATTTAAACCACAGAAGGGAAGAATCAATGCTTTTGGGTGTGAAAGAACTACATAAGTTAATGTAATAACATATATTTTCAAAGTCTGGCAGTCAAAATTGTAGATAAGACAGGCAACTTTCCTCAGACAGGATTAGTTGCAATTACAATGTTGGTAAAGGGTAACTTATTGATTACCCATCAATAACTTTGGTAAAAGCAAAATCACAAGTGTCATACATCCCTGCAGCAATATATCTCTATATTTTTTTTTGTTGTGCAAACCATTGCTATCTGACAAGGAAGAACATAGAGTGTCCTTATTTTTAATTGCCATCCTTACTGCTAATTAAAAACTGTGAATGGTGGTTTCCATAATACTAATTTATGATAGCAAGCCTTTATTAACATAAATATTTCATTGTTCAATGAGGACATAAAAAATTAAATTGACATTTTGGCAGTCATTCAATGGTTTGGGGATCTATTTTATAAGATATTTTACTGATGAAAATGTGTCTTAAAGCCATAGCAATATGTTTGGCTTTGGTCTTTGGCAGAAGAAAAGCAAGAATCTGAAAGCCAGAAATGTCCCCAGAGCATGCATCTATATTGCTGCTGTAGGTCTTCAGAGTTCTCCTTTTACAGACAATGGAAAAATGTTTCAGTGGCTGTTTTCTGATACATTTTGATTTGTATCTGAGTAAATCTCACATTTCTACTGTCAGACATTCCCATTTATCACATTTTTCTTAAATGATTTTTGAGAAATTGCATTAACTCTTCAAGTTGACGAAAGTAAATATTGGCATGATAAAAGTTTAACACTGATTTCACAGTTATCACAGCATTTCTGAGGAATTTTGTGTTGACTAATAAAAAAAACAGAAGGGAAGAATCACTTAAAGTACATTTTAAATTGAAGTGAAGTTTATGGAAGGCATCATTTATGGTTGCAGAAAATATTTGGAGATATGTGTATACATTAAACTTTCCTCAAACTTTCTCTATGTGAATATGTCTAAGAATAAGGATACATTAGATAGCTTCCTAATTAAGCACATTATGAGTAGAGCATAGCACTTTCTTAAAAGCTTAATATAACACAGTGCTAATAATGAATGACAAATATTAATTCAGTACACTGAATATACATTAGAAAATTTCCTCTCTTAGGCAGTTTTCCAGTACTTACTTAGAAGAATAGCTTTCTGTACTACTGGTGAAAACTTATCTGAAAGTTGAGGTACATTTACTGTAGTAGTAAATATACATTAGTATAAAAATCAAGAAAGGGAACTAACACTAAAGAGTCATCAAAGCAAATGCAGAAAAGGCAATGGGTGAGAATTCAGGAGAGTTCATCCTGGTATTAACTCTGCATTGATGTAGTGATTTAGGTTCTTCATCACCCATATTAAAATATGGTAGTCACACAGCAAGTGTGTCAGTTCCCAGTATGGTAAGACCTGGTATATTTTCCTGAGCAAGCCCTACACCTGCAGTTTAACTGTTCTTTTTGGCTGCTTATTAGTTCAGTTGTTAAATTTTGTGGAAAAAAAAGTCTTCCAACATGACATTCAAGTTTCTGACACCTGATTGCCTAATATAGTTAGGCACTATTATTCAAAATTCTGCTTAAAACCCTTTTTTTTTTTTTCCCAAAAAATAAAATTCTGATTAGCTAATGGAAATGCCTGTCTCTTTTGTTTAGATTTCTGATTTCTGTTCTCTGACTTCTGTTTTTTTGTGGACAGGAGTGCTGAGTAAAGCATTGCAAGACCACCTTTCCAATTTCTTTTCCATACACAGTCACCCAGAACGTTAAAGCTTGTTCCATAACAGGAAAGGACCTTAGTGTCATCTTTTCTTACCAACAGTCATTATTCCAACTAATAAGGCATGTGCTTACTCTCACCACTCTGTTTCCATGTTACACCCTTTCCTCTCAGTCTTCTGTTTATTTCTTGGACAATATACTCTCTGCAGCATTGTCTTTTCCTGTATTTTGAAATCATCTATGTAATTTTTTTTCATGCCTGTAATATAAAGAATTAATACTTCTTTTTCAGAAGTAAGTAAAAAAGTAGAGTGTTGAGAAGACAGGGAGGTGGAAGGTTATTTCTGTGTGCTGGAGTGGTTTGAAGCATGTAAAAGATCTTCTTGCAGCAGCTGAGAAGAAACTAATAGCTGAACAAAGAGGTATTTAACTTCACACTACAAATGCTTGGACAATAGGGCCTTAGGCTTCAAGTCTCCAGATACTTGAGTGCATTTAAACAAAACATTCCAAAGGATACATTACATATCATTTGAATGCCAGGCAGAATGATACACAACCCCATGTTTCCCTGTTCCAAAAGCTGAAGGAAGTATTAACACTCAGGTGTTCATACCATAAGTTCAGAGGTGAGAAATGGCAGGTGATTGGATAGACTACCTAGCACAATAAACTCCATTCTGAGAAAGAAAAAATATGCTCACCAGAAAATACTAACTGCTAAAGTCTGCTGGGACAGCTTGCTATTTGTAGTAGTGCATCATGCAGAATATTAAGATTTTCTTTCTGTTCTGGTGGTAGCTTGGGACAGGACAGTTTGAGCAGTATTCAGCTGGGCAAAATATATCCTTTACCTTTTCCAAACAGACTGAAAAACTCTTAATGGAGACCATCCTCTACAATAGGTGAGTATGAAATTCCACCTCAATCCCAAAGCAGACAGTGCCTGGGATACATGATATTTTAATAGGTGTGTGCACCAAATCTCACTTAAAGGTACTTTGCACCTTGATAATATAGTTAGGCTGTCCTTTCAGAGTTAATATTTATGGGGTATTGTTTCTCCTTGGCTCAGAAAAGGTTGATTTATCTAATAACTGTGATGATTCTGAATTGAGTCAATTATATGACAAGCTGAAAAGGAGATGATGTCTAACAAGTCTAAGAAAAGTTGCTTACATTATTCTGTGATGTTAAGCATGTTATTAAGACAGTTTCTGTTTTATGTAGTCATGGAGCAGGAATGCGGGTGACAATGAAGGATCAGAGCTGTGCACCAAACTTTAATATTCTTCAAACATATAAGATCTGAAATATGCAATCATTGTCTGTATCTTTAAGTGCTTGTGGGAGACTGCAAATCTTCAAGCAAGAGATAAATGCTGTTTTCTGTTTTCCTCTAAATGAGTTATAAGAATTCTCTGAAGTGTGGGAAATATAAATTTCATTTAGGAAAATTTGTATTGACATCTGTTTCACAGAACCACAGAATCATTGAAGCTGGAATGAATGTCCTAGCTCATCTAACCCACCCCTGGCTCCAGTCGGAGTGGCTTCTGCCACTCAGGTTTTGAATACCTCTATGGAGATATTAATTTCCATAAGCTCAGCCATAAAATAAAACAAGTCTAAAGTTGTGGAAAGGAAGACATCTGTCAGGAAGTATGGAGAACTAACAAAAGAGGGAAAACTACTGTACACAGAAAAAATACATATCCTATTATCATCTCTATGGGCAAGGGCAGGCAAGTACCTGAGAACTTCATCTATTTCTGGACAGAAAAACTGCCAGACAGATATCCTTATCTCTTAGGTGCTCTTGAGATCCTTGAGGAATGAGGTATGAGATTCAAATGAAAGCTCCCTGACACAAAGCTTGGAATTGCCATGGTGAAGGCAGGAATATGCTCATCAGTGTTTCTCATCAGGATGGCATGTTGCTATCAGGAGAGCTTGTGCCATGTCCACACTCTCCTGACAAACGCTCACTTTCACTCATCTTGCACCAGCAGTGTAGGCTTTTCACAAATACAGAGCATGGTCATGGGCAGAGAAGAGAACTGCAGCATGCAAAAGATAGGGTGGTGTTGACAAAGTCTACAAGGTCTGTGCTGCAGCACAGGGTCTATGACATTTCCATTGTTCCTGCATAAGGATTTGTCTGCATAGGAACCTAGCTGTGTAAATGTGCATCTGTGCAATGCCCTTTGCAAGCAGCAGTCACAGAAATCCTACAATACCCTGAACAGGTTCTTCAAACAGGAGTAAACATGTTTGGGTGTTTTGGGGTTGTTGGGCTTGGTTTGGTTTTTTTTTCGGTTGGTTGGTTTTGGTTTTGTTTTAATCAAATATAAAACAGTGAAGGGCATTTTTTTTACTAGAAAAGTCTTCTTGTATTTTACTTCTATAGAAAACATATAAAAGTACATGATGTCACATTTCTGCAGAAAGTACAATATAATGTTACAAATACCCTTATAGAAGCAATGCATCTGAAAGGAGGGCACATGAAGGGTTATAAGCACAGGTCCCTATTTATGTGAGTGAATAGGTTGTGACATTTGACTATAAAAATGTGAGCTGACTAAATTTCTAAATACCTTTATTTACTAAAATCAATATAATTACTGACTTTCAAAGTGTACAGGCTGGCAGGTGACATTTAAAGGGAATACCATTACATCTGAAGAATAAACCTGGAAGAAAGACCTAAGAAAGGGAAAATAGAAATGTCCTCTCTGTAAAAGCCATGAAAGAAGGGCAGTGTTACAATGGAAAATAATATCAAAATGGTTAAAAAAGCACTGAATTGTTTCCATCACATAGATTTCAGTAATCATGAATCATACTGTTGTGCAAACATACATCTGGCATTATTTCTTTCAGTACTGAGTGCCCACATATGTCTGAGTATATGACAGTCTGTGCCTGTCAAAGATCATCAAATTTTTTATGACACGTCAGTTCAGTGACAGGACAATTAGTTAAAGAATAAGCATGATTAACAAAGACATGTTTAATACTGTTTTATGATTGCCTTCTATTAAAATAGGATCTTAAAGCATGACAACAATACCAATCATAATAACCAGCTTAGCTGGACATACTACAAATGTTGGCCCAGAAAGAGATCTCACTTCCAGGTGCAACAGGGGATTGCATTTCTTACTGATTCTGGGTGAAGAAAACGGGAGTTGCATGGGTTTCAGAGAAGTTGCACACAAAACTATATTGAATTTTCTGAAATAACAATGAAACCAAACATCTTTACAAGTCTATGTTTTTAACAAGTACAGGAAGGCAGCAGCAATATTTTCTGTGAGCATATTGTATTACTAATTCTCTACACAATGACACAATAAAAACACCGAACAACTACAGCCTTAGTGGGGGCAACATGAAATACTTCACTAAACTGGTTCCCTGGAAGTGTTCTTGGAACTTCTTAATTATAGACAGGGACAAGGATAACTAAAGGACTTACAGACCATTTAAAGGGTAATACCCAGTTCCTTTATGCTAAGAGCTAGTACAAGGCTTCTGGGAATGAGGGGCTGTGGGGAAAATACAAACCTTATGGCTGCACATCATAGCAAATAAAAGTGGCTTAGAGGTGAAGGAGCAGGATGGGAATGATAAAGTCCTATACATGGTATTTTTATTTATGTATGTCTATCAAATACAAATTATGAAATCGATTAGGATGGCTGAATGTTTCTCAGTTGCATGAAGAAACTCAGTTTCCATTGGTGGCCCAGGGAGGACATGGATGGGAGTAAGGACACTGAGGAGACAGCTGTGGTCCACAACTGCAGGTGGGGTTGTGGGAGATCTCTCATTTTCTCAGATTTCCTTGTTTTTTTTTTCTCCTTGAATCTTCAGCACAACCCCTTCAGTGTAGCCTCTCTCTGTGCACATCCTCTTCCTCATCTTCTGACCTACCACCATCCCTGTCATACTGTTCGTTCCTACACATTACCTTCTTCCTGGACTTCCTATCTAGCACACAGGGCAGATAAAGAAGGGAGAACGGGAAAGGAAAGAGAAATAATGTCATAGAGCCATGATGCCTGAACAATGTTTGGATGGAGGAGAGGTGGAAGGAGCATGGGTACTAAGAAAAAGTTTGGGGGGAAGAGGAGGCAGCAGTCCCATGGAATTTCAGCCACTGGGGGTAGAAGCAGGGAATGCCATGCCACCCTCTCTGCCCTCTTGCAGCAGCCTTTACTGCCCCCATACCAGTCCCTGTCCCTCCTCATGTGCAGAAGCAGCAGAGTTTGATGGAAACACACAGAGACATGTTCATTCAGTGTAACCCTGTCTTCTTGGGCAGGCTACATCAAGGTGCCATTCTTAGCATCTACCTCCTTCAGTGGTGTACAACACTGCCTACTGAGATTTTGTGCTGTCTGAAAACCTTTCAGGAGTCCCGCATCACCCAGTAGCTGAAGAACATCAATCCAAAGATCCCTGTACCCTTTGAGGAGTCTAGATACGAGCTGTGGTTTGTCTGCTGGACAAGTCCCTTCATTTTCTGTTTCCTGCCAAGTCTTTTCAGACTACTGTGCTTCTGAGTTAGAGACTGCATGCTGTAGTCATCTTGGTTCAGGCTGGGATAATGTTCAAAAAAAAACAAAAAAAAACAAAACCCAGGCATTATCCAGCTTGAATAAAATACATACAAAGCAAGTAAATGTGGTGGGCCCCCTCACTGTCATCAGTCAGAATTGGAGTCCATCATCTGGAGTCCTTGCCAAGATTAGCAGACGTAGGTAGGAATTAGTCACTGAGATAACAGGGATTTAGCCCAGGCAGTAGAACAGGAAAAAGACTCTTGAAGTGGACACTGATTGCCATGGCAGACAACATGTCATGGGGAGAACATTTGTGAGTGATGAATTCCTGTCAGGGGTTCTGCTTTGTCCCTCACAGCTGTACCTGCAAGGCAAGATTGATTGTGTGTGTATTTTACCCATTAATACAATGCAAGAACAGCCTGTGTCATGTTCCAGTGCCTCAGGAGATAAAAGATTGCTGCTGCCAGATAATCAGACAAATCAGGATGCCTTAGGTAACAAAAGATAATTACATTGGGCAGTAAATCATACACAGACAAATCAGGTAAAAATAGATATCTATTAACAAGTGTATTTGTCATCAATTAAGCAATTTAATTTTTAAGATACAGCATTAACTTTAATTTACAGGCATAAAGTATTATTTTCTTATCCAGTGTTTATACATTGTCTGAGATCTACTGACTGTTGACTGACAAGATGAATACATCAACTTGTGCACAGTAGGCTACAGAATTTGTCCTGTGCATTGTCCCCAAAACATTTTAATCTATCTTCAGGTCCTTTTTCTCAAAACAAACAAACAAATAAATCTGTCACAAGCTGCCAAAACTCTGTACATTGCTGAAAATTCCCCACTTGGAAAGCTGTCAAAAATATACCCATTCCCACTGAAGGGCTGAGGATGATGGATTTCCCTGGAGGTAACCAATGCTGGGCCAAAGTCTAATTCTACCAAGAAGAGATCACACTAACTTAACTCTTCCAAAAATATTTAAATGAAGAAAAGTACCCATTGTGTTTCCACTGAGAAATTTCTGAGGTGTGGTTTGTTTTTTTTTTAAGAAAAAGGAATTTTAAAACTTTCAAAACTCTACAAATAAAAATTTCCAAAGAGCAAACTATAGTGTTGTAGGATGGCATATACTTGTGCATCAGCTCCTCTCCACAGGACAGAGCCAAAAATGTTCAACAGTTTGTTGTGAGGCCCATATTGTCAGCAGTTCCTGAAGGCCTCTCATTTTTGGAGCAGAAGAACTCAGATTCTGTTGTATATATTACTGTGAAATGGATCATAGTTACTGCAGAGCCACAACCTTATTAATCGGCTGCAGATTTTTAGATTTTATTTGCAGAGTTTTGTAAGTGTTTTTAAGGTCTGATTCTCATTGCTAGAACAGGTCCAGTATTAAGCAGACACAAGGTCTGCCTGCACACCTGTTACAGAGCCAGGAGCAGTAATCATGGTAATACAGCTCTGAATGTTGGCCATACAATGCTAGTGTAACAGTGTGTGTATACTCATACATCTGTTTCTATTTCTGCCTTTACCTCTATCAGCAATATATCTATCTGCATCTGCATCTATATCTTTCTATATCATCTGTGTCTATATCTATATCATCTAATCTACACATATCTATGAGTATCTCTCCACTACAAAAGTTTGCAATAGTAAGCATTGGCAGCGTAACTATGGTGCTGAGCTCATGCTCATTAGGTCTTTGGAAAGGTCTAGACAAAAAGGTCAAGGGAAAATGTAAAATTCTACCCACTCCTTAGACACCTTTATCCCTGAACCACTAATGTTGTCTCACAGCCCAAAGCAATGGACTCAGTGATTTTGGATGGGGAGAAGTATTGTGCTGCAGATTCATTTTAGATAGACAAATGGAAATAGGTGGAACATAGCACGAACAGGACACTGGGGCTACTGACCTTATTCTCCTGAAAAAGACAAGGGGAGCATAAGAAATTACTGGTCAGGATCCAGTTTTGTCTGTCATGAGCACAATGTCCCTAGCCCGATACTGTGTGCACTAATACCACACTGGCACTCATTCATCAGCATCTTCCAGAGGTGAATGACACTTCAAGAATCACTGTCAGATGGGGCTTCCTGCAGTACTTTTCTCACAGTCTCCCAGCCAAGCCCTGGCCCAGATGCTCAGCCCCACCTCACCAGCTGCTCTGGCTGTTGGCCACCCTGTTCCCTATAAAATACATTTTTGTTTTATGGGAGATAGACAGCTGTCAGTCATTTCGTGACTCTAAATAGCCTCCTTAAAAACCTCATGTAGTCTGATAATGTCCAAAATAATTTGAGGACATCAACCTTTATGACAAAAAATACTTTATTACCATTTAGAGAAAACCATATGAACCATTAGCTTACCTAGTTTAAACAACCAAGGAAGAAAGAGTTAATAAAACAAGCCAATAACGTATTCAATGATATTTGAAAAATTTTTCTCTACAACTTCAACAGAAATTCCAATTCTTCAGTTGCCTGACAGAGATCAGGCAGAGTGTATATTGTGTATATTTTTTTGTACTCTGAGTGTATTACAAATTAACTGTTAGGTGTTTAGAACTTGCAAAACAAGCTATTTGAAAGAGTGTCTGGCAAGACTGGGGACAAGAAGTTATGAATAATATGTTTTTAAATCAAAATCTTGTTGGCTTTTCTTTAAAGTCAGATAGTCATAAATGACTTTACTGAAAGGATAAATAATATTTGTACTTCATGTTTGGATACAGAATGCCACCCACAGATGAAAGATTACACTCACACAGATTTGCAAGCCTAAATGCAAAGTTGTATTATGGACTGAGAAGCCATTCTACTCATACATGTGCAATCCATGTCTGTAGATATCTAACACTGAGAATATTTTTGCATGAAACCTTAAGAAAACAGCTAAAAGGATTTGACTGCAATGAACATAGACGCTGAGTTTGGCTATTGTTTGGAAAGAGGACATTAGAAGACCTTGAACATATGGGACAAAAGAGCCCCTCTGCTGGGAGACTTTGGCATGCTTTGTGCATATGTACAGATTGTGCTGTCCACCACTGAGTGAGCTGGAAATAAAGATGGGATGACAACTTGCTATGCAGTCCTGTAATAATCAGTGAGGCCTAAGACTTAGCCTAACATATTATTCTCAAATTAGCTGAACTGCGTTTGTACGGAATGTTGAAATCTTATCACATATTCTTCCAGTGCGGAAGATATGAGTGCCAATGATTGATGAAACTTAGAGATACACAGATGAAAACAGTAAGGGGAGATGATGTCCCAGAAACTAGACTGTGATGACTGAAGAGGAAAAAAAAAAAAAAAAAAAAAAAAAAAAAAAAAAAAAAAAAAAAAAAAATAAATAAGAGTGTATGGGATTCCCTTTCAAATACAGTATGGATTCTTGAAGTACTCCCAAGCTGTCCAACTGGCTGAAGATTAAAGAAGACTGGATGGAAGCTCAGTCTCTGCAGAGTTTGCCAGTTTGCCTTGGGTATTGTTTACTTCTATCTGTGGGAGCTAAAGCCACAGCAGACACAGACACAACAGTGTCCAGTTCACTGGCGCCCATTAAATGGAATGTAATATGAAGGTGCATACTGCTGCTTGTCAGTTTTAGATTTGGATAAACCACATGATATGTGATGGCAGCAGGGAGCCTGTGTATATTTAACATATATATATTTAAAACATTACTACCAGAACCAGAGTTCTTTCTTGAATTGTAAAGACAACAATGTAAAATGATTCACCTAAACCCTGAAATTCACTGAATTGTTATTTTTCTTCTCTTTCTTTTTTTTTTTGGCAACACTTCCCAAAATTAGAGGAAAAATTTTTCCAGTCATTTGAATATTTGTTTGTTGGGGTTTTCTTTAAGTAAAAATCTTCAAAAGTTCTCAACATGATAAAAATTTAACATTCCTTGGACTTGCAAAGCTGTCATGGAATTTTCTTAAGAACTTTAAAGAAACTTTCCAGGCTAGCTTTTTTAATGAAATTTCAGTAATTCTCTTCAATAGAACTATTTAACCTAGCTAGAAACAGAGATTAGTCAGATTCTTCAGAGTAAGAATGAAAAATATTTTCTGGGAAAAGTATTCCATCATGCTTTAAATTTATTAGAGGATAAATATGATATTAATACAGGATAAGAATGATTTCTATAGTCTTACACAAGATCTATGCATTAAAAATTGTTGCAAAAGTTTGATGAAGACCTACATTGTGGCACCACATAGTCAACACCATTTCTGTGAGTATCTTTTGCCTACATTCAAGTCTGTCCTCTTTTCACATAGAAGAAGAATACATGGATATTTAGTGCATAGTGGGTAAGATACCATCCATGTCTGCCAGTTTGATTCATTACTTGAGTTCTTGTCATACTTTACCAAGTATTAAAATAAAATAAATTATTCTTCAATATCTGTTTAGTGAAGTATTGCCTGTTTATCTATTACCTTTGCAAAGGTTTGCAGCATAACCAAGTCACTGCATCTGCCAGCTGCTCTTCCACATTTTTTTCATCTAGTGATTTGGCTCTTGGGCAGAAAGAGTGATCCAGCAACAAGCCATTCAAATAATGACTTTAGTTTCAACACAGCCAGCTGCTTCTCTAGGTAGCTCTTAGGTTTCTTCACTGGAACTAAGAGCCCAAATAAATCTTCTTGCTTCTTGGTGATGAGAGTTGCAACATTTAAGAAGTGATGGTGAAAGAAAAAATAGCTTTCCTTTTGAAGGTGCAGCAAGGTCCAAAGACCAGCACAGAAGAGCAGAAAAGGGACTTTCTATGACAGTAGTTAAGTTCCCTGAACCTAAAGAAAAATTGTTTTAGTACATGGCCTCTTCAGATGCTACACCAGAGCAAGGACAAACCTGCACGGAGCTATTTGCAAATTACTTAACTAGGTCATTGAAAGGTGCTTTCATTCTTGAGTACTTATCTCTTAATAACTGGATCTAGAGACGCCTGTGACAAATGCCACCATGGCATTATATCTACTTCCCTTGGATCTGAGTTTAACTCTCTCCTTTAAATGTGTAATGGATATTAAATAACTAGCAGTAATATGTTTTGCTTAGGCGAACAGTGAGCATTACGAAGGCTTTCAGGGGACCTAAGGGCCTTGATCTTCAGATACATACTTCAGTAACTGCAGATACATATCCCAGTATATGCGTTACCTGGTGTGAGACAGGAAGCAAGATGTTTGCCCATGTGTAAAAGCAAATACAGTTCCCTGTTCATGTCCACTGCAAACACTGAGATGGTCATGCACATGCACTCAGAGAACTGATATGGAGTTCAAAACTTTACTTAAACGTGACCAAGACATAACACTTTAATGAATAGTAAAATAAAACATCCCATCAATATGGAGATATTAAAAATAAGTAGTGAATGAGGAAGATGACATGAGTACAGTAAATTTCCGATTTTTAACTACACATTACATGAGCACTAGAGAAGTTGAAACCTAAACATTTTCCTTGTTACCAAGAAAGGAACAGTAATCAAGATGTTCACAACCAGATAAATAAATAAATCTATAGCTTTTCACTGTGGTTCCTGACAAAATGAGTTCCTACTCCTATGTGATCTGACAGTCTGGTGCAGTGCCTCTAATGAGTCACTGGTATTAGCTCCATATTCAGAGAGTATCCACACTGTCTACACCACGAGATCGGTCCTGCAATAGCACTGCACAGCTGTGAGATGTAGCACGCCTTCCATTAACATGTTTTTAATTGGCAGTTGTACGTGCACAGTTTCTCGCAGAAACAGACCTGAATGAGTGTTTATAATATAAAACATGAGAAAGTAATTTGCCTCCAAAACATTAGTATGAATTGGTATGATTTAGTATGAATCTGTTACAGTAAAAGAGATGTTGGAATCATAGAATCATAGAATCATAGAATAGGCTGGGTTGGAAGGGACCTCAGAGATCATCGAGTCCAACCCTTGATCAATTACAGCCACAGTCACTAGACCATGGCACTGAGTGCCACATCAAGTCTCTTTTTAAATGTCTCCAGAGACGAAGAGTCCACCACCTCCCCAGGCAGCTCGTTCCAATGTCTGATCACCCTTTCTGTGAAAAATTTCTTTCTAATATCCAGTCTGAACTTCCCCCGGCACAATTTAAGACCATGCCCTCTTGTCTTACTGAGAGTTGCCTGGGAAAAGAGACCAACCCCCGCCTGGCTCCATCCTCCTTTCAGGTAGTTGTAGAGGGCAATGAGGTCTCCCCTGAGCCTCCTCTTCTCCAGGCTGAACAGCCCCAGCTCCCTCAGCCTCTCCTCATAGGATCTGTGCTCGAGTCCCTTCACCAGCTTGGTTGCCCTCCTCTGGACCTGTTCGAGGACCTCAATATCCTTCTTGAACTGAGGAGCCCAGAACTGAACACAGTACTCGAGGTGTGGCCTTACCAGGGCTGAGTATAGGGGCAGAATCACCTCCTTGGACCTGCTGGTGACGCTGTTTCTGATACAGGCCAGGATACCATTGGCCTTCTTGGCCACCTGGGCACACTGCTGGCTCATGTTCAGCTTCCTGTCTATCCAGACTCCCAGGTCCCTTTCTGCCTGGCTGCTCTCCAACCACTCTGTCCCCAGTCTGTAGCGCTGCATGGGGTTGCTGTGGCCAAAGTGCAGGACCCGGCACTTGGCCTTGTTGAAGCTCATCCCATTGGAGTCAGCCCATCTCTCCAGTCTGTCCAGGTCTCTCTGCAGAATCCTCCTGCCCTCCAGCTGATCAACACTTCTCCCCAGCTTGGTGTCATCAGCAAACTTGCTGATGATGGACTCAATCCCCGCATCCAAGTCATCGATGAAGATATTGAACAGGACTGGGCCCAGCACTGATCCCTGGGGGACACCGCTGGTGACCGGTCGCCAACTGGACGCAGCCCCATTCAGCACCACTCTCTGGGCCCGGCCCTCCAGCCAATTCTTAACCCAGTGCAGAGTACGCTTGTCCAAGCTGTGGGCAGCCAGCTTTCTCAGGAGGATGCTGTGGGAGACGGTGTCGAAAGCCTTGCTGAAGTCCAGATAGACCACATCCACAGCCTTCCCCTCATCCACCAGGCGGGTCACCTGATCATAAAAGGAGATCAGGTTGGTCAGACAGGACTTGCCCTTCCTAAACCCGTGCTGGCTGGGTCTGATCCCTTGTCCATCCTGCAGGTGCTGTGTGATTGCTCCCAGGATGATCTGTTCCATAACCCTGCCAGGCACCGAGGTCAGGCTGACAGGCCTGTAGTTTCCCGGGTCTTCCTTCCGGCCCTTCTTGTGGATTGGTGTGACATTCGCCAACTTCCAGTCATTTGGGATGTCCCCGGTGAGCCAGGACTTCTGGTAGATGATAGAAGGAACAATCCAACTACACCCTACCTTTTAGATCAAAGCTATAGGTTTTGTGGGTTTGGTTTTTTAGGATACTGGACCACTGAAGTGAAGCTGCAGTACAGTGACTAGTAAAAAGGCTCAGGGAAAGTATCACAGAATCACAGAATCCTAGGGGTTGGAAGGGACCTCGAAAGATCATCTAGTCCAACCCCCCCTGCCAGAGCAGGGCCACCTAGAGTACATCACATAGGAACATGTCNACTGGAACATCTTGTTGTTCTTCCCCAAATGCAAGACTCTACACTTCCCCTTGTTGAATTTCATCATGTTTCTCCCTGCCCAACTCTCCAGCCTGTCCAAGTCTCTCTGAATGGCAGCACAGCCCTCTGGTGTGTCAGCCACTCCTCCCAGCTTAGTGTCATCAGCAAACTTGCTGAGGGTACATTCTACACCCTCATCCAAGTCGTTGATGAAGATATTGAACAACACCGGTCCCAGCACTGACCCCTGAGTATGATGTTCATAAACTGCTTACAGATATTATGAATAAACCTGCCCTTTTTTTTTTTTTTTGCTGTCATTATTGCCTCTTTTAGGCATTGCCTAGAAATCAAGGTAGAAATCTGCTCTAACAGCAGACATAATTCCAGGACTTCTTTGATGGCCCAGTGTCATTACTCCACTTCTGATCCAGTTGTGACCCTGAAGAAAAGAAACTCAAATGTAAGGACTGTGAACTGTGTTGGTGAAATTGGTAATGAAAGGTAGAGAGAGGAATTAATACTTTCAGTAGCTCCTCTTTCTCTTTTTCTTTTGTGCTCCTTATTTGAAAGCTCAGTACTGTAATAAGTGTATTGGATTTGTTCATGTACAAGCACCCAGGGGAATAACCCAAAGGAGAAAATGACTGAGTACATAGTGAAAGAATATATACTGTCAACATTAAGAAAAAATGAAAATTATGAGTTGAGCCCAAAAAATCATGAGATCAGTGTAGAAATTACATGGGTTTTTGTCTGTATGTTAATAATATGTTTGGGTTCATTGCATTTGATGCCTTGTTTCCGAGATTTTAAAATTACTTTTTCAGACAACTCCTCTCCCCATACATCCCAAAAATACTCAGCTCAACATTTTTTTCTGCCTATAATATGCATGAAGCAGAGCTCAAGACAGTAAGTAGGCTGGTGAGGGACGAAGGCTACTGTTACAGTAAATCTTCACCCAAGCAGACTGCTCAGGCATGCACTCCATTACGGCAGCCTCTGCTTTCTGTCCATGGTTCCTGAAGCACCATCACTGGACATCAGACACTTGTCCCATGCTCTTCTCCCTGGCAGGTACTGAGTTTGCCAGAATGCCAGGAAGCTAAATTTCAAAGCATAGATGAGAAGACAGATTCCTGTCTGCTTCAGAAGCTGGGCATGTGTGCATAGAAGAGTTCCCACAGATGTTGACATAAACTGAGGCTTATCCCAGAAGTGTTTATATTGCAGGAGGTGGTTCTAACAGTCTCCCCTTAAGATCTGTCATGTTTATGGTCCATACCCTTATTGAATGGCATAGTGCTTTGTATCGTCTATGGATCACGCAAACGAATATGGTACTGTCCTTGAAATGAAAACAAAGGTTTTCATGCAACACTATGATTCGCGCACCTGAAAAGATAGTCAGTACCATGAGACTCCAGATAAAAATCTGAGTATGAAATAAAGCAATATGGGTGGGGATTAATCTTCATCAATAGTCAGACATGGACAGAACAAATTCATTAGGGCTACACTGTGACATCTAGGAATTCCCCAACAGCGTACATGAACTGCATTTCCTAGGGATGTATGCAAAGGGGATATTTCTCAAGGTGACATTGGAATTTACTGATCTTTTCCTTCTCTGTAAGGGCAGACTTTTAAAATCGATTTCATAGTTCTTGATCTTTCTAGGTTCAGCCACAATGGCCAGAGTTTGGGAGGGAGCCAAGCCTACACCCATTCCCTGACCTTGTTGCACATCTGCTGTGAGAAGTCCGCTCCCAGCTATCAGGGTCCAAGGCCTGTTTAACACACAGTGTAAGAAGGAGATTTCCTAATTTTTCTTACTCCTACAGTCTTTCAGTCCACATCACAACTGAGTCCCAAGAGTTGTCTTATTAGAAAGCTGAATTTATTACTGGCATTCTTTTTGCTTTAATATTTTAAAGCAAATATTTTTCTGTAAATGTTTTCTCCCTTCACTGTAAAAATGATACAATGTGCTGCAGAACAAAAGAACTAATTTAACAAAATTAAGCATAAGCAAAGACTCATCCATGTGACTTCTGCATAACCCAGCACATCAGCATGTCCTGATAAGCGAGTTGTGATCTCAGGTTTTAAACCCATTCATTTTAAAGACTAAGCATTTGATTCCTTCTCACTGAACTCTGTGAAGAGATGACTGACATCAGTTTTCTTTGTGTCTTTGCAGTTGTTGTAACCTCATTATTCTGTGAATTATCTTGGCAGCTAGTCATTTTTTAGGTTTAGTTGGTGCCATTTCGTCTGTAGAGCTCTACGGTTGAAAGTACAACACAAAGAAAGGTCACATCACAAAAGCAAGTCAGTCTCCATCTTCTAGAACTTGTGGGAGTCCTTTTTTTTATAATTGTTCATTTTCTACTACTTGTTTTTGTTTCTTTGCAATTGCATGATTTCATCCTTCTCATGCAGCTCATGTGAATGTCCCGTGAATGCTAGAAAAGTTCCCTTTCTTCCTTCATGCTGCCTGTTTTTACCATTTCTACTGGAGTTCCATAATTGGGGTGAGGTAACACACCCTCATGACTCAAAACAGCTAATCTTCAAAAGCACAATAATCAAGAAGCCTAGCATACACTGGCTTGTCGCTAGAAGCTGATACTTAGCAATGTACTACGAGAGGATTTAAGTAAAAGATTTTGCCCTCCTCCTCCCATCCCTGTCTCTCTTTAGAAAATAAATGTCTGATTCATGCAAAAATAATGTATGAACCACTTGCACTGCATTAAAAAAATCTGCTTGTTATTCTGAGACAATTCTGCCTTATTCTGCCTGGAATCACACTGCTCTGCTTCAGATAACTTAGGGGTGAGCCAAAAATATAGGGCGGTATTTGCCAAAATATAGAAGCTAAAATTACACAAATGTTGGGATAAAAAAAAAAAAAGGAAAATGCAGTTTCTAATAGGCTTTAGAGCAACTGCAAGAGCAGGAGCAACATTCCTACGACAACTGCTTCTCAGTGGCAAGTATCATTTCTATATATGCAGTAATTGCCATTAAATGTTATGCTATCACTTGCCAACAGTGTCTACAGAGCGGTATCAGCGTAACCACAGCATTCCACTGCACTTAAAATAGAAATTAGCAGCAGTAGGTTCATTCTTATGGCCTAAGGGTGGGTAACAATTACTGGCCATTGCAAGGTCATTTGATGTGAGATGGCTGCCTTGTTCCACGTCCACTGTAACAGGGAGGAGGTACTTGTACTTACACTGTCTCAGAAACTTGCGCCCTCACTTCTCCTATCATAACTCTGCTGCTTGTCAGATAGAAACTGTACTATCAGAGGACTGGACAGTCATCAATATTTGTGAAGCACTTTTTTTCTCACAAGATGCAAGGAACTCCAGAAATATAAATTATTATCAATACAAATTACCAAGTACACATTACTTGACCTGCTATTATTTTCTATGCTTAATTTCTATCTCCAGCAGAATTGAGTGGATTTTCAACATATGCTTAAGGTTATACAGGATTAAAGGGCATTTCTGAATTGTGATGCTTTGTAAATTACGAGCCCCATTACTTGCTCATCTTGCAGAATGGAATTTAATTTATTTGGCATATTCTAAATCATTTTCCAGGAATAAGTTAAAGTCTGATTACATGCATTCCCACATTCTATAAAACAATTTTTGCACAGATTGCATTCTTCTTTGTAAATCCCCATTGGATTCACGAGTTCTTATTTCATTTAACTTCTCTTCATATATTTTTAATCCTCTGAGGTCTAAGTTCACTTCTGAAGTCAAATGGGTGAAATGCTGTTGACTTTCTGGCAATTCTGAAAGTGACAATTTTCTCTATCACATAAATTACCTTATTTCCTGTTATTTATTTTATGATACTACTATTTCACGCAGACAATTTTTTCTGTACCCATAAAATTTTCCATCTGGGATATAATTTTCTAATCCTTCTGTAAGCCCATGTATTTTGTTTCACCTCTTAAAGAAATTTAATATTGTCAATCTGCAGTATTCTCTCTTGGAGACAGATGATCTAAAGTTTATTTTTTAGTGAAGAAATCACTGGCATACAAGTTGCTTGCACACATATCACCTGAAAATGAGGAAGGTGCTAACGTTTAAGTTATTCTCATATGAAATCATCATCATATGTGTGAACTTTTGCAGTTGAAAGTAGTGTCTTTTTTTCCATGCAGAAGAGGAAATTTCCCTGAGTTCTTTTGTGGGGTTAAGAACAGAAAACAGTTATGGCCTGACAGAAAAAAAAAAAATCAAACAAGAAAAGAAAAGCCAATTAGTTTTTTTAATAACTGAAAAAGTAAAAAACTTGTGCTTTTCCTGTTTTGTACCAGAAGAATGGTGAAATCTATGCAGCCAGAGACAATCCAAGAACAAAAGCAAAGGCATCACGTGGATCAGTTACATGCTGATAATAACTCATGTGATTCTACTTTACTATTGACAGAATAAAATGGGAATCATTTCTCATTGTTAGTTCAGTATTTCTAGTAGCTCTGATGTAGTCTTACTTTTCACTGAAACAAATTAATCTTTCAACTTGTTCTGCATACAGTAGGAGCCTATTTGAAATTTCCTTCTTTTCCTTTTTTTTTTCATTTTCTAACAAGTTTCTGGATTAATTTCTTTTTCTTCCTTTAGACTATGTAGTTATATTATCACTAATTGTCAAGACTTCATGTCATCCTGAGATTTTTTTTTTTTTTAAGTCTCCTAGTAGTGGTAATTTTATAAGCCTGATATTATAAAACTGTTTGAGATTTAACATCATCTAACAATGATCCAGACATGTTCTTTGTCAAGGATACATCTCGCTCAAAGAGCTGAGCCAATGATGAGGGAAGGCAGGCAGAGTCAGGATTAGGGATGTTATTGAAAGTGCTGCCTGCCTCTACTGCCTCCTGCCATATTATTATAGTGAGCTGTTATTGAAGTGTTGAGTGCCACAGCAGTGATATATTTGCATGACACCAAATAATATTAGATATATATGGTGCCCTTCACTTTGAAACTTAACCTCACCCCCCCAAAAAAAAAACAGAACACAAAAAACACAAACAAAACCACAAATAAACAACTAAATACAAAAACACAAACAAACAAAAAAACCCAAAACAAAAAAAAAACACCAGCCAAACCCACAACAACAACAAAAAAATACCTTAGATCATTTTGGCTTTTTCTTTTTACTCAGAGAAGATACACTAGTTTTACTGCACTAATTTATACTGTAGGCTAGTTTTACTGTATTCATTTCAGCAGAAGAATTTCCAGATTGTTCCAGGAGTAAAGGGAAGAGGATTAGATCTCAGCCTGCTCCTCAAATATTTTTGCTTAATGGACTCGATATACTTAAGGCAGCTTTAATTGAATTCTCTCAGGTACCAGAAGTACTCTAGCCAGAATAGCACGCAGCATGGTACAGGCTAATTCACATTTGAAAGGAGCTGGGGTTATTAACTTTTCTTATTATTTGGTATCTGGCACTGCAGAACATTTTTCAATTGCAATTAAATGGAGCATTTTAAGATAGAACTAAACATTTGGCCCACTTAGAACCTTGAACTTATCTTCCAGCTTTCATCAGCTTATCTAAAGACAGCAGTGTACAAAACTGAAAGGCAATACATTACTGAGCTTCAAGGGATTCTAAATCACCTTCAAATCCATGTTCCTCTTGATAAACAATTTTAACTAATAAACTGAGAAAAGAATTTTTAAAAATCCACAATATTTTATTCTGGAATTTTTAACTTTTTTTTTTTTTTTTACTTGCCATTTATTTATTTACGTTTTAAGTATCTGACAATTCATTGGAACACCTACTTTCAAGTTACATAAAATATTTCTAATGAACCCAAAGCACATTTCTTTTCCTTATTTTTGTGCGTGATTTGCACATCACCAAAATACATCATCAGTAACAAGGAAACCTTGTCATTGAGATGTCCATCTCAGTCCAAAACCTTTCTCTTCTCGAACAACTCATTGAATCCAGAAAAAATTGCAGAGGGATTTTATTAGAGAGTAGAAGGGAAGTGCATGGGACAGTAGGGGTTAGAAGTTTGTAACAGGAAGGTCAGTAAAAGCAGGAAGATGAGTGTATTTCACTAGGTGAATATGAAGCCTATCATGTTTTCATGTAATTCCTTAAGGTGTTATGCACATAGTACTGAACATAAAAACAAAACCAAACCAACAGTCACTGCTCTCTTAAACAACTCAGAACAGTCACTGAGTCAATTAAGCTGAGAAATAAAAAAAAAACAAACCTTCTGAACCTGCAAGTAAATAAGCTAAATTCAGGAATAAATTCAGGAAATCTTCCCAAATTCTGTTCTTTATGGCAGGACTGTAGAAATGCCTATTTTTACATCTGAGGCTTTAAATTGTCTTCTGAAGAATATTGTTAACAGCAGGAAATCATCTGTTCAATGACTTATAACAAAGCACTCTTTGGCTTGTGCAGTACTCTCAAAGACATGTAGAATTTTCATTGTAGTCAGAATATTAATATATGAAATTGTAATAATGATTTATTAATTAGCTGAAACTGTCATCACACTTTTCTATAGCTAATTTAAATGGCAACCACATTGAAGTCTGCTTTGTCTCATGTTCTTGCTTTCAGTAAAATCAAGCAGAGACACTTTGTTGGCCATCTGAGATACTTTTATCTTCGCCTTCAAAGACCCTGTGGGAATGGAAACAGGGAAAGAATATGGAAAGAGGATTTGTACCTCATGCCTTTGAGACTTTCCTTCAAGCCTTGCATTTTTTCCACCTCCCTTTTCCTGTTCAATAAGATATCAAGAGAGAAAGCAAGCAAGGGGGTGGGAGGTGAAAGAGAGAGGCAGGAGCACTGGTTTAAACTTTTTCCAATGTTTAAACACTCAAAACAAAAGAATTACCTTTTAATATTTTCTGAGTCGGGATTAGAGATAGATTTTTCAAACTATAAAATGAAGAAAGTGATTCCGGTTTTCATGTATTTACAGCAGTCATCTCCAATCAGCAATTAAAACAAAACAAGGAAAGGAAGGAGTTTCACAGTGAAGTAGTGTCTCTAAGAACTGTATAGGAAAAAAAGTAATTGCAGAAACAGATGCTAAGTCAATTAATTCCATTTTCTCCAAAGTGCTTGCCATGCTTGCCAAGTAGGAGATGGGGAGAGAGAGCTTACCATGTCACAATCCATACCTAAAATATATTCTTAAAATTTTTAAAGTGTTCCTTGGAGACTCAATAGTGACTATTGTTCCGGGGTCGTTACAGAAGCTATATAGAGGCAGTGAATGCTGAGTTTCAAGTAGGATATGCTGAAAGACGATGTATCTTGAAACAACATAATAGTCTTCATTTAAGTCGAATTGCTCCTTTAATTTACCTTTGATGAGGTTTAGCAGAGAACTAAAGAATGAAGCAAGTAAATGAGAGTTAGATGAGGAGAGTGAACAGGGAAAACACACATATTCATGAGTGACATACGTAGACTCCTGCCTGCAAAGAAGTCAGCAGCTGAGCAGTGGAACTTGTCTTCAGTGCTTCATCTAACCAAGGAGCAGAAGGGGTAATATTTGTTTTAGAAGAAGATAGCCAGCATCCACAGTCAAACCAACATTTAAAACTATGGTCACTTCTGATTAAAATGAGGAACTACACAAAGCATACGAGATCACCAAAGATATTCTAAGTCTTACTCTGCATTAATAAAATATCTTGAAGTATCAGGAAACAAATGGCCTTGCGCTACTGCATCTTCCCCCTGTTAGGAACTATGGCCCTTGGGATCGGCTCTTTTCTATCACAGTCAGAGACAAAACCATGGATGGCTAAAGCATCCCACAGATTTGTACTTCATCCATAACCTCTTATTACTCAAGTGTAAATCTGATACTTTTGGCTTGAAAACAAAGTGTTATACAATCTGCAAACATAAGTTCCTCACTTTGGGCAAGGTGAAAGGGGTCTCTCATGTGACATACTCATTGTTGGTCCCCAGAGAGTAGCCAAAACTCAGAAAAGAAACCAGGTTTTAACATGGTGTCTATTTTCTGTTTTGTTAGCCTTTTTCCATCTGTGTCTCTTTCACACTTTGGTATGTAGCCACACTTTTATTTCTCAGTCTTTTTGTTTGGTTGTTTGGTTTTTGTTTGTGTTACTATTCAGACTTCTAGCATGTATTAACAAGCATCTGTGTCTTGTAGGGAGTCTGTAGTAAACCTGAGAGAGAAGGGATATTATTTCATCATTTCCCATACTCTACCCTCAGCTTTCCCTAGCTGAAGCATTCTTCTCTAGGAGCAAACATTTACAGATATTGTGGAAAAAAAAAATAACATAGGAGTTCCTTCCCATTCCTATACACAGAGTAACTGCTTCCTGCACTGCTGCAGTTTGTTACATCAACCAATCTATGTGATCACTTTATATAGTGCTATATTTTAGATGTTTGCACCTCTAACAGGAATTGGGAAAGCAATGGTCAGTACTGAACATCCTGCATGTGTATAAAGGCAGGCTGCAAGTGTGGGGCAATCTTAGTCCTTGTGGCTGTCCTGTGCAGCTCTCCATGTGATGGGAAGACAGCATATGGTCCTTCTAGAGGTAGGTTTTCCCTCTGGCAGGCACAAAACCTTAGTTCTTCATTGCACTTGTAGTCTACACACCTCCTGCTCTCCATATGGTTCCAGTCAGTTAGCACCGAGCCCATGGCATGTAACATACTGTCAGGAGAGAACTGGTATTTCAATGCTTCACTTCTGCATTGCACATTTTAATTCAGAAATGCTGTTGTTACTCACCACCAGTTTTTTTCCTGAGAAGGGTGATTTTTAGCTTTGGTGACAAACTCACTAAAGTTAAAAATCATAACAGCTAAAAAAAAAACCAACCACCAACCAAAAACCAATACACTCTCCTCAGGTGATCTACTAGCAATCAAGGTTTTTTACACACATCAGACAGTGCAAAGTGCAAAATATTCAATCAACTACAAACAGTACAAGCTTTCTTAAATTATCCTAAGGAGACACATAGGTGTACAAAATTCAGGTATCCAGACACAACTTATGGATTTCAATCAAAATCCTACAGCAAAGAAACCTCTTCTTTATTCAGGGTTTCACTGGCTCTCAGTTTTGTTGTTTCTTTTTTAAAAGCAAACAAACAAACAAACCCCAAAAAAGTAGCCAAACAAAACCTTGACATGAACTTTGAGTTGGAAAATACCTTCTTTTGTTTTGTTTTTTTAATTTAAGAGATCTATTTCTTTTTTCCCTTCTGTTGTAGCTTTTTCCAACTAGCTCTACAAACTAAAATATCTGAGGATGCTTTTTTTCTCACAATACAACTGGAAGAAAAAAGTCTAAACTCATTATTGGATTACTGCCTCTATGCAGACTTGTTACATTCAAGTTCTTCCTCATTAGATCCCAAGCTTATCAGGCAGTGAGGACAGCCAGAGCCATCCAGCCTTAGGTAAACTGGTTAGCAAGACATCTTTTTGACTGACCTCCAAGTTCTTCAAGCTCAGAATGAAGTCATCATTCTGGCAAACTGGAAGAGAGAAGACACTGGTGTCAAAAAAGCTCAGGTCTTACGAAGACTGGAGAAGTGTGAGACAAACTAAAAGTCAGCAAAGCCTCAGATGTCTTCCGTGGAGACCTCTCACTAAGGAAGATGACTGACTCGGAACTACTGCAAGAGATGTGAATTCTCCTAGCCAGTTTACTGAAAGCCAGTAAATTTGAATCAGAAGCTGGCAGTAGACACCCTTGTACATCAATCATTTTCCAGCATCTTGAAGCACAATAGCGCATCACTAATACGACACATGCCCAATATTTAAAACATTAAAAAATAGGAAACTCTGTGGAACTTGTCTCCTGTGTGTGGACTGTTGCAGTAAAAAGCATAGCAGTGGTATAGCAGTTCCCTCTAAAGCCTGTGGGATATGGAGGTCAGCTACCTATGTCTCAGGGTATCCACTGCTTTGAAGTGTATAGTCCTGGGAAGGATAGGAGGGGGAAGACAAAAGAGGACAGGACAGGACAAAAGAGGACAGGAACTTGAGCTGTGCAGCTACCTTTGACTTTTAAAAGAAACAAAGTCTTAGCATTGCCAAAGGAATGTCTGAGATAGAGTGAATGAACTGTGATGAAATGGGATTTTTTTCAAATCCAAGTACAGCTTCAAGAAGAAGAGTGTGGAGCCTGTGACCATGCAAGCAGAAAATGGTCCAAGAGATCAGGCTAGAAAGAGACTTGGAGAGAGGTCCTTTCTGTCAGGCTCAGAGTCCAGGTTGGGAGTGGCATGGACTCCTGCTAAGAACTGAGGAAACAAAAACAGAAATAGAATTTAAATGAAGCCCTAAACTCAGATAAAACTGCGAATTATAGAAAGGAATAATCAAATAAACTGTCCTGTTTGTTTGTTTGCTTTGATTTGTTTAAGCCTTTATGAAAGCCCATTGATTTGCAGCTGCTGTATCTGCAGGAGGATCTGAAAGGTGACCGCAGTGCAGCACCACACCACAAGATGGCAAGAACCAGAAGCAACCTCAAACCAGAATTCAGCTACAACACCACGATTACATCAAAATTTGAAGATACAAACTACCAAAAATATAATGTTAATGAAAATGGAGGCTGTCTCAGAAGATTTCTGGTTTTTTCTTTGCTTTTTGGCTTGTTGTTCCTCAGACAAAATCTAATCTTTACACCACATCACACATGGAAGCATCAAATACCCTCTGCAGTACAATCTCCTCTGTTATCCTAAATATTTGTTTCTTTGTTTGAAGAAATATGGCTAAAATCTCGTTTTCTCTGTCATCACTACTTAGTTTCTTTCACCTCCACTTATCTTCTTATTTTTATTTCATGCCATACTTTTTCTATCTTTGTCCTGAGCTGAAAGATGACTCCTTTGGTCTTTAGGGGATGCTAGGTCCAAGCTAAGGGCAGTCACTTGCTGTCTGATTAGAATCTAAACTATGAAAGTTCCAGGAACATTATAAAAAGCCACAGCTCCATTCATGGTTTCAGTTTAGGTCCTCGGGGACAAATGTCTCCAGTGCAAACACAGCGAGCCCACACAGCCTTCAGATTCTTGGTCCTGCCTCAATACAGTGGTTGCATTAGATCATCTCTTGCAGTCTTCTTCCAGTGGTATGGTTCTCTGATAATTAGCAACTGTGTTGAGAGAGTCAACACAGATGCCAAACACCACAGAGGAACTGCTCTTCTCCCCAAGTGTAGGAATGCAGCTGAAATGAATTGACAGTCCAGTATAAGACAGTTTGCACAGTTGTTATGTGTTGTGTGAGCAAAGACAAGATATACTCTGCAGCTGGCAGGTTTTGCCAGAAACACATTTACATGTAAAATACTGTTCTTAATGAGATCGACCTCCAGAGGTGTTTTCCAGCCTCAGTTATAATATGAGTCTATGAAAATTACATGAAAATTGCACTAAAAGACCCAAGGATTCCATAGAAAGCTTTCATTCCATTCAAATGACTTGATTTTTAATTTAATAGCCTCACTGGGGAATTCCTGAAAATGTTCAGAATGAAAATTTCCCCACCTCTGCTTCAGCAGGTGACAAACGATAGTGAAATAAGTGTGAAGCAGGAACAGGCTGCGTCTCTCACCATGCCTGACTTTGCAACCCCGAGCTCACACCGAGCAGTGTTCTCTCCTTAGAGTCATTTTGTCAAAGCCAGCGTGAGTCCAAAGTACACTGCCCACGCTGTGGGTCAGGTCTGAGTGTGTTGTGTGTAAGGGCTGAGGAATCTGGCACCCAGCACACGGCCGTCCACTCTACGGTCGGTCCCAAGCCCAAAACAAATACAATTGGTGCACTTTAAACATCTCGCCCCCTTTGTGAGCATCTAGTAACTATGGCCTTTATTTGTGTGCCAACCTTTTCACATCGCCTGAAAATTTCAAACAATTTCATAGCCATGGGAGTGTTAATTAAAATATTCAGCAGTTTTACTGTCTGAGCAGTGTAAATATGATGTAAAAAGAAAATTAAAGAGCATTTACACAGATGCATACTTGTTCATTGTAGCTATAAAATCTAGCTGCAGGGACCTGGCAAGAGCAAGAGTCTCCTATTCTTCAAAACAAGTTATTCGGAAAAAAATTAGACACCAAGCTTTAGCTTGGAAGAGTTATTCTTTGTTAGGTTCATTTTATATTCATTCCTCCAAAGCCACACTTCCCTACTTTTTTTTCCAGATTCAGAACACTGGTCACTCAATTTACTGCTGAAATGGGTTAAGAGATGATTTGAAACAAAATGTTGTTTCACACTCTTGAGGTCACAGTCCACACACAGAACTTTTTTCCCTTTTACTCATGCAACAGTGTCTTTTGGACAGTGAATCCCAGTCACAGGGAATAAAATCTCCTGAAATATCAGTGACAGGCTATGCCTAGGACAGGGAAGACATTCTGGGGAACCTTATTTTCCAGTGCTGGTTGATGTTTCAGTCTAGGATTTCAAGAACACTGACTACAGTTGTTTACACTGCAAAGAAAGGAGCTTTTTGATCAGGGGAAGCTGAGTCACTACTCCCTGTTAGTTTTATCATTTTGCAGAGAGCGAGAGCTGATGCCTGATCTTTCTCTGACCTTTTATTCAAACTTCTTTTCTACATTCCCAGGCTGTTGCATTCTGTTTAATCATGTCTCTTTGATATTCAAAAGAATCAGATACTTTTTAGTTTGATGTTACATGATGTCATAGGCAACAGCAGCATAAGTCCCATGAGGTTATCCTCTGGTCAAAATGGTTCACTGAGAGGATGAGACTCAGTCCTAGAGCTTTTTTTCTGGGTCCTGAGCTATTTTCACGGTTGGAGGGAGGCAGAAAGGGGGAGTTAGGTTTTTGTTTTGTTTTGTTTTCCCACAGACATCGTAAGACAAACAGACCGATGGGTCAGTAATGTAAGCAACAGACTGCAAAACCATTGCCAAAAATTGTAACCACCCAATCATCTCCAAAGGAAAAAAATCATTTAAGTGACACATGTTAATAGTATTGAATTCAAAACACTTGTTTTGACATCCAGATGTTGGAAAGTGCCATATCCTGATTAACAAAAATATTTTCTGGTCTTTCAGATCTTCCTTCCTTATTTTGATTACAATTCAAGTTTTGGAGATATTCTTTCCCACTACTGTCCACTGATCACATCACTGAAGTATTTCAAACTTTTAACTTGTTTCCTATAAGGAAAAAATGGAAAGCATAACCACAAATATTTATGTTAGTGTCAGTGCTTATTATTGGAAGCTTAGTTCAGTCTGCTGCAGTGCCATTGCAAGAGCATACCATCAGATATGGCATCCAGCTCCTCCAGGCATTTGAGAACAGCATCAACACGCACGATCTTTATAACCTGGGAAAGACAGAATATTCCAAATGGAAAGGTGTGAGTGACATGTATAAATGTCCCCATGCGATTGCTTCTAATTGGAAAGCTTTGAAAAAGTATGGCAGTATTATCAACAGGAATGAACTCTAGGCATAAGTCAGCTTTGGAGTGCCTCGCTCATGGAAAAAATGAGAGTAAGGCTTCATTGTTAACTCCTTCAGAGCAGGCGCTGCCACTTAGCGATGTTCTTCAGCTAAGTGGGTGCTTAGCTGTCTGCTGTCTGCTACTATATATACCAGGACCCAAAATTTTCATTGCAAGATGGTGGTGAGGGAGGGAGGAATGTCAAGGAGAGGGATTTTAGACCACCATACTGTCTGTTTGTCTTTCAATACTTTTAATGATAGGTAAGTGGTGAATTTCCCAGGTTTATAAAATTTTATTTACTGATAAGTTGGGGACTGTCTTTTTATGAGGAAGCCATGACCAATAATCATTATGACAATGCTGTGTTCCTTCTCCACAGCAGGATTCCCTTGTTTTCCTAGCTGAGTGCTGAGTGCTCTTGTGATTGTCCATCCTTGTGGAGGTGGCCTTGCTTTTAGTAGTGATAAGAAATGAAAGACTGTTACACTACTGAATTTTAGAGGAATAATGGGGAATATAATTATCTAAGAGAAATAAGTTTGGGATAGAAGGCTCAGTAATCCACTAGCCTGCTTACTTTTCTCTTTTCCTTTAAATATGGTAGTCTAGATCCTAATGTTATCCCTGTGACAAAAGATCCTCACTGTAGTCTTAATGCTATCGTTGCAGTCCTACAGCTAACTGTATTTGACAAATAAAGCCTAAAAAAATAGTGAGAGTTTATGCAATGTTCTAGCTTGTCTTTTATTCACCGGTCTCACACTGCCTTACAACAAAGGCACACAGTACTCCCCTACTGCATGAAAGCCTTCTCCCACTTCCCATGCCCAGGTGGATAATCTCTCTTCAACTGGGAAAATAAAGGCTTTTCTTTTGTCAAAGGTTTTCAAATCTACCAACAAAGGGAGCTAACTGCCAGGAAGTTACTGAAATATATGGGCAATAACAACAACAAAGACAGCTTCTCAGGAGCCTAATCAAAAGCCAAAAGTAGTTTGGGGCATGGTCAAGAATGGAACTCAAGTTCCCCCCATCCTCAGACCAGAGCCATAACCACAATTATATTCAATTTCCCTATATAATATATTTTAGTACATTTTCACCTATCAAGCAAGCAGTCTCATTTTCTGGAATTTTAAGGTTTATGGCCCATTTCAGTTTCTTCCTTTACTTTATGGGAAAGACACATTGCAAATATTGGGCAATGTTTTGCAAAGTCTTGTCCTAACCTAACACGACTGAGCAGTGTGGGAGGAGGAAGTAATGACTTCCCCCTGACCTGTNAAGTAGTAAATTCCACTCCACCTTTTCCCCCCACCAGTAGTTCGCTTGTGAAGGGCGGGGTGGTGTAGCTTTGCGCTGCCACTTCCTGGATCTGTATGGTTTTGCAGTGCCCACAACGTGAGGTAGCATATAAAATGCAGAGTCTAGCCCATTTGGAAAAGAAAATGGTTTTCCTGCGTGGCCAGAAAGACAGAGCTGTGCTGTAAGGATGGAATTTCACAACAGAACAAAAATAAAGCACAGCGCTGTTCCAGAATTTCTCGATTCTTATTCTAAACAGTAATAAACCCACCTCCCAAACCCCAGTCCGGACGAAATATTAGCATTCCCTCCACTCTGGTTACAGCTCACATCCCTCTTAATACCTCTTGCACTGCCATGAACTATTTGTATAAGAAAGGCTTATGTTTGAACTGGAATTGGCACAAATAGCTACCCATTGGATATTCCTTTTCTGCAGAAATCTGATCTCTTTCAGTGCTTCACAAATCACAGAATACACTGAGGACAGAAGCCTATGTTTTCTTCTTCTCCAAAGAGAATAAAAAATCGTCAGTAACCCTGACAGCTTCCTGTAGTGTGGCTCTCACAGCTTATTCCAGATGAGATGAACATTAAACTTGCCATAAAAATGTTATGATGGGAGGATGTATCTCCCACAGTACTCAGAAATTATTTAGTGAGCTTTACCATCATCACTCCCAGGCTGTAACCATTTCCCAGCTCTTCTCAGAAGTGAAAATAGTAAGAATAAACATAAAAACAGACCATAACAATAACAATTAAGAGCAACAGTTATCGTAAGAGGCAAAAATGACCCAGACTGAACAAAGAAATGACCATTGCTTCTTTGTGCTTTGTGAACAGCTTGACCTAGCCTACTCTGGCAAGTGGGAAGCCACTAAGAGCAGTTTGTGAAGATTCAACCAAGCCTCTGTGATGGCAGGACTAAGCCATGGCAGGGAGGCTGGCCCTGTGCTTTTATCAGAAGAATATATTTTATCCCTGACTCCACTACATACATATTCACTGTGAGATCTTAGTGACTCAGCTGGCTCCAGGTTCCTCACTGAGTAAAGGCACAGTCTCTTTACCCACTCTTGTCTCATTTTATGGTGGTGTGCACAAAATGCCCAGCAGGAAAACAAGTATTTGTAGCTTTTATTGATCACCGTGAATGATCAGACACTGACATCTGTCAGGCTGCCTCTGATTTTGTCAGTGATTGTCAGCTAATGATCTACCCCCTATGGTTTTCTTTTCACTGAGCAGCTGCTGCTCTGTTATAGTCTGTTTGGTTATGTCATCATTAGCTTTTTAAATATGGGTAAGGAACCTTAAAAATGCTTATACCTCTCAAGAGATCTGGAATTTCTCAAAAAAAAAAAGTAAATCTGATGTTTCTCAAGCCTTTCTCCCTTTCCCCTTCTGAAAAGGCTTTAAAGATGTGGAATGTTGTGGGAAATTACTCAGAATGTAATAAAAGTGTACATGTAAAAAAAATCCAAAAAACTAACTCACAGCTTCCTTGGCTGGAGTGATGTCCCAGGGCTGGATCCAGCTCAGCAATGCTCTTTGGCCTTTCTCTAGTTTTCTCTTTCCAGGACCACATCCCTCATTTAGTCTCTGTTTCCAGGACCCTCTCTCTCACCCACACACACCACATAAATATACAGACACATACAGCTCTGACACACATTTCTTTCTATGGCACAGGATACCCCCAATGCTTCTTTTCTCTTCTACAAAGTTTAAGCAGCTCCTGTGCAGAACACTTCCCTTCTCTGCACTCTGTTCTTCAGACAGATAAAAACAGTCCAAAATACAGTTTATTTATGGCATCTGTTTTTTTAACTATTTGGTCACAGCATCATTCTTTTGTCTTCCAAGCATATCTTACACAAAATAATAAAAACACTTCCGGAAAGTACCTGTTGTTCAGGTATTTATTTGTATTTTACAATGCTATTTTATGACTGCTCATTTTACACATGCATGCTTATAGCTCACCTAAATTTCTCAGACAAATAACAATCAAAAATTACATTTAAAAATATGGATGTTGACTTTACAAAAGGTCTCCCTAAAGATCAAAAATATTTAAATATATAAAAGGGAGTTATTTTAAAGTTTTGAAATATATAAACAGCTCCATATTTTATTGTTTTGGTAAGTATTTTAACTTTCTTATTCAGAAGTCACTTCAAAAAGTACAGTGTTCAGAGCTATACATACATGAGTCATTCATTCCACCTCTGCTATACCCCTAAATAATTCTACCATTACCAGTTACTAAATTGCATGCTGTTTACACTTTTTCCATAAAAAATCAAAACGTTTTTGTAATTGAAAGATCTATTGAAGATGACAATTACTATTCAAATGAATATTACAGACTTAAGCTTGCTGACATGAGGTTCAGGACAAATTAAATGACTCACATGCAATTCAGTGGTATAAAGATGGGTTTCTCAAAGCCAGTTAAAGACATGAATTGAGGCAAACATTTCAGGATGAGATACAATTCTGAGCATGTAATAAGAAGTTGATTAGTGTTTGCATGCTTAAATACAAGCTTTAGTACCTTGCTCGGTCATGTCATAAATGAATATATCTTAGATACGTAAATAGTTTAGAAAACACTGTGCTTAAAATAACGCTTAACCTTTAAAAGCTCTTGTCCGTTTCAGATTTTCCATTTCTTAGGTGGTATTGCCATTGAAGGCAATAGAGCTGAGTATGTTAAGTCCCTGGGGCTGCCCAGCTGGGTCACTTTAGCTCCTGCAGTAACCCACCTCAAGCTGATCAAGATGCCCCTTCCCACCACACCATGTGGCCTGGACTTGCTCTTAATGAGCGAGATTTTCCCACTGCTAAACTCCCAAGTGGGATTTTATCTGCTCTGGGAGATATAAGGTGTAAGTTAAGGAGGGACCTCCACAAAAGATGAGTTTCATCTCCTAAGTTCTTCTGTTTTGCCCATTGATGTTGCAAAGGCACCATACATGGCCTGCAGCCCAGGAAAGGGAGCTCCACAGCTGAATGCAGGAGCAATGGCAGAAGATCTCCTAGTCTTGTAAGTCTTGTTGCTTCCAGTCCCTTATTCAAATTTTGGAGGCACTGTTTTAGGGAACACACACACTTCTGGGCATCCTCATAAGTCCTCACAAGTCTCCCACACTGATGGGAATGGAAAAGGGGTCACAATTTCTCTGCAATGTGCTAGTCTTTCCTAGTTGGTGGCCAATTTTCCACTGTCCTGTTTTCCAGGATAGGTGTTCTTCAGATGAACAGCTCCCCAGTAATGCTACAAAAGAAGTGAGAAAGAGAAAAAGCTGTAGTATGTCTCTGCTATTCCATGGCATTATTTCTACATGCTATTCTATTGCATGATATATTTTTTTTTAAATGATGTTAAACTTAGAAGTCCAAAGTCCTACTAGGCATGCTACCAGGATGAAGCAAACTATAGCAAACTATCTGCAGACAAAAAGGAGCCAGCAACTGCATCACATGGCATGGTTTTGGCAGTAAGCCTTTCCTTGGCATGTAGGAGCTGTCTGGGGTCCAACACTGGGGAAGAGGTGGGGCTGTGGTGGTCCAGAGTCATGTTATCCTCTTCCTTTCCTGCATGGTGACCTCTGTACAGAGACATGGTGATGGAGAAAACCTGTTTATCACTAATATGTAATCCACAGCTTCTACAGGGGCTCTGGGGTTTTAATGCAATGCAGTAAGTCTATACGTTGAGCAAATCAACATAATTTTCCCTCACTTTTAAATTGTCCATGTAACTAGATGTATTTAGGGTCTCACTGAACACTTAGGGGGAGGGCATTTTCACACAAGACCTTTACTTCGTGACTGCATTGTTGATGTGAGGGTTCATTCCAGGTACCTAATGTTTTCTAGCAGTGAAGACTGATCTCTCTCTCTAGTGTGTCAGTAAGTCTTTTACAGATGTTGAGATGACCGCAGTGCACTCTGATTAGCTACGCATGGGCACATTCTGACCAAAGAAGCACTTGCCAGAGCTCAGCAGAAAGGGGTGTCAATGGCTTTTTCCAGCCCTCATTTTCCAAACCATCCCTCACATGCCTTGCTCTGGATAAATGCTACAGCAGTGGAAGGTCACCAAGGGCATTAGGAAGCCTCTATTTTTCCATCTGCTTTCAAAAAATTCCTCCAGCAGAAGAGATTTTCCCAAGACCAGAGCCACATAAGGTGTAGTAGAGGTGAAAAATGACAAGAGAAAAGTACAAGATCAGGTGTCCCAATACCAGAGGACTCTTTTCAGATCTACCCATATATCTGAGAACAGCATTTCACCCACTGGTTTACTGATTAAAAATGCTTCCATCCTTATCTAGAAAGATGCAGTTCCCTTAAAATCTCCAGCCACAGTTCTTTTTTGCTAGTTCCTTCTGCCAGAGTAGGGCTAGATCTTGAAAAGCAGGTTTTAGGCACCCAGCTAATACTGGTTTCTAGGGACCTTTGGAAGCCAAACTCCTTGAGGCCTTTCTTCTCTAAGACACCATTCAGCAGGTTTTGTATACTGAGTAGAAGTGGAACAAATTCTGACATTTCTGCTCCTTGTTTTAACAGTTCCTTCCTTTGTGCTGTTGAGTACTCTGACACCTACTGTGCTACTGGACAACTACTAGTGTCATCACTAGGAAGGCATCTCTTCTAACAACTCTTTCTAAAGTTACTTGCAGGTTGGGAGTGTGCTCTAGAGCTTCAGCTGCACTAGAAGAAGTTTTCTGGTATACAAGGTATTGGCTATGCATGTTAAAGATTTAGGCTATTTCTGCCCAAAAATGATTATGGCCTGAGAGAGAGGTGCTTTACAAAACCTATTTGTATCGATAAGCTTCTGTGTTTGTGCAAAATAATTCTCCGGGAAATTGTGTTGATATTTGACTGCACCTGATAATTTAAACTTAATCTAAATAACATTTGCAGATAAGAAAACATGAAATGCAAAGTAGTAACAACAGCCTGCTATGGAGAGTTCTCAGAGCAGCACCCCAAAACTATTATGGTTTGCTGGTAATGCTACTCATGCTTTGGTAGTGCAAGTCCAAATATACCACTGGTGGGCACTGGCAGGCATTATTCACCTGCCACAGCTTGTCAATATCATGATATATGACACAGAAATCAAAACAACTCCTCTGTACTAACATCCAGAAATCTCTGTGCTTTCTACAGTTTCCAGCTACTTCTCAGCTACATAAAATGCTCAAAGCCCCCTGGAGAAGAGCTAGGAGTGGAGAAGAGCTGGGAGCGGAGAAGAGCTGTGCTTGTCTTTTTAAAAATTCTAAGTTTGGGTTTTGGAGTTCTTCTGAAAGAATGACAGTAAGCAATCAAAGAAAAGGATGGGTAATTCTATAGTTGATTGTACTGGAATGTCTTGGAAAAAGAAACTTGTGGAATCACTGAAATGTCATGTTAGTGCCAGTGTGAAAATTACATCCAGATTACTTTGCTTGAACATTAATGACACTAGAGAGACAGGCAATGTTAATTGCCATTGGTGCTGTAATCTAAGAAATTAGTGAATGTGCCTGCCTTGCATAAATGGCAGTTCTCTGCCTCCTACGAAATTGCCTCTAAAACAAACACAGGCAAAATTTACCGAGGCTGCTTGCACGTGAGAGAGATTTGCTCCACATGGCACAGGGAACTGAACTGCACAAGGTGGCCAGTACTACCGCATCTGAACTTTATGGTGGATGGCAGGCAATCTAACAGGTAATTAAAGCAAGGGCTGTTCTGCTACTCAGCTTTAACGAGGACCGTATTCCAAAGGTTGAAAGTATGGAAAAGTATTTAGATACGATTTGCTAAGAGAATTACAAGGACTCAGTGCACACATAAGGACGATGCTGAGATGGAAGAATAGCTGACCATTTTGTCTGAGTAAACTATTACATAACAGCTAAGCTATAATAAAACACTGATTCCAAATCAAATAAGTCTCCCAGACTGCTTAAAATGAGTCACCAACAGCTTTATAAACATACAAAATACTTGACAAGGAAGTCTCTGATAATTTTTTAGTAATTATGTCTGTGAATTGTTCTCTGTTGACATCACTATTAGAAATGGTTTCCCATAAGTTTGCACTGCCCGTTAACATCTGTTCATTAATCACTAAGGCTTTGAATATTTCTTTCATTACAAGTTTATTAGAGAATTTACACGATCCTGAATCTGTTTGTTCAGAGAGATGTTTAATTAGCACAGAAAGAATAGATGAAGACAATACAGTTTTGTTTTGTATGGATTTTTATGGTTTCAAAAGCCTCTTAACAAGACATGATTTCACAAGACAGTCACAGATGATGAAATATCTGTGCATCTCAGAAATTTGTAAGGAAGAGAAAAACATTTTTCATGGGCTTCAAGGACACTTTCAAGCCTTGTCTGTGGTCTGAACAAAACAATGCAAGTTTTGAAGTATGATTTAGAAGCAAATTCAGAGCCAAAGCTAGGAGGTCAAGCAGTGTTTTCTTGAGGCAGTTCTATAGGGCTGATACAGTGAAGAGATAAATTGGCCTAAAAATGAACATGAAAAAGGAAGGATATAATCAGGGCCCAAGGAAAGAAGATCATCCCTGGGAATATGGGGAGAATCTAACAGTTACAACACAGTGTTTTGGAGGCAGGAAGGTCCTAAGTTCAATGGCAGCTAAAGTATCACCACAGGCAGTTCACTTGACCTCTGTGATACCTCAGTCAGCTAAGCTGTAAGACTGGCTTCCATGGAAATCCAGATGTTGCCTCTGAATTAAACTGTCCTGAGTAAATAAATTACCAGAAGAACTGCATATCTGAAAAATGCCTTAGCCAGAGGTCACTAAAGGATATTACTAATGACAGACAAATAAGGAACATCAGAGACTGCCATATTTGTAGATACTTCAGTCAGGGATGCTACTTTATGTAACGCTTGGAGGAAAATAAATAATGACTTTCATTATACTTTTAAGAAAAGAAAACAAACCACAGTGCAAAGACAGATGCTACAGTGAAACGAAAGCTAAAATGCTTTCAGAAACATCAAACCTACAGTGGTAACTCTCAGTCATTTTAATAGGCTATAAAATCACAAATGAATTCCCATGCAGATTGTCTTGCAACACACAAAACTGGGGTTGCTCATGGGCAATGTTTATGGAAAGAAAATATTTCAAAACCACAGTAAGCTCTTGTTCTGTACTACATATGAAGAGGCAGATGCCAACCCACTCACACAGACAGAGAAGAGGAATCTGTGGAAAGAACCTGTGAGTAGCCAGATGAGAAACAATGGTGAGTGTCCCAAGGTCTTGATCCTCACCCAGCTTTGCTCTGCAAGGGTGTATGTGAAGCCTGAAGGCAGGTCAGATCACGTGCATATAACCCCACTCGATTTTGCATTTCATAGCCCACCTAGCATTTCAGTCTAGAAATTATGGGATGGCAGCAGCTATCTTTTGTGTAGTGATGCAGGAAAACATAAAGGTTTCAAGCAAGTCTGAAATTGGAGCTCTGTTTCCCTTCATTATCTATAACCTGCTGGGTGAAACCAACCCCAAAGTATGGTACAGTGGCTGCACTGCTGTTCTCATTAGTACAATTAAGTACCAACCTGCAATAGATTCTTAAATAAATAAAAGAAACACAAGCTACCAAGGCTCTCAGAAGGAGCTGAGTACAAACATCAAGCTCTTTGTCTTGATGTGGTCACACTGTTTTGTGGCTCTGGTAAGGGCATGGGAAGTGGGACTGCCTGATGTTTGCTTCCATTGAAGAAGTTTTGGAGGAAAGAGCAACAGTAGAAGGTAATAAATGATGATAGCTGGATTCAAGGGCACTCTATCATAAGTTATTCTACCTTTTTCAGGATCAAACTCCCTAGCATTTCTCAAGAGAAACTTCAGTGATAGTCACATTTATGCACTGTTCACAACTGAGGACTATATGTAATGTCATCACATGTATAAGTGTAGGACCTTTATCATGGACTAAACCACAGAAGGAAGAAATTCAATCAATGGTGATCGTAAGGCCAAATACAATGGGCAGATCTCAGATTATAGATCATATATTTTTTTAAGTCCTCATGCTTGCTTAATCTTTTCTTCTCTTTCTTTTCCCTTCCTTTTCTCTTTTCTTTCTTTTCTCTTTTCTCTTTTCTTTTGTTTTCTTTTCTTTTCTTTTCTTTTCTTTTCTTTTCTTTTCTTTTCTTTTTGTTTTCTTTCTTTTTTTTCTTTTTTTTTTCTTTTGTATCTCCTTCAATAAGCAGAGGGGCAAGAGCTCCACCTAGGATGTGTTGCTGTACTGGAGTGGGATGACCTTTACTGTTTACACCTTTCTTCAACAAAAGCAGCTTTGGTTTGAAAATAGTGTCTAGAAATGAACAGTGATTTTGCCATTTTTTTTATTATGTGCAAAATGCTAGGAATGTTTAAAAGTAACAGTAACCAAAGTAACAAGGACTAGGAAATAGGAGAGACATTTATCCCCTTAGAAACAGTTTTATTCCCCTTAAATTTCTACAGGAGCATAGACATTTTCTGTCTGCTTTGGCACCAAAAGCAACTTTTTCAAACATCAGGAATTTTTCTGCCTTTTACAAGAACTACATATATTGGATTTGAGAGAAGGAAAATGGACTTCAGTTTTAAAACACTTTCACTGCTACCAGCAGGACAGTGTGAAAAATACTACATTCTCTTGAACAAGACAGGCTGCTGGAGAAACATGTAGTTTCACAGCACTCCAAAGCTGTTTTTTTTTTGCTTTGCAACTAGTTCCTCCTTTGTCAGATCCCCTCATCTAAAGACATCAAAGCAGATGAGAAAGGTGGACTATGGTAAGATGAATGTGTGTGTCACTTGTACTCCCCTGGTTGGGAGGTAAGTACAGTTCAGCATGAGAAAATAGGCATTTTTATTGTGACAGTGATCCAACAAAATCAGTCACAAGGGACCCGATCCAAAGTCCATTAACATTGACAGAAGATGGAAGCTTTTCCAGTGATTTAATAGGCTTTTAATCAGACCTACTGCCTCTTCTACAATATCCATCTTCTCTGATCTTTCAAAGAAAAAGACTAGTAAAAAGCAAAAGATATACACATGCTGACATGAAGGTCATATTCACTAATAGGCTATAGCATATGCCATAGACAGAATTTTGTGTACCTTGAGCTGACATCAGGAGCAGTTTAGAGTTAGAGGAGAGTATTGAATAACAGCCTTTTAAATACAGTAATTATGAGATCTTTGAAACAAATACTAGCGTTGTGATTTGGGAAGCCTGAGGAATTTAATCAGCCACTCTTGATCTAATTGCCAGTGTGATTTTCACTCTATCAGATGTGAGTTGTAATCGGGTTTGAAAAGTTTGACATATGATAGGCTTCTGGGTTCTCCTTACTTAAATGATTCATTTATTTTATCAGGCAGCTTTCTAAGCACAATAGGTAACCTCAGCTGAAACTCTTACCCTTTTCCCCAGGACAGTGGAGTAGGTGCTGAAATGACCAGAAAAAAATGGCTCTGGAAAGCTATCATGACTAGTAAGGGCTGAGACTTTAAAAGTTACAAAGGTCCAGAAATCACTTTCTGCAAGCATCAAGTATTTTAACTTCAGTGGAAAGGAGTCTTTGTCTGAAATCCCACAGAACAAGGACAATTTCAGGAAAATTAAAGGAAATGCTTCTTCCCAGCGTAGAGTTCATTGCTGCAGGAAACACTGGAGTCAAATATTGTGTCTGGATTTCTGCAAGACTGCAGTGGCACTACTAATAACAACTGTAATTTCAATTTATGGGCTCAATCCCACATAAATGGAGTTCTTGCAGGATCTGGACTTCCATCTACAGGTTCACTGAGACAGTAACCTGTGTTCAGAATTACCCATACAGACAATGGAAAGGGTTAAGGAAGGCTGAACTGGCACAAGTATTGTGGGATGCTCCAGCAAAAGTTGTTGCCCTCCATCAAAATAGCAATGTTTTTTGCTACCTGTCTCAGATAAAAATTCTCCTTTTTCAGGTGCAGAAATTGCAACAGTAATTGTTATTCGGAAATAATGCATGTCACAGGCTTCTCTCTCTCCGAAATTCAGCGTGATGCGGGGACTCCGGAAAGAGCAGTAAACCAGTCCCATTATTTGTGTCTGGTTATGTGGCTGAGCACCTTCCTCTATGGCAGAAATTGGGCAAGTGCTTTCTGTCAACGGAGGAGTTCAGAGAGGGGAATGTAAGGAGGCTGTAAAGAAATGTGATGCAACACAACCTGGGACTGATCCAGAGCTCAGCAGAGCTGATGGAAATACTCGTAATGAGCCTTGGATGCCGCTCCGGAGGGATTATAACCATGCTCCACAGGGAGCCTAGGAGCCACCTTCACCAGCTGCACAGTGTGCCCTTGTCTTCACACCAGGCAGAGCCGAACCATGCTGAACTGTTGTTATTGTTATTGTTATTATTGAAAGAAGTATTTTCACAGCAGCGAAGGTCAGCTACGAATGATGACTCACTTGCACCGCAGATCTACACAAATAGCATGTGCTAAGATTACCATCTGGTATAACAATCTACATCACAAGACTCCACATTTCCTGTTACCCAGGGTAAGTAAATTTCAAGCATGAGGGAAAATTTTAGCAAGTTTCCCCAAGTACCTTTGCAGAAAGAATAATGTGGCTTACACAGAGGGGGGAAGAGAAAGGGAAATTATGAGGTAAATGCTATTCCCCTCCCTCCTGCCCCCTCATCTCCCAAGAAGAAAAACATATTAAATTTGCAGTTCTCATTTCTATCGTATTTAAAAAGTCAAATCTATGTAATGAATACCTGCCTGGAGGGAGTCCAGCGGGATGCTGACAGCCAGGCTTTCTGGACACTGTGTGAAATGGAGGGTGTACGTTTCACTCCCTCCCTCTTTCTCTCTCCCTCCCTTTCTCCATCTCTCTCTTTTTTTTTTTAATTATTTATTTAATGTCAGGACAGTGCCGTACCTCTGTGAAGCATGTTGGATCTCAGTGCTGCTGATGGTGCTCTCTGCACGTTGTGGGGCTGAGCCTTGTGGCTGGGCAGAGGCTGGGCCCATGTCAAGCTGAGTCACCCCCAAAATGGAGGAAGGGCCCACTCCTTCCACCCTGCTGCAGCCCGGCTGCAGGGGATGTGCACATGGGCAGGCCAGCTCACTGGGGATTTTGAGTCAGACAGCTTCCTAAGCAAGGCACAGATAAAAACACAGGTGTGGAGCAAAGTGGCTTATTTCCATGCATGCCTTGTCCCAGGAAGAATCGCATCTGCCTGAGCAAGCAAGAGGGAGAGAGGCTTTCTGTGGTAGTACTTACCTTACACATGAAAGATGCTGGGAGCCATATTTATTGCTCAGAAAAGTTTCCCAGAGCCACTGAGAATAGATTTCACATCTCCTTTCATCCCCTCTGCCCTTCCCATCATGCCTATGTGAGAGGAAGCCACGTCTCTGCTGGAAGCCCAGCCCAGGGCTGAAGCCATGTCCTAGGGTGCAGCTTCAACCCTACAGCCTTTGTGGGTTGCCAAACACCACAGCTTTGACCTGTCATCTCACCCTCCAGCCATGGCACTGCATCCCTCTCCTCATGGGTCCCAGTCACCTCCCATGAGCTGGCTGCTGTCCAGCCGGCCAAGGGACATGGGCTGGCTTCTCCTCCAAAGAGGCTCCCAACAACCACGTGGCTCTGGGATTTGGCAGGAGCTGAAAGAAAGACCTGAGCCTCAGAAGGAGAAATAGATAAGTCTTTTCCAGACAAAATAGAGGTGAATAAAACAAATAAATAAATAAATCTGGGCAAACCACCAGATGCCAGAGGCACTGAGCGTGAGTGAGGTGGCTGGGAATCCCCTTTGGGATGCTGGCGAGGGTTTCTTTGACCTCAGGGAGTTAATGATGTCTTTCACTGTGACTCAGTGCAGTTCAACATCAGCTGCAGAAAGACAGGTCTCTGCAAACATGAGAGAGATTTCATCTCTTGCTCATATTTCAGCCAAAATTTAGCACTCAGGAGAAGGCTTCTTTCTTTCTGTTTGTTTGTTTGTGTGCTAAGGGCTGCAGCCTGCGCTGTGGTGGAAATACCAGAAGACTGGGAGACAGCAGGGCAAGAAACACAGAAATAAAATGCAGAACCACAAGTGCCCTTCTTTCCCAGCCGTGGGCACCCTTCCTGCCCTGCCCTACCCTGGCACATCCCTTCCAAATTTCTCATCCAAAACTCTCCTTTCCATGACTCATATATGTTTTAAACCATCTCAGGGTTAGTGCTGATGCCTAGCCACAAGCAGATCTTCAGCCAGGATAAATTGGTGTAGCTTTGTCAAAGAAGCCCAAGATCAATGTCATCTGGGGAGACAACACTTTTAAAGTGAGAAACTTTGTCTCAGTTTCCTCCACAGCTTTAGCCATCTACCTTGCAATGAAAGATCAGGTCTGTCTTTATGTTCTGTGTAGGTCTAGGACTACTGTCAATAACTCTGAAATAAAAAAGCGGTCTGTAATGCAAAGATCATGACTTGAAATTCTGCACAGCCTGCTTGCTCACCATTTTAATCCATGGCATCAACATAACTCGGGTTTTATATATGATGTAAACTGGCAGATCTTTGTATATTAACTTCTGATTCTCTGAGAAAATTGCTTCCCAGTGGTGCCAAAGGAGAGATCTCTCATTCTGCACTGTCCATACGGCCCACACAGCCTGAAAATGCAGGGACTGCACCTCACACTAAGAAATCAGACAGCAAACATGAGAATAGACTTGTTATACATTAGATTAGAGAAGGCCATTTTTTTTCCACCCTGTAACCTAAGAAACCTTTGGAGAAACTTCAAAGTGAGAAGCTCTCATGAGCTAGTAATATATAAAAAGCAAGACAGTGTTCCCTGTGATGTGCAGCACCTATTGAATATATGACAAAATACTCTGGTGCCCCAAAACTAGTACCACTCAAAGACAGACCAACAACACTTTTGTTTCTCATTGTGGTTTATCAAGGCCTGTCTCACACTTGCACTGAAGTAAATCAGACCTCCCTTGCAACCACTGGGCTTAAGTAATGCAGCAAATGTAGACCCAGCATGAAAGGTCAGCGTGCATCAGGACAGTCTGAGATGTGATACCGTTGTGTGTAACTTCAACTCTTAGTGAACTGAAAAAAAAACCTCCCAAACTGCCAGTTAGCTTTATATTGTTTCTTTAAAGGATGATGCCCTGGACACAACAGATGGGAAAAATTTTAAAGCAGGGCAACTGTAGGGACATTACACTTGCCTTGAGGCTGAAAACTGGGGGCAGGAGCTGCATTTTTAAAGGTATTTTCTTAGTTCGTAAAGACATTGCCTAAACCCATCTCTGAAACCTCCATACTAAGAGTACAGATTTCGCAAGCAACCCTGCAAAAATAAAACTGTAACTTCAGCAATTCTGAGTTATTCTTAACATATGAGCCATTTTCTGGAAAATCCAAACCTTTGATCAACTTTATGAGAAATACCTGTGACAGGAAGAAAACATTTAATGGTCCAGAGATGTCAATTATGAGCTTTCAAGCAATTTTATACCCTATATAATGCATATAAACCAATATAAAGGGCATTTTATAATTCTATAAATGTCCCAAACTATCCTTTTTAATAGTTTCGTTTTTTTGCATTTATTTATTTCAAAGCATGAATGATAAACCATCTTCACATGTTCATGGCATAAGGCAAAACAAATTGGGAACAAACCAGCAGATCTGCACAGAGGCTGTACATTTCAAACAGATGAAACACTTTTGCATTTTTTATTTTAATCAAAATTTATTCAGATGGAAAAGCAACTGATGTTGGTTTTGTGCTTTTTATGATTTGCTGGTTTTTTTATATTCTCTGTTTTTGATCATCGGGCTTCTAGACCTGACCCTGCATCATCGATACTAAGGAGGAACCTACCACTGACTTTGGAAAAAATATGTTCATTGGTCAACATCTTTGAAAGATGATTTTAGACATCTTGATTGTTGGTGTCTATTTTTTAGGTTTCTTACAGTGCTTTGGTTTTTAGAAAATGGTGAATTCCAATCCCCTGAACTGCACAACCATTATGTGACTCAAAGACAGACATCCCAAATATCTGTTTGCTTTGGTAAATCTTACTCTTTAGTCCTGGAGTTTTGCAAAGTTGCCCATCAGCACACTAAGAACCTCTGACTTTTTGTATAATAAGGAGTGATAAAACAATCTTTTTTTAGCCATTCAAAGCTTGTGTAGACTAAATTCTACTTTTTACCATTATTAGTACACTTTGAGGTATAACAGGATGTTTCCCTTATGCAGCTAGACACATGTCCTGGACAGGGAAAATATTAAAACTTCCAAATTAACTTAGGTACTTGACCAGCAGGCAGGCTAAATCCAGCTGCTTTAAGAGTGCTTTCATTCCTTCACAGCCTCTGGGCCTATCTGCAATACCTTATTCTTCCATTTTGTGAGGGTTCTTGCAAAATATATTAACCTCAGTAAAAAATCGTCAATTCCCACGGAGAATTACATTTCAAAATGATGCTCCATGCTAGTAAGTAATATTTTTCCTGGGCTTCCACATATGGCAATATTTATCTTCAAAGTTTTCCTCTTTGGCTCGTAGGCTGGTTTGTAAACCAGATGGTCTTGTGTGGCCTAATTGTAAGATGATTTGTTGTGTGATTCAGTAGCATTGTTTATTTGTACAGTGGTTTGATGGAATTTGTAAACTGCATAATATTGTTTTACTGTGTTTTCTTTTATGAAGGAGCCACATCTTGCTCTGGCATTTGTGGCGGCGATTATAATTGAATGTAGTTCTCAAGATACTTTGATCTCTGTTTGCTTGCTGCATTAAACCAGTAACATAAACGCAAAATATTTGTCATTTAAGCAGAGAACGAGTGCTGGATTTGAAAGATGAGTGAATGCACCAAATTTTATCTTAAAAAAATAGAAATAAAATAAGAAAATGAATAAGATGTTAACCGAATGGTGGAAATTCCATGGCTTTTCAGCAGTGTCAATTTTATGATTTACTTGGAGCTAATGTTTTTATCCCCTCTTTATCCTTTCAGATGGTTTCCTCAGAGATGTCTTACTTGATTTTTCTGAGACAAGAATAGTTTTGTCCTGCTTGATCAATGCATATGGTTACTTGTATTCACATAAGTATTCCTTAGCTGAGAATATATTTAGGCTGTCAAGTCTATAAAAAGATCGAAGATCTTTCTGGCCTTCCCACTCTTTTCCATCATGAAAGGTGCCTTCAGCAGTCTGGTTTCTGGTAAGCAGACTTTGAAGGGGTGACTGTGACTGGAAACACAAGAAATGCTTTGGACAACGAAGCTCCAAGTTTAAGAGATTGGGAGGCTTATTTCATTTTGAGGAAATGAGCTTCCACTCAAGTCCAGCCCACTTTACTTGAAGTCACATGTTTATCTCCTAGGTATTGATGGTTTACGTGGAAAACTGGTGGACACAGTTCAATGCTGTACTCTTTTTTCAAGATATGTCCGCATCACATAGATGAAAATCAGCATCACACACTCATGGCATTGATACAGCCAAAACTCAGAAGTCAGGCTACAGAAGGAAGAGATACAAGAATCAGATTTGTCCTTCACCCTCTGGAAGCAGATCCCTTAAAGCAAATTAAAAAAAAAATGTTATGGATTAGGAATTATTTTAGTACAAAGATGCTGAGTATGCAACCTCTAGTACGTAATTTGCAACAGATTTGGAATAAAGCAGAAGAATCACAGTCTTCTAAACAAAATCCTGTAATCATTCCAACAGGAAATATGGGTGCAATGATGATTCACACAGAAACAGTCTGATCGACCTTTATTTTTTATTTGGACATTTGCCGCTTTTTATCCCGTTATACAAACACATTATGTGGCAGATTACTCTTGAAAAGATTTCAAAGGAATAGATCAAGATTCAGAGACAGACACATACCCGCAAGCAACCCAAGACCATGATGAATCTGAAACTAGACTGCAATGGAAGCTACTCCCACACAGTGACTGGCCAGCCTAGGGATGTGTCATAGTTTTTTTAGTGCCTTGACAGATACAGTCACTGCTTATGCACTTTCCTAAGCAGATCTTTGTTTGGTATAATGCTTTCTCATTCTGCCTGTTTGTCTCTGGAGATGAAGCTTACAGTTCTTGTTCTTTGTGGTCATTTTTTGCTGAATGAGATTCCTTCACGCTTAGGTTTTCTCTTAGGTCAGGCAGTAGCCGAACATCAAGATGTGTCTGAATACAGCTTGTCTTCTGCTGAGATCTACTTTATCTCAAAGGGCCATCATAGTTTTATTCTCTTGTCAAGTTGCCTCTACTTGGCAGTGAATAAAAGCCCAACTGGAAGTGAGAAACACAGCTAAAATCTCCTTTAAGAGGTGTCTGCCTTCCCTTCCATTACCTGGTGAAGAGTATAGGCAGTGAGGTGCTTTGCCCTCTCACCTTAGACAGGAAGGGACTGGGATGTTTCCGTAGCATCTTCTCATTAGGACACTTACACAAGTGGACCTGTTCATGCTATAAACTTATGGGTTGGTTTTTTTTTAATTATTATTTCTGGACAGAATATTATCAAGGCTGAAAACAGTTTAGATTATTAGCTATTTCCTCAGATTTCTTTATTCTCACCAAAATCTGAAAACATGACATTTTCATCCTTGCTTAAGTACTAAAGAAAGAAGATGACTCTTTCACCTGGATGACATTTTTGCTTTTCTGGTGTAGGGGAGAGGCCATTCCTCTAAAGAGAGCATATTCTCCATTGCAGAGCTGCAAAGAGCAGAGCTTCGCTCTGTGCTGTTTTGGTTATGCTGCAGATTCAAGTAGATGTTGCCACGCTAATTCAACACAGCTCACGGTTTCAAGCATTCCTTTAGTCGGGAGCATTGGAAAACTTGCTTTTTATGTTTGAAATAAAAACTGATAAACTAACTTGACTGTAATGACCCCAACAACCTAGAGTGCAAACGACTGAATTCTGCTCTCAAGCTGAACTATGAGTGCACAGTGTTTCTGCTTGGAGAGTTTAAGGCAAATGTACTTACCCATTCTTTCAGAAGTCAAGATATCTCAACAAAGTCTGGTAAAACTTTACAGGTATATTTATCTTTGTGCTGAACTCCAATAAGAAAAGTTCAGCCTGAAAACTATTTGAGAAAGCTATAAGGAATTGAAAAGGATAGTTTCCCCTAGCTATAGCCATGCATAAATACAGCACAAGAATTGTTTCCAGCATTAAAGAATGTTACTTTCAATACTGTTGGATGAGATAAAGATGACAGCAACCCCTTGTAAATGTATACCAGTTTAAGTGATAGTAAGATCAATTTCATTATCCATAAAATTGACGTATTCTTCGTTTTTCTAGATTTCAAATATAAACTTAATGTTTAATATAGATGATTTCATGTAGGCTACTGTTGCAATCCACGCTGAAACACTTTGCAAACACACATTCTTTGTGTGAAGCCACCAGTAGAACAGCAAACTGAGCCTGACTGTTGGTAGCCAAATGACTTTAAAGCCTGCTTTGTCCCCTGTTGAAATAGTTGTACTGGAGTAAAGCTAAAGTAAGAGATCTGGGAATAAGACCAGTTAGTTCAACTCAGTTGTCTTCAAAAGTAATTTCCTTCATCCAGAAACACAAATCAAAAAAACAACCTGCTATGGCTGGAGTAACCTAAAAGTGAAACAGTCTCCGAAATTTCCTGGTTTCCTCCTGGGGGTCATACAATAAGACTGCTAAAAATACAACTGGTGAAGCTGTCCAGAAAGTGCACAGATATTTAGCAAATAGAGGGAGAGGCATACAAACATAGAAAAAGCTATATAGGCATTGCAATACAAAGCAAATTTTAAAGAGGTCTTTAAATTTACATGCACTGCTTTAATCTATGCATCCACAGAAATGGATCAAGCATGAACTGAACCTTTTCTTTCTTGCTGTGTGCACTCCTGCTTGCAGGTGTGTGGGTGGCTTTTCATATCTGCAAGCCATGACACATATTTTTGGATATATATTTTCACTGTCTTCTGAGGGTAGATTTCCCTCAGCATGGGAGACAGTCACTGAATCCTCCTACACTGCTTACAAGGAGGGAGGAGATCTGATCAGTGAGATAGTTGTTTTGAATGAGTTTGTGAGGGTGTTGTGAAGACCAAGACTGAACATTTTTGCATTATTTCCATGGATAGCCCACTGTTGAGAGTGCATTTGAGGTCCTGCTTTGTGCCCAGCCAGCAAAGACCTAGCATGTTACAGCACTGCTTTAAGGGACCTGGCACCAGAGAAACCCAGGGGTTTAATGCTTGAAATCCCCTCCATGGTCCTGGGATACTCACTGAGATTTCATCTACCTGATAGACACCAGCTGTTAACCACAATGCAGCGGAGGAACTTATAATACTAAAGTAAGAGATAGAAGCCAGGAGTGCAGTTAGGGATGCTTAGCTACAAGAAAAGTTAATGTCTTTTAAAATTCTCATTTAAATTATGTCTCCTGACTGATAATAATCTCAAAATGTATCAGTGACTTTCAATTATATCTAGGCAAACTCCTGCCTCCCTAAAGATGCCCCTATTTCAAGACAAAGGATGAGAAATAGTATGAGACAAAAGATGAGAAATTGTCCTATGAAAGCACAGCCAAGCCCAAAGCAAAAAGGACAACAAAAACCAGTCCAGTTTCTCTGCGGCTTTATGTAGGGCCTGTACTTTATGCTGACATAAAACTTCTGCTGTGTTCATCTTTCCTGCTTCACTGTGACCCAATTTTGTGTACATCAGTTGGCTGTATTTCACACTCAAGATCTGCAGTGATTCACCTCCCGTGTTATCCATCATAGCTGGATATCATTCTGAAAAAAATAAAAGTCAGCTTGTATTCTTATTTACAGTCCATTGGATTTTTTTTTGCGAGTGTTTCATAGAAGAAGCAGAGGAAACAATATATTTCAGAGTATCTCCAAATCCAGCTTTCCCTCCCAAATGTTCACAAATCGATCCAGACCACCTCTTTGAGAACAGGTTACACACTGAAGAGGAATGCATAACTTGTCCATGAACTGCTGCATATTTTGTTCTTTGTATTTACATTTTTCCAAAGGGGGTGTGGGGGGGGAAGGCAGTTTTTTCCTGGATAAAGATATTTTCTGCTTTTTGATGGATGAAATTAGTCTACAGTACCTGCAAACAGTGCTAAGGACCCGGAGATCAGTGATCACTGACCCTTCCTCCATTCTTGCCATCATCTTGGCTTGGCACTAAACCACCCCATTCAAAGGAAATACTTGTTTCTTGAACCACCGTATGGTTTAAGAAAGGTTTATACCCCAGGGATTCTGCATTAGATTCCAGCAGGTTACTTCATTAAATGAGCATATCAAATTTGATTGGAAGTTCTCATCAGCTTTCTGTTCCATTTAATTTTATTTTTATACAGATGAAGAAATTACTGTTACACCCATACCCACTGACAAGCCAACTACATTACTTCACATCTACTTTATAACCACATATAATTACATAACCTCTTGGTTTATTTTCTTCCAGAACTCATGGCTCCTCATAGAATCTGTTCTGTCTGATCTAAGAGGCAGATTTTGGCCTAAAAAATGGTTTTCAGAACATTTACATGGTTTGGGTTTTTTAACCTATATTGAATATTCCACATTTATTAACCACAATTTGATTCAAGCAGAGTAGCAAGGGCTTCATTGATACAGTCTGGAGAGACTGTGCTAGCAAAAGGAAAAGACAGTCCCAGTGTCAAAATATTCTGCATAAATCTCATTATTGTGGGAGAGCTTCCATATTTTCAGCCCCACACTATAAAATCTCTCTCAGCACACTGTGTTCCCTCCACTTTGTTCCTCTTCAGTTACAGACACCACAACCACTTTCCCATCTAAAATTTCCAACTGACATTCCTCCTCGAACCCTCCTGTCCTTCACTGATTTCAGAAATAAAGCAGACAGTACTGCAACTATTCTCACCTCACTGTGTGAGGGCTACCTTGGATAAGCATGGGGCTGGCAAGCTAACATTCATGTTAAAGCACGTAGCTGGATAACTGAAAATAGACAGAAGGAAAATGTCTATCTGGCATTTTTTTGCAGGACCACAGATTTACACTGGTATACGCTCAATGAAATCATTAAAGGCAGATCACTGTAAGGCTGGAGTGAAATGGCCCCTAAGATTATTTTTAATGCTCATCCCAAGTAGCATTCTTAAACACATATTCACAGAACACATGATCCATTTGTTATAATTCATGACAACACTAAACTCTCTAGTGTAAACATCTTTCTTTCAGTCATGCCAAGAAATGCTATGCACCCCTTAGATCTCAGAGAAGGTACCAGAAAAGCAGATGTTCACCTCTTCTTGTCATCAGTTGCTGGTATGGAAGCATTTTCATATATATTATCAACTTTAAACAATAAATCAATCCCGCAGCCCTTCCTCCTATCAGTTTTATTCGAGTGACTAGATCTTCAGAGAGTCTGATAAAGAAAAGCTGAAATACCAGGCTCCTTAATTATTATTTGCTTAGATAATGCAATTGCAACTGACAACAAACTAGGGTATCCTATTTTCTGTCAAAAAAAAACACTTCCACGTGGGTATGTGGCTGCTGCTGGCCAACTTAACCAGCTGAGGCAGTTGAAGACCAGTATTTCTTTCACTCATTTAGTCAGTGACAGAATTAGGGGTTGGGTTGGAACATAACTGTGTGTAGATTCTTGGTGGGGGCAGGGCGTCTAACCCAATGTGCTGGTCAGAGCAGGAATTGTGGTAGCAGGCTGACTAGAGCCTCACCCAGACAGATTTGAGCATCTCTAAGATTGGAGATGTCATGCCCTCTCTGAGCAACCCGTTCCATTGCTTAGACACCTCAACTGTGAAAATATTTTCCTTTCATGAAGCCAGAATTTGCCACGTTCCAACTTGTGTCTCTTGTCTGTGCTCCAATATTCCATTTCATCCCAATATAGACCATTTTGTACAACATATAAACCAAATAGTTTCACCGGGCTTTACTGAAGGATGCAATGGTGTGGGACCATTTAGTGTATGGTCATCATGAAACAGATCACCTTCTTGCGTGCCAGAGCACTACAGAAATGATCCTCTACCAGACAGGAAAGCCCCAGAACTGGTGCCTGTAGTATCAGGACTGCTAGGACATGGTCTCATGAGGGATCGAGCACAGTGGGGCTGTGAGGTAACTCCAGTCCTGCTCAGGGCAGTGCCTGTCCTGCACACAAATTGGACAGCACTGTTGATCAAAGCAGCTGACCAGAAGCCACTTCTTGTCTATAGACCAAGACACATACTGCAGTGGCTGAGGGGAAGGCAATTCTCAGAGCAGATGTAATTCATACTCACCCTGGATGGTTGTGCTACACCTCAGCCTGTGCCAGATGGTGTCAAGGACACGCACACTAAAATCACACACCTAATTAGGCTTTGCAGAGATTAAATTAAGACAAAGCTGAGGAATTGTCTATGCCAAAAACACTGCCATATGAAAGCAACACCAGAATATAGTTGAAATAATTTATTTACCACTAGAGCACCACAAAAACAAGACATACAATGTGTTAAAATACAGAGTAATCGATCACCAAAGTACAAAACAGCTGTCCTTTAAGTTCCTTTTTTTTTGTTTTCTCTTCTTTAAACCATGTCAACCGTACAATTATATTGATGCTAAACACATAAAAAATGCTGTCCTATGCCTCTCAGCTAAGTGCTCAGATTCCCCCTCAGCCCTATTGAACCCTTTGAGTCTGATCTTTCAAGGTGCTGAACATTTCCCACCAGTCCTCAGGGACTTTGCTCAGACAGTGACAATCACCTCATGGTAAGTTATGTTAAGGCCTCTGCCACAAAGTCCCTGAGCTGTTACAGATCCATCTAAACATCTTTTGAGGGGGATTTACATCAGACTTGAGCAGTGCTTAGGACTCCCATCAACCCACTCTGAAGAGGGGAACTTCACCCAAGTTCTGCACATTGTAGGATCAGGCCTAACATCCTTGGGAATTGAAGGGAAAAACATGCCTAATAAATCACAAGAAAAGGAAAAAAATACTCAAAGAGCTTTATAATAGGGTTTTTCAAATACTATCAGTGCATTTTGAGGGAGGAAAATATTTAAAAAAAAAAATAATTCAACCTGGGGGTAATGACTCGCAGAAGTAAGATTTTATACTTCAATTTAAAGGAAAAACTCCAAACCCAAACTGGAATTTTCAGCTGCGTCCAGCGCATAGTGAGTACAGTTGGACAAATATGCTATCTCCTATTCTACTTTCTCAAAAGCTTCAAAACCAGTTTTGAGCTGCATCATAGCAAAGAATCACAAAAACATTAAGTTTTGCCACGTGTTCAGCCTCGTCTCCTCCTGTCCAACAAAAATAAAGTTCTCATACTGAACCTGATAAAACTAATTTTGCTGCTGTATACAGCAAAATCCAGAGTATTTACTACCCTGAGGAGTTTCACTGAGTTCAGTGCATCTTCTCACTGGAATAAGTCTGGCTCAAGCAAATGTTAGCAGGACAGATTTTTCACTTGTTCATCTCAACTCACGAAATAAATCAGAAGTCTAACATTCCTCCTCCTCTGCGCTGAGGCAACGGGTGGGATTAGATCATCTATGGGGCTATGTTTCCATTTAGGCAATAAGCACAAGCTCTACTGAAGTCCTGAGGAGCTGTGTGCTCAAGCCGCTGTGGTACTTTGGATTTGCATCAGTGTTCTGCTGAAGCCAAAGAAACTACGCTTCTTAAAACTGGAGCTGACAACATCAAGTTCAGGAGCGTCCTCCTGACACCTCTTGGGTCAATGACAGAAAGGTCCTTCTCATCCAAGTAGGATGCTTCTAATGCAGTTTTCCAGCTTTGCTGTGCAAAACCATTCATCATGTGAAATGAACTGAACGTGCCTTCGTCGTGATTTTTTTGCTAATTTAGGTTGGGCCTTTTTTCAATGAAGTATAGGACATAGAATTTATTTTATTTCACTCCCTCTACAAAATTTAAACCTGTACCAACAACAAAATCCTAGGAACCCCATGTTCCTTCTTCCTTTTCTTCTTTAAAATGAAGCTGTAATGAGAACTGAATTGAAAGAAAATGGCAACCTCACAAAAATCAAGGGTCTGATCCTGCAAATCCTTACACAAACCTCAACAGCCTACAGAGGCCTGCCATGCCTCTGCAGAACTTACAGGCAAACCTCTACTACCTGAAGGAGCACGATCAATCCCGGGGACTAATTGCAGGGGCAAACACAGCCCCTGACTGCAAACCGATCCCACTTGTGCCTCCTTCGAGGCATCGCTGCGGCAGACACTTCCTACCAGCCTTCTGCACAGTGGTGAATGTCATTCTCTGCAAGGGTTTGCCTCGCCTCAGCCAGGCTGGGACATCGCTTCTTGCAACACTTTGCTCCCTGCCCATCTGTTTGAATGTCTATAGCCGAAAGGAAATAAATTCTAAGAATCTGAACCGCGTCGCGATTCGAGTATTACAAATGGGGACGACTGGGGGGGGGAGAGGGGCAGGGGAAGAGATCACTTTAATCCATCCTTTTTATAAAACAGAAAAACAAATGGAATCAGGTAGCTTATGTCATAATGATGAACAATATACAAAGCACATGTATAGCAATTATTATAAAACATGTATTTGTAGTGCAAGTCAAAATATAGGGACTCTACTCATACTGGCCAGCTAGAGGGAAACACATGATTCTGAGTGATCAAAAAGAGCCCCAAATTCAAATTCAAACTCATGAGAGCTGACAGTATTACAGAGTACAAAAATATGGTGAAAATTTACACATTACACATAAAGTACTTAATTTTTTAATAGTTTACAAATAGAGTTCTACAGATATGTTTCCAATTAAGCTGGCTTTTACTACCCACCTATTGTAATACTCTAGGTATGGTTACATATACCAAAAGAACAAAAAAAAAATCCCATAGCATAGCTATACAGCAACATATTAAGGTCTGAAGATTAGACCAGTATATGTTAAATATTTCACTGGTTTACTAAACTGACATTTTAAATCATTTACAGTAAAAAAAATTCTTATAGACTTGTCTTTGAGACTGAAACAGAGTGTCCTTTATTAGTAAATTATTCAGTATTTAAAACAAGGGTTTGAGACCTTACAAGAAGCCTCTCCAGGCAGCTGGTGTGAAAAAAGAACGTATTTTAAAGGCAGAGTTTCTCAATAATGTAGTAACTGATTTCTATTTTAATCAAACTAAACTAACCATTACTTCTCTGATTCTTTTGAGCTTGTGTTCCTTTAGGCTTTATATGCATTTCTGGCAGCTTATTTTGGTCTCCACTTTGTCCACATTGGCTGGTTTTCTTTATTCCAATGGCGATACAGAAATGTTCATTTGATAGTTTTTACACACAAATAAATAATGCACTGTTAACTCTACAACTAAGAGGAATGGGTAGGATGCCTATTGCTTAACAATACAGAGAGCTCAAGTAAGGCACGGGACAGATACAGCAACTCCACTTCACGGGATTTTCCTGTTTTTTCCTTTCACATAGTAACACTAACAAATTTCTTCCAGTGTTTTATTTTTTAAAAGGTTTTTTTTTCTTTTACTTTGCTTCTTGTCTATCTCACACTATGTGTAGGTGAAATGTAGGATAAAGGCCTTCAATGTTTTGCTTCAGATGCCAGTTTAAAAAAAAAAAAAAA
>VWZY01001402.1:224286-243423 GCA_013399075.1 Chloroceryle aenea
CAAAAAAAAAAAAAAAAAAAAAAGGACTCTTCTTTTCTTACACTGTATTCTACGTTTCCATCCATGCTGAAGCAATTGCACTCTACATGGTGGTAAACAAGGTGGCCTCTTTGTGGGAACCTATCAGAAATTTTTACAGCTACAGTATGTTCTTCAAATAAGTCTTCCAGAAACTATTACATGAGATAGGTATTTTAGGTTTTCTCTGCCATTTTCCTCACTTTGGTTTGCTTCTTTGTACTCTGCACTACATTTCTATTCCTACCTTCCTCAGCAGCAGCATACCTTTTTCTTCCAGTAGACCCTGAAGCACATATTCCCATAGAAAGACTTTTTCAGTATTTCAAATATTCTGCCTACAACATCAACTAGTTTAGTTAAAAAAAAAAAAAGCGCCTTTTCTGTGCCTTGCAGCTTTTATGCTTGAAAGCTTGTCTACTTCTTCCAACTATACTGATATGTCTTAGAAGAGATTATTACCTTTGCCTATATACATTGCCTTGCCTATAAACACTGCCTTATCTTTATGCTTAGCCCATTGCAACCACATCAAACACTGTTATCAGAAATGTTGCTGCACAACTTGTATCTGCAAGACCTAAATGAAGGCCTAAAACTAGGCCTTTGTGCAAAAGAGTTTTCAGTGCACTAAAAATATTAACAAAAAGGGAGAGAAAAAAAAAGCCATGGGAGAGAAGGAAGACTGAGTTAAACATCCCCTTTAATACTTTTTCATTTCCTTCTGGCACCTTGTCCAAACAATGCCTCCTACAGAGAGCAGAAAGAGTTTGGTATGTCTATGGGTCATGACCTAGATGGTGAGGGCTTTTGGGGGAGGGGGAGTACTGTCCATCACCACCTGCATGTACAGATGACAGACTCAATCACTTGCACGAGCAGGAGACAGCTTCCACACTCACAACCCTGACCCTCGCTTATGAGCGACATGTCTAAACACTGGCATGCACAAGTAGCTGCTGATGCACAACAACTGCAGAGGCACAGGTGTGGGCACGCACACATTCACACCTGCCTGAGTGAAAGCTCAAAACCAACAAATTCAAAACTCAGGTTGTGCAAAATCTCTGTAGCTTCTGAACATGGGGATGGTTTTCCAGGTATATTTGTTTATTTGGTCCCACTTTCAACAGAATAATGATGCAATACTGCCTTTTCTAATAAATGACTATGCAGGGAACACACTCTGTGGGGATGAGCTAAATTGGTAGAAGTGTTACCAGAAGGTTATCCAGCAGATTTTCAGCCCGGTATGGATAATAATTTCATTCAGTAAAAACGCTCTAAATTCTAAGAACGATATGTTTTTATCTACTTTCTTTTTTTTGTATGGGATTCTTCCCATACAATACAAAAATAGGTAGCCAAAATACTTGTTAATCTCTTCTTGACAAAGTATCTTGTACACTTCAGCCCATCCACGCAGCTATCTTTTTCTACAGGCCCTGCTAACCTTCACCTCATCATTTTTTTCTATTCTGATCCTTCTTAAAAACACCTGGGTAAAAAGCTACCTTACAAATACCTATGAAGGATCTCCAGATATGACATACAAGCAGCTAACACCAGCAGATCAAGGCACAACAAACATGTGAATATACAAACAATGCAGCTAATTGCAAGGGCTCATGAAGTGGCCAGATGAAAACAAAGCATTGTTTCCCACTTGTACAGCTCCAGATGTTTATGAAGCCCAGTCGGGGATCTCAGTGATGACAGCACTCACATGCCAGCCTCACCAGGCCTGTCTGATTTTTGGTATTTCACAAAACCTGCTGAAATCTGCAAAGGCGTTCTGCTTAGTCTCCAGGGGGAGACCCTCTACTCTGCTGGCAGGGATTTGTCAGTGTTCCTCCTTGTCCATTAGAGGAGGCTGGACCATGATGCTATCTTGGAAATGTATGTCAAATCACCATCACCAGAGCAGCAATGAAAATCTTCAGTTTTGTCACAAACTAGTTTCAGAAGAATGACACGTTAAGTTTTTAGAAAATACTGATCTCTATATTACTTACACCACCTACTATGCTTATTGTTCAGATCAACTGGAAAGCATTAACCGATGTACTTCAAAAAAAAAAAAAAGTATCAAGTAGCTGAAATCTTGATTAAAATACTGGAGGATGGAACTGTTTATTTATATGAACACATGTTTATACTCTCAAATAACTATCACACAGTTCCGAGTATAAAAATAATGACAAGGATTGTCTTAGTCTGTATTTTATAAACTGTAAAGTAGACTGAGAACACTATATAACTCATAATAAACGAAACAGAATGCTTGCAAAATTAGCAGAAACACAGCTTCCTTAATAAGTGGGGCGTATCAGGGGCTGATAAAAGCAGAGCAGGCAATAGCATTTGGCGTCAGTGTAATTACACTGGTTCAAAAAAAAAAACCCAAAACCAAAAACTCTCTGAAACCCAAGACTTTCTTAATAGAAATGTAGTTATTTTTCTCAAATTTTCCTTTGCTTATTCCCCTTCTCATATATACATGCATCTAAAGCAGGGGATAACTCAACACATTAGTGTATGTATTTTAGACAATAACCACTGAGAACAGACTCCACAACAGCCAGTCTTCATGACTCATTACACACATAAAAGGAAAAAAAATTGACAGAAAGACATGCTGGTTCTTTCAAATAACTAGAGCTGCAGAACAGCAACTTGCTTAGTTTATTTCAGATTTGACGGTCTCGCCAGTAACTACTTCTAGTTTTCCATAGTTACCACAATTAGATGCAGAAGAAAGGCAAATTACAATTAAGTGTAATTTACAGTGGAATAGTTCTAGCTAATAAATTCATCACCTACCCAGCAAGCAAACAAACAAACAAAAAACTGGATGTGGTTCAGCAGTGATGATACACAGGCTGCTGCATCAATGGCATACATCTGCTGCAGGCAATAAAACCCTAGGCACACATGGAAGGCCAAACGTTAGCAACAAGGGCATTTTATAGCTGGGTTATTGAATTATGGTCACCAACTGTTAGGCAGTATTTTTGGTGACTTACAGTTTCTTAAAACAAGTTGGTGAACTTTCAAAAAATAACAATAACATCACATGGCCCTTTAAAAGTAACTGTCCTGCCCTGGAACTTGGGATGGTCACTTCTGTCAGCCAGCATGGCTTCTGCAATCACTGAATGTAAGTATGGCATAATCTTGTAAAAACCTGCTATTAATCTGTTTTTCATCTCGATTCATTCTGGGCTTTCTGATCTCCTCCCTCCAGATGTTGCTGGCTCCCTGATAACTTCCTTCCTGCTTTCCCTTTTCTTCTCTGTCATTTCAGACTCCTGCAATGTTCTCGGGTCTTACAACATCTTGGCAGGCTGACTAATCTGTCTCTTATCAGTCATTATCCATGATTTCCATTGGAACTTCAAGGGCCTTTTAAATTAATGGAAATAACCTAATATGTAGATGTAACCTCAAAATAAACAAGCCCAAACAATGAGAATGAGTGGTAAATGTTGTATATCAAGAGCAGAGATAAATTCAGCTATGCACAACATCATGCCTGAAAACTGCTGTTTAAGGTAACCTCTTCTGAACTGTAAGAGACCTGCAGAATGCTCTATAGAAAACAATGCAGAACTCTTTTCAGTGGAATAATCATATTCCCAAGGTTTGCACATGCAGTTACTTGTCTCCAAATTCTTATGTACTATTCACCTTACTGAAAGATTGACTTACTTACTGGTTCCAGATTTCAAAGATTACCTCAGACAGCTCTCAGGGACCATGCTAATTCTCAATTCTTTCCCACTCCACATTTGAGATTGAGGTCTTTTATCCTGTCTTGGACACAAGGATAATCAAACATTTTATTTTGTTGGAAACCTCTTCAGTTTCTTGCTCATTGTATGTGAAAAAATATGTTTTAAAGTGCCAGGCCTGCATATAACACCTTTTGTCAAATAACTGGGAATTTACTAGCTATCAGAATTTTAGCTTCTTGTCACCACTAGTGCAAAAGACTGACTGTGGATTTTTTTCAAAAATTCTCAGGAAGAAGTTTTAAGCTCTTCTTGTAACCACTTCTGCAAAAGAGCAATTCAGACTCTGCCTTCAGTGCTATGGAGTTAAAAGGGCTTTACAGCCCCACCACTTATGCATGGAAGTCTTTCCATTACTTGCAAAAGTCTCTGAATCAGGCTCAAACTGAGGGCAGAATCTTTAGAGTCTAGTATATAAGATGTAAAGTTCCTGCCAAAATACAAAGGTATGGAGTACTTGCCAAAGTTTTTTTTTAAAAAACATAGCTCTCTGATCCATCTGCTCAGAACTTGCCAGACACGTTCTTCATGCAAACTTGCAAATAAAAAGAACATATTGCACACATAACCCAACCACTTTTATATCTGGATGGGCTACAGCTGCAGTAGAATTCTCTTACAGCGTTGGCTGCTACTTGCTCAAAGGTAAAAGAAGGTGAAGTTTGAGGGGCATAAAGAGATGAGCAACTAAAGAAGGTCAAAAAGGGAGGGGAAGTCAAGTACGCCATGGAATCACTGTGACTGCCTCATTTCATCACCCTGTGGTGAGGGGATGAGGTCTGGGGAAGAGAATGGATCCTGAGAAGGGATCTCCTCTCCATTTGTTCCCCAAGCAGCACCTTCCTCCTGCCACTGAAGAGACATCTGCAGTGTAAGTTTGGGATACAGCCCTGGGGCTGTTCAGTCTGATTTATGCTTAAGCAGGCAGGAAGACACTGCATTGTATACGCAATAAACAAGAATGGAGAGTCTAGGGTCTTTCTTGTGGAAGGATTCTGAAATATTGAGTGCAATTTCCTGCCATTTAGGAGATTTTGTGATAGCTCTGAAGAAAGATTTTACATAAAATGAACCAAAACAAACAAAAAAATCCTGTAAACTTATCTAGCATTTAGCTTTAACTTGCCAGAAGCACATTATGTTTTATTAAAATATCAACAAAGAGGAGCCAAAGACAACAAAAATTGAGTGGGCTCTCCTGTCTTCTAGCCAAATGCCCTAGATCTTGCAGAGTACTCCAGTACCCATCTCACCTTTATGCACAAGTCTCCCATGTCCTTCCTGTTCCTTGGTCCTATCCCTGACAACTGTATCTCATGTTCACATGCATTTTACTGCAATATTTTGGCATGCAACTTTCTTTACTATTTGAATATTTGAACTTATTGCTTCTTCTAAGATGCTACCTTCTTCTGCAAGTCAATCCTCTTTCTTCCCTTCCTCTTGCCCGTTCTCCTTAAGTCACAATTAATTACCCTCATGGTTTTTCTCTCCCTCTCACCTAAAGGCTTCCACCCAAACCAATCCTATCCACTATATTTTCTTCCATCACCTATAGTTCTTCATATAGACTTCTCTCCAAGAAAGCTTCACACTGTTTCCTATACCTCCATAAAACAGCAATATTACCTTCTCTTCTCCAACCGGCTCCCTAGTGCAAGGTCAGCAAGGCAACCTGATGTTCATCAGTGCAGTAACTATCACAATGCAGTACTTTTTTAAAACTTGCTCATGTCTCTGTAACACAGGCTTGGCTACCCCACCAGACTGCAGCCTAAAGCACAGGAACCCAAACCTAGCAGCTGGTTTCTGATACACATCCTGCATTCCTACAACACTCCCTATAATGTACACTCACTGCAAATGGCAATAAATCTATCAGCTCAATGCCCCACATTTCTATGCACAGCAGGGCTGAGCTGGGAGTATATGCTGCCTCATGCCAGTAGCTAATGGGGATATTATATACTTCTTCAAGTTGTCTTCAATAACTGCTCTGTTCCTGGCAAGAGCTGGCTGCACCTGAGATAAGCTCTCAAATCACAGTGAATATGACGCAGAGATAAATACTTCCCCTCACCCACACTCACAGTTTATTTGCCAGAGGTACTCTATACATGGTCTCCAGAATACTGACTTTTTTATTTGTAGGGGCTACAGTATTTTGAACCAAAATAAAAAGCATTCTGGAACAAGGAGAAAATGGGAATTCAATGGACATAAACTGCAAATTAACTTCCTCTGGTCCTGAGCTATTGATGAGGGGGCTGGTGAAGGAGGAGGAGGTCGGCAGAGTAGAAAGATATTAGGTCCACACCTTATATGATTTTGCCACTATCCGTTTGCCTTTTAACGTAAACTTGTAACCTTTCAGAGTGCAAGAGTCTGGTTTCAGGACAGCAATACATAAATTGTGAGATACAAATACACTACTTTAGATGTGGGTCACAGTGACGGCAGTCAATTAAAATCAAACACCCCAGGTGTTATCTGTAATGCAGACATCCTGCGCCAGCTCACAGACACAAATCCTACTTCCGGGTATTTTTTTTCTGTGGCATTAGACACAGCACATTTTGGCAAGAAAAGAGAGCAAGGCCCCTCTGCTCCTGATTATAGGAAGATCTGTCTGGAGTATCTTTGCTGCAGTCAGTGTAAATTGCCTCAGATTTGCACCGTGGAGATTTGGCCCAAATCTATAGTAGCACACTCTTAAACGTATGCCCTAACTGAAAAACAAGACAAAACACTGTCTGAATTGAAAGTATTTGAACAACTGACTGTGGTTTAAATTTAAATCTGACTCATAATGGGGTAATATGTTCCACAGCATCTTCCTCCTCATACCTCCAAGAAGGGAGAGAGGCCCTTAAAGAAATGGGGTTACCACTGTCTGGAGGGCAGACAGTTCTTCCTAGATCCTGAGCAATCTCCACAGGAACCCCTGCCATAGAACAGGCCCTCCCTGACCTGGAAAGACCAAAGGTCTGCTCCTGCTTACTTCAAATTCTTCACTTCAATCTGATGTCCCTCCAAGGTTTTACCTTGGCACCATTTGATTGGTCCAACCCTGCAATCTGATAAATCCCACGGTGCAATCCCCTCCATGTGAAGCCTCTCGGGTACCTCCACCCACAGCAGCCTTGGATAGCGACAATGATAAAAACCAGCGCTTCAGTTGCATTTTTCATGATGCTTTACAATGTGTTAACAAAACATGGCACCACTTCCATAGGAAGTAATTATTACTTGTTATTGTTTGACCGTCTGTACATAATAAAAATACCTTAAAAACAATACCACAACGGTCTCTGAACGACAGCTTTTCACCCTGCAAGGGTTTCCACTCATCCAGCTTTGCAGTGGTGGCTATTTATTTTTTGGAATGCTTATTCATAAAAGAAAAGCTTTTTTTTAAGGGTGCAGGGACTTTATTCATAAATACAGAAGCACCTTAATAAAAGAAAGATGTGATGAAGTCTTCAAAGCAGGCAAGAAAACTGATGAACAAAGACATTCCCATAACAACAGAGCTTTATCTGATCAAATTCCAATAAAGCCTGAATTTGGCATAAGTCTTTAAAAACATAGCAAGGGCCACAGGAGGATGCTAAAACTTGTTTATTTAATATTAGTCCTCCTCCCTCCCCCAAAAGTACTTTATCCTTTTAATATTTTCTGAAGTCTCAGTGCATGTTGAAAGGTGATTCAAGCAAATGTAGTGGAAGATTGGGAGGAGAAGCACAGGGGAGTGCTTGCTTCATCTGATGTCTCGCTGCTTCCTTCCTTCCTTCCTTCCCTCCTGCTTCCCACTTTCCAAAGTGCTGATGATCAGCAGCACTACCAGCAGATTAACCGTCACTTTTGGGCAGAAGAAACAACAGAGAAGATAGTGCCTCGAAAGAATTTAATTCTCTGTGGTTTCACTTAACCAGAGCCAAGAAGAGACAGAAGGTTTTATACCAGCCTTAAAAAAGCAACTTAATTCCTACTTCTATGAGTTTTATTATTTTCCATCCTAAGACTACTTAATATGTGCGCTGTGCTTCCCATCTGCACAGGAACACACAGATGTGGCTGACTAATCCTTAAATACCAAGAGAAGTATTCTGGGTGAAAACAGACATTAAAGAGACTCTTTCTGCTCTCAGGGATTACCACTTGCTCACTGGCTTCACAGATACATCCAGGGCACCTCCATGATAATTAATCTTCAGGACCTACTGCCTGGAGAAATCCAGGGGGCAGCAGGCCTGGAAAATAGAACTATAACCACTTGCTCACAGCAGAAATATGACAGGGAGCTCTCTGCTCCAACCCTGCCTCTGAGATAGGAACAGGGTCCTGCTGCTATCGCACCAGGGGATGGAAGTAAGGGGCCACAGCCCTGGCTCACCACGCCAAGCAGCCCCAGACTGCTTCCCCAGAGTCAGTGCAAACAAAGGCTGCAGGAAAACACAAAGTCCTCTTCTGATGTGGTTTGGAAACGGGAGCCAAGCATAGCCTGAGGAAAGCTTAGCCAAAAAGGTGCAGTCTTGCATTTCTTTTTTCATTTAAGGGATAGATCTGTAAGGTCAGAGGACCACACAAAGAAAGAATTGGGAGGAGAAACAAAATATTTATATTTTGCTTGCTTATTTTTTCCATTTTCCTTGCACATCTGCCTCTAGCTGCTTCTAAAATAGTCCTTCAGAGTAATATTGTCCCTTCTGAATCAGTGGTATATATACTACTACTACTAAACTGGCAATGGATTAAACCAGAGAGCTCTTGGAGAGCAGGCAGGAGACTTGCATGAATTCACGGACAGCTGCTTTCCCAGTGAATTTCAACAAGAGAACTCCTGACTCTCTCCAGAAGACTTCTGAACCTCTCTTCCTGCTTGACTGAGAAAGATGAGGGGACATCGGAACAACCATTCCCTGAAACTGCAGGTATGAAAGGAATTTCAAAAACCCTCATCAAGAAGTTCTCAACAAAGCAAAACACTAGGCAGCCTGAAACTTGATGGGAGGAAAAAAAAAAAAACCACCACCCTAATAATTAAATGTTGCTTACGCAAGACAAAACCCCACATTGTTCCTTCTGGGCACAACAGCCCTGGCAAGCCCAGGTACTATCTCACAAGACAGGAAGCAGTGCTTATGTACAGAGGAGTAGCTGTAGCTGCATGTGCCAATTCCACCAGCATTCTCCTCTGCAAGGCTTGTTCTCCATGCATGGCATTTCAGGATGGAAGCAAAGATATCTGAGTAGGTCTTCAGCCCTTACAGAACATATTTGCCTCTGCCACTTCCACTGAAATGAGCATCTTGCTCACTCACACCTTTTCCCTCGCACATTTGTATGTTCATTCACTGCTAGACACCCCCATCTGCACTATCAATCTACTATTACATGGGCTGAAGCTCCTCTAGCATCACTGTAGCATCTATGCCTCCTACCAACCATTCCTCACCTTCAGCTTCTTACATTTTCTTCTAATTTCTAAAATTCATATACTAATTTTTGGGATGCATTCTATAGCACTGTCCTACAACACATCATAGAATATCTTAAGCTGGAAGGGACCCATAAGGCTCCTCTTCAGTTTTTCTCTGCTTTTGCTTCTGTTAAATGTTGCATGGTAACCTCACACACTGTGATGCAGATTACGTGCAGCAGTATTTAGGAACTTTGCTCTTGCTGTAGAGCTGCTGGCAAGGAAGCCATGCAGTTCAGATTGCCCATGAGGTTTTGGGGAGAGATCATACGAGATCATACAAGATTGGAAGAAATAAATATGACAAAAGCAGGCAAAAAGCAGCTACAGGAGCTTGTAAGAAGTAGATCAGGGAGGGGAACTACCAGACAGCTTTTAGCATTTTAATAGGTGCTCTGCAAGGGAAATGCTCCAGGGACAGCTTTTGTCTCTACAGGCAAAGGAGCAAAGTAACATGCCTAAAGCATGCCAGGCACTAACACACACTCAGAGCTCACTGCCTTTGGCTTGCCTGTTACTTGGTGGAGAAAAGACCTAATCCTACAATAACCAGCACTCATTACTCACCTAGCACTTCACTCAATGTGCCCCACCCAGCCTAAAAAAGAAACTGCCTTACTCACCAGCAATATATTTATCTGAAGGACTCAAAGTACCTGCCCTGGATGCAGGTGTCAGTCATTTCTGTGGGCACAGGCTCGCTGGAGCCAGGCTCTCTCAAATAAGCTCCAGCTGTTTCTCATCACAAGATGAAATCCCAGCCAAGCAAAGGCCCTTTCTTCCCTACCTCTGCTGAACCCTTTGTGTCCCATGTTCCCCAGAAACAGAAAGGCAATGAACCAAGCTCAGACAACTGCGGCTGTAGTGCTTACAAGTGGCTGTCTAACAGCTCTCAAAGTAGATCAGAAAGCCCAGAGATGTCATCAACTTCTTTTAGGTTGTCTGAACAGTGAGGTCAAGCCAAAACATACAATTGTTTCAACAGGCTGGTGTGGCAGTGTTGCAGGGACTCACAGTGTAATTCTCTGTGATGACTGTTATAAAATAGACGATATCGCCAACTCTCATCAAAGATTCCTAGCTTTCTCTGTTAACAAATGACACATTATTTACTCAACTTTTCTGCCAGCCTACCCTTGGGAATGAAGGCAGCCAGGTTATAGTCATGAAGACAAATACTGAGTGACCATCTGTGGACCTGAATCACATTCAACTGGGAATCAGGCTTCTCCTACATTGAAACAATGTCTAAACAGTTCAGTGCTATTTTTCCTGCTCTCAGCCTCTAAGGTTGGTTTATACTGTCATTTCAGTAAGCATATGAACCCAAATTTCACCCTCTCTGCTCCCAAGTTTGGCTTGCACTTGACCAGACCAGGTAGGAAAAGGTGAACATTGAAAGTGAGGGAGATTGCCATCTCAAATTTGCATCCACTAGGTCTGAATTGGACTCTACAGTGCTGCAAAACCAGGGCAGTGCTCAAGCACAGCTAATGAGGGCAGCAAGAACAGAATCAAAGAGGGGCTCAATACGCTTTTACGTGGCATCCTATTTGGCAGAGTTTTCAGCAGAACAAGTCCTGGGTAACTGGAACAATCATGAGTTTTACTCAGTATAAAACTGCTGGGAGCTAAGACCCTTTTGGATGCTTTATCTGAAACACGCTCTAGACAAAATGCGCACAGATGCACAGACTCTAGGTAATAGACTTCAATGGCTTTGAAGCCCTTAAATGGCATCAATCTTATGAACAACACTCAGGAGTGAACCAGTCATGGGGTCATTATCTTCCTCATTTTTTAATTCTTCAATTGTCCACTTCCTTGCCTCAACTCCTGGGCTACTATACAGAAGCCAGGTCTGAAACTGCTAAGCTTTGAAACTCAATTATTAGCAATGTCATTTCTATGAGGAATGGTTAACAGGCTCTCCCTGAACAAAGGCGAGAGAAAGGAATTTGGCTTCTATGTAAACTGGGGATGTCTTGTTCTGTCATTTATCATCACAAGTTGAAACTTCAGAATCCTGACGCACAATTGCTAGAAAAAGTTTGCACATTTCAGCTTCATAGGATTTTGAATAAAGTTCTTTCCAGGAAAGGCATGGGAAGTAAGAGGCCACTTTGTAATTACAAGACTCAGTCATTTCTCCTTGTGGTTTGTTCCAGCTGCTAGACAGGTACAAAGCAGGTTTGCTGCAGAATGACAGGGAGCTGTTGCATGTGACATGCCACCATACCTGGTACAGCTCTATCCGCTGTTCCAAGACCCGCGCCTTCGAGTTCTGCAGGCGGAAGACCCTGAACTCAGCCTTCACCAAGTTGGAGGCATTCTTCTCCATCGCCGAGACGTCAAATCTGACGATCCGGAAGTAAAGGCTGTAATAGCTCGGTGGAATGGCATCTGCAAGAAAGCAGTGTGATTTTATTATTTTTTTTAAGTGATAAAACACATTGTTCCTTCAAACAGTGTAATACAAGACAGGCTCAGTAAGGGAAATATCTGTAGCATGATGCAGTTTCCAATGGCCAATTTAATCTTATTAACAATAAAAAATAAAAACCCCAACACACCAAACCCACATGTATTTGATTATAGGAATACTATATTAATAAACAACAATTTCTAACTCTATTTCAGGTCATGCATTTAAACCTTCTCTATTTCAACATACTCGTGGAAAATCCCAGATGCTTATGAACTGGGAAAATATCACAGCAGTTGGTATCTGGCAAATGCCTTCAGTCTTGCACAGTGTTCACAAGGATCCGCTAAGATGACAAGTACCGACCGACAACTCATCTGAGCTGTGTGAAGCCTATTTCCCCCCCCAGAATATAGAGCATTAGCCAACTTCAGATTTTGGTTTTTTAGATACTAAACGATTTTATTAGAACACAATATTAATTCTTATTTTAGTCATAAGGCAGGAAGAGAAGAGGAAGGAAGGGAGGGAAAACTATATATTATTAGAATTGCATGAATTTTGACCACTTGGAAGCAGTGAAAGCCATAAATGTAACCACCACTCACTACATATCAGGGGGAAAAAGCAGAAAAAACAGTTAGAAAAATGGACTCAGATCTTCAAGAAGAGCATTAAACATACCAATCTGGGTTTCAAAACATTCCCTTCCTCCTTCACAGATGTAAATCTTGCTAAGTGCACTTCTGCACAACCTGGGCTACCCTAAAGTGTTCATTGATCACCTGGGGTCTTTCCAACCCCCCTGACCACCCTCCCTGTGTGTGCAACACCCTCCTTGTCCCGCTGGCTGGCAAGGCTCTCCTCAAACCATAGAGCCAGGCTCAGAGAGGAGTCCAAATGACTCAAAGAACCTGATAAAAATCTCCATTCAAACCAAAGGAAAGGGTTCCTCTTGCCTTTACAGTGTTAAAACTGAAGTGGATAAAGAAAAAAAGAACTGAAAAAGAAAACTGAATCTGGAGGGTGGAGGGGGACTGTCAGCCCAGGAAGAAAAGCTTGCAGGCCTCCCTGGGCCCATGCCAGCAGGAAGACTTCAGGTAGTAATTACAAAACACGGACTTTTCCCACTAGTCATGTAGCCCAGGATTTGTCATGTAGTGGCAGGAGATGACAGCTTTTATGTTAGGGAGGTGAGCAGTTCAGAGCCTGTGAAAGACCTAGGTCTTTCTCCAAAATCCCAGTAAGGTCTCCTTTCCGCTCCCTCCCTCATCTATCTGGGCCATTAATCCAGGCATCCATCTAGTGAATAAAGTACCACCTTCTGGAAGATACTGAATTCTTAACAGATATAATACACAGAAGTTCTATGTAAAGAGATGGGAGAAGACAAATCCAGTACATTTACCTTTATTTCTAACTACAGACAATTAAAGGTAGTTGGAAGAAATACTTAATAATATTTATTCATATCAATAAGACATATTAATTACCCAAGACCTTCTTCCAAATATTTACTGTTTCTAGACTGGCTGCTCTTATCAGAACTTCAGAGCAATGCAGCAGCTCCCAGCTACATGAGGCAATGCTACTCACATGTTTAAAAACCTATTTCTTGTAGCTCTTTGAATAATTCTAAATTCAAACTGACTATTCGCAAAGCAGTGACAAACTCACAAGCACACTTCCTCTACAGAATTGAGCCCAAACCTCTTTTTTAAATGATCAGAGGTAAAAACTCCTAAAAATAATCCTAACTATGAGAAAATCTTTGATGAGAACGAAATATTCTTGGCCTTAAGTGTAGATGCACTGTGAGAGGACAACTTCTGAAAATACTTCAAAAAATTGTCTGAAAGAGTACTTCCCAAAGCAGACCCTCAGTGTGATCAAACAGGCCAGAGGTTTGATAGGCCTCAAACTTCCTTATAATCTCATTTAATTAAAGAAAAAATAACAAACAAATGATCTGAAATTTTCACATCTGCAGTGTTTGAAAATAAACCCCAGAGCACCACGATCAGAGTCTTGCCTACCAGACTTACTGACAGAAAATGGCTACAGTGTTATAGTGAGAATGCAAAGAAACATGGATGAAAATTACTCCTGCACTAGAACTGCTCCTCTCTCCCATGAGCAACTAACTCATCAGTGCTGGTCTCTCTCTAAGTACCAAATGCAGGTCTTCTATGAAAAGATTAACTTTATGCAACAATGACCTTAACTTCACTACATTTTACAAATTCTTTCAAAAGCTACTCAGTTCAGAGATTATATCCTCATTTGAGAGAGAAATAATTTATTCATTTTTTCTGCTATAGGAAATGCCGAGACTACTACTTGTTCTTCAGCCAAACCTAATCCTACTAGGAATATAATTTGGCATAATAACATGCATGTATATAAGATTGATGCTTCCAGGATGAGTTGTAAGTTGTCCCTCCCTGTCATTTATTTGAGGCATCAACCTACCATTTCATTCCCTGTGGACAAGCAAAACTAGCAGCCAGCAACTTGCCCTGGCACAGACAAACCCTGTCCATCTTGACTTCATTTCAGATTGAAAAATCCTATTTAATTCTCAGTGTGACTTATATTTAGCTTCTAACTTATTTCTAGAACTTTCTTGTGCTATATTTGTAGTCTTTTCAGTCTATTTTAGATACTGCACATTACAAATCTATAATTCAAACCATTTCTGAATTTACACTTTTCTGCTCCTTCACATATAAAGAAGATAGAGAAAGGATACTCCTTCAGCGTGCATGTTTTTGTGTTTGCGTATGTGCATTAATATGCACAGTGAATACTTACCTTCCACTGGAAGGCAGGCATGGGACACCTAGCATGAATACGAATGAATTATTGTCTTACAGAAGTTTTATCTTGCAAAAACCCACATAAGAAACTTGATTTCTTTATTCTATCATGACAGTACCCACAGGAAGGCAATTCAGGAAAAGCTGTTATTCATGGGGAGCTGAAAAAAACAGGTTTTTGTACTAGCTGGAACCCTTTCTCTAAAAAAGAATGGCTGACTGCAGAATAGGGGTTTACATTAAAGTTAATCAACATTAAGACTGAGAATTGAGACTTGCAACTCTCTTTAAGGAAATGGAAAGAACCCTATGGAGTCTACAAGGTTTTGGATTAGACTTTAAGTGATCTCACATGCTGCAATTTATCTCTCTTTGTGACTCCACCTTAACCTGACAGTTGTATCAATTCAGACACAGTTGGATACTTCAGGACTCCCCTCTGGTTTTGGCCCAATGACTCCAGTAGATGCCAAGATGACTCTGACCAAGTTAGTCTGCAAACACAGTTGCCCTACTGCAGACTAGACTCCTTAAGTATTCTTTGAAGCATTATCATTAATGAGTGGAATTAAATCAATATGTTTCCTGTAGTTAGGAAAACACAGATTTCTTTTGTTTTGGAGAGAGGGAATAGTAAATGCAATGGAAGATTCCATTTTTATAATCTTTGAATTATTAATTCAACCTTCAAAAAATTGAAGACTTCCAGCTGTAATAATTACAATCACAATATCACAGTACAGCTGAGACAAGAATTACAAAACATAGTTGGAGAAGATGAAGGCAGTATTCCTCCTCCTCCCTTTACCCTGCTGAACACCGAGCACCTCAAGTTTAGCTTTTTGATTCTTTTTGCTGTTTCTTTGTTTTTGTGGTGTTGTTTTTTTCTTGAAAGAGCTGAAACTTCATCAATTGCTTTACACAAGACAGTCCAAACTGCCAAGTTATAACATTCTGGTAAATGAGTGTTTTAAGTGCATAAGGACACTGTCATTCCTGTGCTTCCTTCTGGCTTTGTTAATGTCCAGCATCCTCTAAACTCCTGTGCCAGCACCTAGGACAGAAAGCAGCCCTGCTCTTGAGAGATGAGAAAAGCACCAAAGGGAGGGCTGCAGGAGACCTATCCCAAAATACTCAACAGTCTTAAGTATTGCTCCAGGTTGGAGGGTTGTCAACAGGAGAGACTGAACACTTCCTCTGACCAACTGTCCAAAACAGCATGGAGTCAGACCCTCAGGCATTGCTCCTTGGAGGAGAACAAGATAGAGTCAAGTTCCCTTAAACCAAAAGTGGGAATGGAAGGAGTTTGCTTCATGATGGAGATATTCCCCAAATCAGGAATGTCCTGCATAAAAGGATGACACTTTTGCCTTCCACAGTTGTGTTTGATGAATTAAGCCCTGTATTTCCACAGCTTTACTCACAAGTACTGCATGTACTGACATTTCAGAGGAAACAAAACACTGTTTGACAAAGCATTTCTGAGAGTTGGGCTTTCATTCTGGCGAGGAAAAAGATCTAAATTCCGCTGTATCCAAACAAGGCTTTTTTTCCCCTTCTGAATTTTTATTTCTGCTATTGAAACAATCAAACAAAAAAACCCCACACCCCAATTATATGCATAGCCCGAGTTAGTATATGTAAACAACTTTTCTTTTCTCGTTAGAAGAGGCCAGACATGCCGACTTCACACATACACCCACACTGGAAAGGCTGAGAGCTTCAGTCTAATCCTTCCATCAAGGGCTTGTAATAAATGCTCCAAAGATTTATTTTTATTCTCTTTTGTGTTTATTAAACTTTGGAGGGTTTCTTTTCCTTTTTCTTTTCTTCCTGGTGCTTTGCCCATTCTTTACTACGGCAGCTACAAAACATGGAGTCCCCTTTTCTTCTCACTCTCTTTATTTTTTTCCTCTCTTCGTCTTTCTAACTGCAGTACATGAATGACCATGTAGTAGGCTTTGAAGCAGCACATGCAAATATTTATAAGAGTAGCTTGATTATTATTAAATGCAGTTGTTATGCTTTCCACGCTCTGGCAAGCTTCCCTAACCCCTCTAACTATTAGGACCATTTAAGCTGTTTAGATTTTAGCTCACTGATAGCAAACCCCACATTTCTTTTCTAACAAGCAGCATAATGTGACATTGTTTCTTGCCCTGTGTGAATTTTACTCTCTGCTCAACATACGGGTCCTGCCACGAGCAGGGTCACACTGCCTTTAATGACATCCAGATATTTAAGTGAAGCAACACGCACAAGACTGCTGGAAGGCATAAGAGCACATCTTTCCAGCAGGATCCTGTCCTTCCTGTCAGGCACACTCGGGTCACAAATCCTCTCCTCTTTTCCAGGGAAAGTTGCTCCAAGGAATTAGAAACTTGTTTAATGTATCTGGGCTCCCAAAGCCCATGGATAATTACTCTGCTTGCCCCTCCTGACCCTGACGTGACTGCAGAATCCTGCTGGAAACCGCATTTATGCATTGAAGGGGGATATATAAATACAGTGAATGAAATTACAGAGGCCTACAGGTTATATTTGGGAACTGGGATGGGTCCTTGGAGATAAATGAGTTGTACATCAGCTTTTCATTAGCTCTGAAACCCTATCCTGCTGTGACATTAAGTTATGAGCACATTCATTTAGCTAATCAATGTTCTTGGACAGAAACACTTGCACTGCTCAGACATCCCTTCCAGCCTCCTGCAGTAAGGCTTCAAAGACAGACAGTACAAAAGCTGTGTAAGAGACTTACTCCAGTATTCCAGTTTGTATCTACAAAGCTGCCAATGAACTATTACCTTTATTTGCCATTAAACATTTGCTACTGAGGGGACACTGCACTGCAAGTTAGAAAAAACCTGCTGGGAACACACTGGATAAGGCTTTCAGCTGAGACTTAATGACTCTGGAGCAGCTCTCCTCACATGCATCTACAGTGCAATGTAAGGCATAATGTCTGTTAATCCACCTGTTTTTAGTGAAGAACCCACGTCAGAATATGACAGTTTGAAATCTTCCATTGAATGACCACTAGAAACATAATTTATCCATGGCAAAGGGGAGCAGATGGTTTACAATTCCACATTCCCTGATAACTTCAGTCTGGTATGTTTTACTGCATGTGGATATGCTGACACTTAACCAGAGAAACAGTCAGGTATACCAAAAGGCACAGCTTTCTTCATCAGAAAGACAGACAGAAAGAGAACAGGTTGGTGATCCAATGGATTACCCTTTATGAGCACCAGAACAACGGAAGACGGAAATCTGAAAGTACTTCCCTTTTTTAATCACCAATACTGACCCCTGGATCTGTCCCTGCAGTCACATGGGGAAGACTCAGTACAGCTTCACTAACACAGCAGATTTTAAGAGTCCTGAAGTAACTACCCTTGGAGAAAAAACAAAGAAACAAAACTTCACTCCCCAAGGGACTCTTAATGCAGCTCTTCAAACATGAATTTCTTTCACCAACAGAAACCAGTCCTGAAAATGTTTTCTTCTTTCAGCAACTTCTATTAGATAAATTTTTTTTTTTTTTTTTTTTTTGTAATAATGACACACTGAGCTCCTGATATGCATCACGGAATAGATACATGTAATTATTATATCATAAACTGGCTAGAAAGACTCAACATATGTCACTAGCAGACTCTTGAGTGCCCAGAACAAAGACACATGGCAGTGCTCACATTTGTACAAATGCATGGTTTATTTTTTCCTGCCTACACTGTCTCTGTCAAGCTCCACGTCCAAAAAATATATACCAATGCAGGTCTAGGTGGGCATGAGTTTAGAAAACAATAATTACATAATTGCCAGGTTCTGTGACTTATTTTCCACTGTGGAACCACTTGCTATTCCTCATTTAAACACACTAAAGTCTGTGACAATATATGAAAAGTAAACAACCCCAGGATGTTCTCCCAGTTGAAGAGGTAGGTACAATGACACAAAAACTGACTTTTCTGAAGATAAGTTTATTAAATCATGTGTTCCTTACTTAAAATCTGAAAAGGGCCTTCTGCCTCTGCTACTACTCTCTCACTGCTTCACCAAGCCTCAATCAAAAGATGACCAGGGAAAGCTATGACCTCAGTAGCACAGTGATATGTTAGTCTCATTTCCAGGTACCCAAGGTACTCCTGCTGCTCTGCAGTTTGATGGACTTTGATACTCTTATGCAGTTATCTTTTGTACTTTGAATTTCTGTAACAGTGAAAAGTATCCTGCAGTCATCTTTGGGTCAAAATGCTACTGGCATAGTAAGGACGCTAAGACAGTCTAAATAGTCACTGAAGAATCACAGACTGAAGTTTAAGTTGTCAGAAAAACAGTAAGTAACATAAAACTCAAACCACTGATTCCTGGTACAGAACCAGTTAAGTCCTGTCTTTGTGGGTCATGTAAAAGATACAGAGAGAAGGAAATCTTATTACATACTCCCTAATTTGTGTCACTTCATCTCTACTAGCACACTGGAGCTGGATACAAGTCCTATAATGGGCATCAAACCCTGCCAAGAAAAGCTACCACTGCTGTTTTAAGGCTGTAACAATACAACCCATTTTAAAGCTGCCTTTTTTTTTTTTT
>VWZY01001402.1:243434-277098 GCA_013399075.1 Chloroceryle aenea
TAATTGTTCTCCCTGGGCTGAGCCAAATCATGGTGCAAGTTCAACCTCAACTGTATTTACATGCCTCAGCTGAAACTGACTTTGGATGTTCCTTAATTTTATCTGGACACCATTACAAGAAGGGCTGTAATTTTCCTGTAACACCTACCTGTCTGATTTAAGTGAATTTTATCATCCAGAATGCACGCATTTAAGTCCTTTCTTTTCCACTGGACTTTCTGCCAGCCTTTCACAATTATTATCATGAAGCTACTAGTCTTCATAGGCTCAGTCCTAAACACCATTTAGCCTTAAAAAAAGTCCATACTACCCATAGCAACCAGAAAGAAGGAAGACAATTTATCTTGAACAACCTTCTATGGCTGCTTCTCTCCTCCCTCTCCTACAGGTACCATATAAAGAAAACTGCTGGGCCAACGTTACCCGTGTTTGTTCACCTCCTGGGAGATGCAATACCAACAGCCAGGAAGTCTGGGCTACAACAGATTCCCCTAAATTAACCCTCTTGAAAAAGATTCACAGCTATTCCATCACCCAAAAGGCAAAGAAGAGGAAAATTTAATACCAAAGAGAAAACCTTCAGGAGCATTCTGCTTTATCTGAGATGAGCAAAAGCCTCCAAGTCCATGTGATCCTGCGAATGACAGAGAGGCGCTGCTGCCTCACACACTCCTGCAAGGGGATGGAGAGTTAACAGTGGGCACAGGCTCCCACAGAAAGTCCCAGCTTCCCTTCCCAGACCATGCTATGAATGCTAATGTGCAGCAAGCACAAAGCAATTAACCTCTTTTGTGCTTTAAGCCAGGCTTTAAATACTAGATCAGATTTTCAAGTGTTTAGCACGCAGTATTATGAGGTTTGTTTTTTTTTGGTTGTTCTTGGTTTTAGTACCGAAATGGAGCTGGATCTTTCTTCGCCAGCTAGTCCCAGCCATGGACGCTGGCAAAAAAACCCTTCACCTTAAATCTTGCCTCTTCCTTACCTCACCTTGCCCAAGTCATTACAGCAAAAATTCTGGCAGATTCTGTGAGCTGGAGTGTAGCCATATGTAGAAAATATCCATGATTCAAAAAATTCAGAAACATATCTGCAGGATTAAGGCAAACTGACTCGACTACACATTAAAAAAAAAATCTACCAGAAAAGTCAGAAGAATCCACCAGTGCATCCTTCCATTCCCCTCCCTTTCTTTTGATATTGTCTATCATCTTCAACTTTCACCCAACTGGTCCATACAGTCCTGGTCCTCTGGTCTGTGCTGTGTGTCACTGTGATCAGTTCGTATGTTTTCCTTGATGGGATCATTAAAGAACAAATACCCCACAAAAGTGACATGCCTTGAGAGCAGAGGCAGCAAGAACTAACCAGTGTGTGTGATCAGAAACCAATGCTCACAGAATAACCCTCTTCAGGCATGGGCTGTAAGCACTGCAATGTTACCACCTGACCAAGCTCATCTAACCTTCTCCCTGCTCGTCCCTTGCCCCCTGTCACTGCTCATTTGCAAAGATTAGAAAATCTAAATGTGTTTCAGAAATGGGAGAAAAATACTTGAGAAAAACATACACAGTCCTCCCAGGTAAGCTACACGATTTATTCTAGAGGAAATCGGTGCAGGTTGTCCTGGACAAAAAGGAAACACTTATGGAATGTATAGGAAACCACATGAAATTAAGGACTATAGACTGCATGCACGAGTTTACATCTTCAAATGTATGCTACGGTAAATCAGCAGAGAGACTGCAAATGCAAACTTGTGTTCTTAATACTTAACAGCCACGGGGCAATTATAAGCCACAATCCTGGTCCTTCACAAATTCTCCTGTCCCAAGAGTGCATTATGTTGACTAAGACTCAAGAAAAGGAGGACTGCCCAGAAGACATATCATAAAACAAAACTCCCAAGTACTACCTTCTAAGAAGAGTCAAACTGAGCACTGAGCTACCTGGATCCAAACCTCTGAATGCAGAGGATCAAAACACCAACTGAAATGCAGATACCTCTGACTAAAATAAGAGGGGAAACTGTCCGGTCCCTTTCAGGAAAACAAAGCCAAATCTCTGACTCAGGCAGAACTTGGTGTGACCACTGCCAAATATTCCTGTTTCTTAAAAAGGAGTGTGGAGTCCCTCCCAGGGGATGGCCCATCTCAGGACAAAGCAGCAGGTGTAGCACAGCCCCACACCTGATCTTTCTCTCCAGGCAAGAATGGCTATTTGCAAAAGCTGGAGTATCTGTAAACAGAGGTTACCTCACATAGGAACACCTGTGACTCCCTCTTAGGTGCATGGTGGTCAGTGGACACTTTCTGCTCCTGCCTTTACAACTTCTTGAAAATTAATCTCCTGAAGAAAAATTCCCTCACATGAACTCACCAGACACCCCTCCTCTGCCTGCCTTTTAAGCTTTCTAGGCTGTTGGCTTGTTTTCCCTCATCCATGCCGAAATGCAGGAGCTGGGTAATGCGAACAACACTGATATATCAGAGAAGAGCTATTTTCAGGTCTAAATTTCGAGCTGTTGAATGATGCTTCACTGGGGTAACCTCATTTCTCCTGAGTATTCTGGGGAGCAAAAACTGCTGATTTTTCCATTCCAGACCGTCTTTCAGCTTATACAAATCTCCATGAGTTCTTGAAAGTCTGAAAGGTCTGACCTTAATTCTCCTCTTCTCAAGGTCCTATTTACAAACCTGCCATCATGCAAAGGAGACAAGGGAGAATGCAAACACAAACCATACCACTAGCTTTGCTTCTTAACAAAGAAATCTTAATCTTATGGCATGCTAAAACATACAGGGTAAAGAAACAGTACAACAGCTCAAGCTCTCAACCTCCCTGTAATCTTATGCTGCTTATGCAACATTACAGATTTAATAGTGAGAGAGCAAAACACATCTTCAGATGTGTCCTTTGCTCCTGGGTCAGATACTGTCATAGCAAGCTCATGACCATGCATTCCAGATAGGAGCTGAGAGATCCTTTTCTGCTGGGAAGAGGTACAACAAGCTAACAGGAAAGCTGCTGTGTCAGTCAACAAGCCTTAGATCAAGTTATAGAGTTACCAAAGCCTCTCCAAAACCTGAGTGAAGTTTTGGTCTCATTGAAGTCACTGACAAAACATTCTCATCACTTTCAAAAGGGCCAGGAATTTACCCCTATGCTTGTAAGCACAGAGAGGATTTTCAGCATAAGAAAACCATCTCCAGCCTCTCTGTCTCCTGTTCTCTGTGAATTGAGTTTGCCAAAAAAAGGTCCTTCAGCTTTCAGCAGTTATTTTGTGAACATTCAAGGAAGAAGAACTCCTTTCAAATCCCCATCAGGATCCTTTGAATGAAATCCCAGGTTATCATGTATCACCACTAAAATCAAATATGTAAATAGATGTGTGTTGTGCTTGGAAACTTCTCAGGTATGTACTTTGCTATTCTGCTTACACTGGAATGTAAGAAAAATACTCCTAGTGTCTTTCATCTCTCTCCATGAAGGGCTGCTCCTCTTTCAGCTAGGAATCATAAGCAAGAATGGCAAGTACAATCACCCACCTCCTCTAAAAAAAAAATAAATAAATAAAAAGAAGAGTAAAAAAGGGAGGCAAAAAGAAAAACTCACCAGGGAACACAAACCTTTCTCAACGGCAAAGTTAAGACCTGACTTGCTGGCTTAAACAATCTCAGTAACTTAAACCAGATGAGATTAACCTTCCAGCATTCGAAAGACTGACCAACAGATTTCTTCATAACAAAGACCTTCTCATTCAGTTCCCAACATTCTGGTCACATGCTATGGAAGTGATATCTTCAGAAGCAATCTGTAACAAGAGACCTCTCCACTGGGGTGGCTGAAGAGACAAACAGGATCAGAAGTCCAGCTTCATTACTTTATATCATATGGCTTTACACAGAGACATCAGGATACTGACTGCAGAGCCCCAAAACCCCTAAGCAGTCATTGTACCACCAAAGCCCAAGTAACCTTGAATAACTTTTAACTATGAAAACATTTTATCTTCTCAACAGCAGGTTGGGTGTAGGGTTAGATGTATGTGTGGGTGTTTGAGAAAGTCTATGTATGTTTATTATTTTTTTTAAATCCTTCCTCTTCCTGGCACCTTTCTCATGAATTTCACTTGCACTGACAGGTCAGCCAGCAGGATTAAAACTGGCTTGAGTTACCTCAGTGCCAATTTAATAATGAGCTATATTTAAAGTATATATGCTGTGCAGACATACATTCATTGAATCCATCAGACTCACCCCCAAAAATTACTTGTTATAAATCTGTTCTCCCCATCAGGACACAAGAGGAGAGCTTAGCATGCCTGCAGGAAGCTGACCATGTACTCTCTGCGTCTCTCTCTCCTCCTGGGTTTCTGCAGGCACTGAAACTGAGGTGGCAAGTGGGACCAAGGCGTCCTGCAACCCCGGTGGGACCTCCTATCCCTGGGTGCTGTGCAAATTGGGTTATGAAAGCAGCGCCCCTCCACCAACAACAAAGGAAGAGAAGGCGGCCAGCCCACGGGGTCAGGCCACTCACTCAAGCTACAGGACAGCAGTCAGGTCTTTTCAGCCCTGGAGACCAGGGCTGTCTTTTTAGGACCCCAAAAGGCAGCTCCAGTGAGAAGGATTATGATTAAGCCTGACCCTTGGACAGAAGTACAGGCATACACTTTCAGGGCAAGAAATAAGGCTTGTATGTTTACAAGGCTAACCTCTCCAAGGAAATGGACTTAATACTTCTTTTAAGGTAAACTGTGGTTACCTGTCATGCATCTGTCTGTAGAATTAGGCCATTCACTGTCAGCTTGGTACAGCTTGCAGTCCGACAGCAAACACATTCATCACAGGCTGCAACTTGTGCCTTTAGTGCTGGATGACTTGAGCTGTGTTTTAAGCCCGTAAATACGCATCTGCATTTCAATTTTCTGTGTAGAAGGGCTTTTAATCACAAGTATTGTTATGAAATCCACAAAGATAGCTAGAAACCCTTTGGATATATTCTGAAGATTATACACTGCTACGGCAACACAACATTATGCAAAAAAAATCTATTTTATGAAAAATGTACGCTGCAGAACAAAGCTGAACTGAAGAGGAAAAAAAAAACACAAGTGGAAAACATTTTGAATTATTTAAAGAACTAAGAAAACTTTCCCCAAATCCAATTTTCTCCAACAGTGTCACAACAACCACAAAGCCGTCATACATGACAAACTCAGTGGTGTTGAAATCAAGGAAATGGCAGCAAAAAGACATTCTCGGGCTATTTCACAATGCAATTTAAGCTGTTCATACTGCTGTGTTTATGTGTCTCTCTACCTTAGCACAGAATAATCCAAATATCATTACTCATTTTCAAGTCAAAAGTTTACTTCCCCTCTTATTTATCTGCAAGGTGGTTCAACCAACTGGAAGTGAATGTATGCAAGATAAGTGGTAAAATCAGACTGAGTATTTAGTAGAATACCAGGGCAAGAAGCCTAGCACTTTGCTTCAGAGAAAAGAGCATAGCATTGGCTTCATTTTAAGCACAGTCCTGCTGAAGTCATTGTGTGAGCTTCCCTATGCAGCTGGGAGATTAAAAGCTTTCCTGCCTAACAACTCCTAGCAGTGAGGGAGGACAGGGTGAATCCAGTCCTCAGAAAGCTTCTCAGACTGAGGAGAGCTCACAGGACCAAATCCTTCTTGCACTTCATGCTTGCAATGTGATTTTCACTACTGCTTTCCCAACCTACCTAACCTGTGTTTTCAAGAGAGCTCCCCTGTGCAGGAGCAGTAGAGAGTGACAGCTTTCATGCATGTTCTGTTAGTGGCCTTCCAGTTCAAACTCCTGGTTAGAGAGATGAAACAGAGCGTCAACTTTCTGCAAGCATGTAGAGATTTACCTGCTAGACTGAGCTCAGCCCATCATCTCAAGCTGGCCAATGGCCAATCTCCTACTATGAAAGCTCTACAGCCCTGCCCTCCCCCTCTCACACCCCCCCGGTTAAATTCCAGTCTAGACAAAACCATCTAGTCTCCCCCAAAATGTTTCAAATGGGAAGCTAGTACAGTTTTAACTGACAGAAGTTGATTAATGCGCCCTTGCACAGACATCAAAGAAATAGTGAATCACAGAACCCAGTAGAGCAGCGGTCTCTGCTACATCCCGTTCAACATCTTTTATCAATGACACTGATGACAGGACAGTGTCTTCTCAGCAAACTTGCTGACGACACAAAGCTGGGAGGTTTGGCTGATACACCTGAAGGCTGTGCAGCCACTCAGTGAGACTTGGACAGACTGGAGAGCTGGGAAAAGAAGAAGTTGAGTGTTAACATGGATAAGTGCAAAGTCGTGCATCTGGGAAGGAATAATAAATTACATCAGTACAGGCTGGGAAGTGATCTGCTTGAGAGCAGCTCTGTAGAGAAGGACCTGGGAGTCCTAGCAGACAACACGTTATCCATGGGACAGAAATGTGCCCTTGTGGCCAGGAAGGCCAATGGTATCCTGGGGTGCATTAGGAGGACTGTGTCCAGCAGATCGAGGGAGGTTCTGCTCCCCCTCTACTCTGCCCTAGTGAGACCTCACCTGGATTATTGTGTCCAGTTCTGGGCAGGCCCAGTTCCCCAGCTCAAGCGGGACAGAGATCTACTCGAGAGAGTCCAATGAAGGGCTACAAGGATGATTAAGGGACAGGAACACATGCCTTATGAGGAAAGGCTGAGAGACCTGGGTCTCTTTATTCTGGAGAAGAGTGAGGGGATTTAATAAATGTTTATAAATATCTGAGGGCTGAGTGTCGGAAGGAGGGGGGCTGCCTCTTCTCACTCAAGCCCTGTTAAACGACAAGGGGAAATGGATGTAAGCGGGAATACAGGAAGTTCCACCTCAACATGAGGAGGAACTTCTTTACTGTAAGGGTCACAGAGCACTGAACGGGTTCCCCTGAGAGGATGTGGATTCTACTTCTCTGGAGATTTTCAAGACCAGCCTGGATGCGTTCCTTTGTGACCTGTGCTAGATTATATGGTCCTGCTCTGGCAGGGGGGTTGGACTCTAAGATCCCTTCTAACCCCTGACATCCTGTGATCATGGATGCCTGTACTGAGTACACTATAAACCATGTCCTAAGTAGCTTTTCCTGCACCATGGACCTACTGCCATAGGTCTGGAGCACAAAGTGCTCCCTGTTACCTATGGCTGCAGACTACCAGACATAAGGCAACATACCTCTGAACTGATGTATCCTGAAAAACTGGTGAACTATCCTTTTCCTGCTTCTATCTACATACTTACACAGCTCCGTGACCACAGTTTTTAAGCGCACATCTATCACTCATCACAGTTAGTGGTAGTTCCTTTTGCTGCCTCATCTCACTTGGAGCTCTCCCATCATTTCATTCCTTTAAACCACTCAGCCATTTCCCCTCTTCAATTAGACCCCTAAAACTTTCCTTCCTCTGAAGCATAAGATTATTCTTTCATTAGAGCATTTTGCCCTCTAAGGAGAACAAAATGAAATAAAACACACACACACACCAATTACACTGTCATGTTCTGTACAGTGGATTAACGTACAACTTGTAAGAAACTGAGCCAAAGCACAGATTGATAATGAAGGTACCACCATCAAGTTTCACTCTGTTCTGGAAGGGGAAGAGAATAAAACTGAATATTTAGTCATAAAATATACAAAATGAAATTAAGCCTCTGCAAATGGAAGTTGCTTAAGAAAATAGTTTCCAGGTCTGTGGTTTTAATTACTACATAAATGAATAGAAAACAGGATTAAGGAATTTGCACAATTGTTACACATCATATTTGGAATCGTAGATTTTCTGCAGCTACAACAGCATGAAGGCATAATCCAATAAAATCCAACTGAACTGGATCCAGCTTCTCCCTGATATTTCAGTCTGGTAGACAAGAATCTGAAATCATTCTCCAGCAGCGCTCACATGGGACCAAAACACGCAATATCGGGGTGATTTTGCAAAGCTTCCTCATTTCTTCTCAGGCTTTGGATTTTAAGATTTGCACAGACTGAAAATTCTTGTGACTTTCAGTCATTCAGCCTTGCTCACTTACCAGCTCTATTTGAAAACAGGATTTCAAGCACTGATTGAACCGTGGACCACAACCTCCTCTAAAGGAGAAGAGCAGACAAAGCTATCTGGGTACAAAAGCAAAGCGTGCACAGGAGCAAAAGTGTTAAAACTGCTCTTGTGCCCTTTTTAGAACCTATTCGTATTTGCAAACACAAAAGCCTGGGGCTTTTCATCCACAGCCACAGTAGACCTTTCATTTTTTTTCTCCCTTCTTTTTCTGTTTTCCTTTTACTGCCATGCACAGTGATTTTAGCCTGAATAAATGCCCAAGTGACCATTCTTTACATGTCTTCAAGTACGTCAATTACCCAGAAAGAATTTAGCATGCATTTAGATGCACATCATTCAAGCTTTTCTTTCTCAAGCTTAAAATCTCCCTAATTCTACTCTCCTTCACAAGCCTGCTCTTCATCTCCAGCTGGACTGAAAATCCAGTAAATATTACACTTACAAGGTAACAGGTCTGGAATGTGAAGCATCTAGAGCTCAGCAGAGTCTATTCTTGGCATCTCAATGTATGTACTTTGTTGCCTAGTGCCAAACAGCATTTGATTTGCTTTATTCAATTCAAAGGAAGATATTAAATCCCAGGACTGTATAAACATCATTTACCAATCAAAACCACAGTTAAGAGAAATGCTTTCCTAAGGGAAGAGGCAGTGTTTCCAATAAACCTTTCAATCTGGAATATACGTTTACTTTTCTGTTATCATCCTTCATAAATGAAAGTCAAGAGAAAGAAGATAAAGGCTGGGTTTTCAGGGTTTGTCCTCCTACAGGATTCCTCCCTGTGAGATTATCATTTGCACAACAGCAAGGACCAATGCATGCAAACCTCTGACATTTTATAACAAGATGTACTGAGTAGCACTGAAGGCCCTTTCCAGGTGGAGGGGACATTTGGCCACTACTCTGTTCATACATAATTAGTCCTTAAAATTCTCTAATTCCTTAGAATCAATCACAGAAGCCAGATTGAAGGCATCTGCTCACAGCTATGTTCCACAGCTGTGAAGGCAGAAGAGGATGCATTTACTTGGCGTTCTCCTTATACACAAAAGATACTGCTGATAATGAAGAATAAGAATAGAGTCATAAAGCAATAATTAAGCTCAAATTCTCTTTATAATCAAGCATTATTGAATGGTGTGGTTTGGGAAGGAAAGCTCCAAGCATTTCTTACTTGCTAACCTAGGGTTGTGTCTATACAGGCTCAGTCTTGACAAATGCTAGCTCCAAAGTGCTCAGTTCAGAACTGCAAGACCCCTAAAGGCTGGACAAGCACTTCTGAATTTAATGTTTGCTCCTACTAACTTTATTGCATGAATTAGATGCTTCATGTCCAGCACAACAAGGAAGAGACAGGATTCTCAGCTTAAAACCTTCTCTCCCATGTGAATGTAATGGCTGGCCATGCCTACATACCAACATGTATTTAGCTGTGAACACTATAGCTGGCTACATTGCAAAGATTGCTTCAAGGGAGATGCACTGACTTGTTCAAGAAGCATTTAAAGATCAGAATGGGGAAAAATGATAATGCAGTGTGTAGAATTCAAAACACAGTTAAGAAATCAATCTTTCTCCTCTCTCCTGAGAAGTCAGTGGTCTCAGAACTTTCTCAGTGTCACTGTAACAAAAAGTAATGGATTTTCCTCTTACTGCTGTTCACAGAACTGTCCACCTAAATGGCTTACCTGGCTGAATCTGTAGCACTGTTGAATTAGTAGTGTCTGTGAAAGGAGCAAAGACCCAACTAAGACATCTACACAATCTGTGGGAAGTAGAGATGTCCAGTATTTCCTCTGAGAGGTGGTGTTAGGAACAAAAGCCATTGTAGTGACAGAAAATTCACCTCAAATATAACTTCACTAATCAACATGCAGGCTATATGGTGCTCACATACCTCAAGGCAGAAAGTTACACTCTCTCTCCTCTTCACATGAGGAGTATATTTCTCTACCGAAGCTAAGGAAAGAGGACTACCCTATAATGACACGCCTGTAGGACTGCTGCAGTAAGGCTAAATGGAATACTAAAAAAAAACAATAAAAAATATCCCACACATTAAACCCCCAGCTGAAGCCTGGCCACCCAAACTGCTCACAGATAACAAGACCCTACTGGCAGGTAGATTGTCATGTGTGCAGATGACAGTACCTTGCTCTATAGTCAGCCACTGCCACTGCAACTCTCACCCTCTCCTGTTGTGAAGGAGAGATGGTCAAGGCAACAGATAGATCTCAGCTCAACATTAGACATGAGAGAAATATAGAATATTTTTAACTAATGGCTCTATTTCAGTGGATCCTTGATACCAGATCTGGAACTGCATTGTTGTGAATTGAACTGCAGGTTTTACCTTTAAAAATAAAAAGTAGAAACAAGCAAAATCCCTCTGAATCTGAAAAGACACCAATACTCAGCACAGGCTCTTGTGCAAGAACCTCTGACTAGTGGTAAGATGTGGGAAGACCATTACTTCTCAGACTCTTTTGTTCCATTTGAACACTGCATTTTAACCCAATGCTAGAAATGGTCTAGATACTGATCACTGGAGTTGAATCATTCCAAGAGTCTACTTTTTACACAAAACCACCCTTTTGCAGTCTGATCTAAATTGTAGTCTCCAAACTCTACTGGTCTGTGCACATTAAGAATAAATAATACCATTGTGAGCAAGTGAGAGCTTCCCCAGCTCACTCCAGAACAGTGATATGATTTTTTAAAAAATAGAGAAAGAAAAAAAAAATGTATTGGCAAAAATCTACAGCCCAGAGTTTGAGCTTTTTAATTGCTAATATCTGCTATTGCTATTATAAATATTAATTTAAAATAACCAGTATATAAATAAAAAAAAAAAAGAAAAAGAGCAAAAGACAGTCATTTTTCCGAGACATTTCAATCTAACATATTAAAATGTCTTAGACTGCTTTTAGAGTCTTAAAACCATCCTATTTCAAACATTAGTTAATGTATATCTGGAAAGTTGCCTTGCCTGTAGTAAAATCATATACAGATTGAAAAAGGATTAAGCTTTTTGTTACAATATATGCACTTTTTGTATTTTAACCTTCTAGTGTCTGGAACAGAAGAGGAAAGTGGGGGAATAAAGAGAACAGATAACGGTAAAGTTCACTGTGATGGCTGCTGCTGTAGGTAGGCACTCTCTTCTCACAACACACAAGGTAACACAGGGCATTACAGACACTTTACTGGTATTTTATAGCGTGACCCCTCCTTGTGACAAGTTAACACATGAGGAAATGGCACAAGTTCATACCTTAGTGGGCACTCAGCTCTTGCCTGTGCTATTCATAGCTGAGAATTCAGGTTGACAAGGCTAGACTAGTTTTCCCATGTCCAAATAGAACGTTTAGATGGATCCAGTTGGATTTTCCAAAACACAAGATAAACGTCTTTGCCCAAGGCACTATGAATACCAATCACTCCAAGTGTGGCCATCTGCTTCACATTCATCTGCAGAGGATTGGCTTTTAGATACCCATCACCAAGACTGAGTTTCTAATTCCTTTTTATTGGTGAGTTTTATCACACAACAAAGGAATCATCGTGACGATAAAACTGTGATGCAGGACAGCTTTGCACCAGAGGTACCTAAGTGACATGGGTACAGAAACACACCATGAGCAGGCTCACAGTACTGCCAGGACAAATGGAACTACACCAAAGCTTAACAACAGATGACTTTTTGCCTGCTATTTTTTAATGGCAATTTTTAGTCAATGAATTCCCACCCTTTATCTCTATCTGATGCTTCAACTATTGTCTTACAATTTTTGCAATAATTACAAAACAAATTGAGAGTAACTTTCTTTCTGCTTTTCTGGGCACGTATAAATGCTTGAGACAAATCTGGCTAGAGAAGGAGGTGTGCATACAAACACAAACATATATGCACATGAAGAAACCAAAAATATAAAAGAGTATGTATTTCAGACTAACAAGATGATATCCAACTAAATATTAGAAAAAGATGTTGTGACCATTTATGATTCAGAAGGATCCAAAACTAACTCAGACTCCAGACAGAGATCATATCCAGTGAAAAGAGCTTCACAAATTGCATCATGCAACACCATGACTGCGATAATGAATATGGATAGCAATTACAGAGTCAACATCTGCATTTCTTAAAAGATGAAAACAGACTAGGAATGCATGAATGGCTTCTCAGAATAACCTAAAGAATTACTTGAAAACACATTAGTTCAAAGGAGCATGAAAACTACGGTGGCTCTTCACAGCAAGTTTTCAATTTTCTGCTCTACATGCATTATTAGTCATACTTCCTACTTGTGGGGCTCTGCAGGTATTCAGCTGACCTGCGCCTACAGAAGTAGGGCTCCATAAAGAGTCTTTACTGCTTTAGTCAAATGACACTGGCACAGATTTCACAGGGTACTTAAGTTTCTTAAGAACTAGATTCAGAGGGAACATCACACTGCAAAGTAGGTTGTGAAATGGGGCACTGTCCAGCAGAGTCTGTTGATGAGTTGGGTGTTTTCTTTCAAGCGCTGGCTGCGTACCCTGGAGGCAGAGTCCTTCCAAACGCTGATACAAAAGAACATGGGACAGTAAAACATGGTATATTTTTACAGAAAACACAGTATGCTTCAGGACTATTATAGCTCTGCCCTACCCAAGGCTGACTTACTACCAAAAGGAAAAGCTCCACATTTCAGAGGTAGACCTTCAGAATTCACAATCCAGGTGTCTTCAAAATGCACACAGACAAATTACATCTATAAGGAGGAGGTGATGTCTTTTTCCTGCCTTTTTATATTTGCTACACAGATACTATAACACTACAGGATCACATATTCAAATGAGAAGTATGGGACACCATCTAACACAGTCATGCCAAGTAACAAAGAACAACTATTTGCCATTTTCAAATTTACCCAATAGGTTATTTTATATAGGCAAAAGCATTACTGGAACCTAGAAGGTGCAAAACCATAATAAGAAGTAATCACAAATATTAAAATGGCTCTTAAAATAATAAAAACAGCCTGCTTCAACTGCAAGGAAATGGCAAGACAACAAGGGTTGATAGTGTATGGCAGTTAAATGAGTTCTCACTGCAACACTGCAGCAAAAATAATGTGATCTGAGACTACAAGCAAAGATGAAAATAAGTCATTTACTACAGAAATTAACTGACATCACACACACAAGAAATTAATCTTCCTTTCAGTGCTGGACATCTCTTTCCACTAGGATGATGACAAAATGGAGAGAAGTCAGAGCTAAGAAAGAAGATCTAGCAGCTCCAGCGTCTGATTAAAAACAGACAATATCTGTATGAAAAGTAATAGGATGGATCAAATGTCAATCATGCAGAGATATATGAAGCATGTAATCATCGAAAAGTGCCATCAATTTTTAGGGCAGTAATATCATCGTAGATAATCTTGCTCATTAAGAATAAAGTTATGGAACTGATATGTTACTTTATAAGGCACTCCTGGCCTCAGGATGATAAAAACTGAGAAGACAATTAGCAGACCACAAAGAGTAAAGTGAAGAACTGAAAAAACCTCCATTTCCTCCTCCCCCCCCTCCCCCCAAAAATTAGTATCTTTTAGAGTGTGATATTCAGTGTAGTTCTCTGTATGGTTTGACATGGTTCTGTATTTCACCAAACTTGTAGCTGGCAGTTTTTTAAACCAACAACCCAGGTGGCTTCTAAAAGTAGTGCAAACAGCAACTTCCAAAAACTTTTATACTTGGCCCTTAAAAGCAAACTAGGTGAAAAAGGACATGCCACCAATGGCAGGGAAACAGACCACCTGCCAAGGAGAGCCTCTGTAACCTCATCTTCTACCCCAGCATGTACTTTGCTAAGCTCTTAACTATACTGTCTGGAAGGAAGCAGTAACTGGTGACTTCTCACACAGAAACTCCAACAAGTTGGGGGAAGATTAAATATAGCACCCCTTCCCTCCAAAGTTAGTCCAAGCTTTCAGTTGACTTCAAAAGCAAATTAAAAGAAATATAATGCAAGCATATCAGAAGCAGACTCTGCTCTCAGCTCAGCTGGAATAAATCATGGCAGTTCCCCCTGCAATGAGCACACTGCTTGAAGTTTTGGCAGTTAAGGATCCAGTTCATGAATATATAATTTATTTTGAAAATAAGTTACCAAAGCACTAATCTAACAATTAGGTGAATAGCACCTACTTCGATAAACCACAGCTCTGACTGAACTATGGCACTGCTTGCCTAAAGCACTGCAAGCATATTATGCCCTCTTCTCCCTTGCTAGCTACCCCAAGGGTAGAGCAAAGGACACCTCAATACAGCAAGGGACCCACTGATACTTGAAGAAAAAGGGAAGAGAGCAGAAAGGTAAAAACAATGAACTCGTGTGTAGAGTATCATAATCCACAGGAACAAATACAGGCCACAGGATAAAATGATGCTCAGAAATCACTAATCATCTGAGGAGATGAAGCATCACTGTCCTAGAGACCTGGTCCTAATACTTTGCTGGCATGGAACTCAAGTAGTCCCTGTCCAAAGAAACAAAGGCCAAAGAACCCAGAATATTATGTTTCTCATAAATATCAATTCTATGCTCTGGATACAGAGCCAGTGTTGTGCAGTCAGAAAGATGATACGGCTTTGTTTTGATTTCTTGAAAAGAGTATGAAAATGTTACTACTTAATTCATTTCGTTATTTCAAAATGGAGGCCGGAGAGAAAATGCTCAGAAATTCTTTCTCCATTCTTTTCATAGCTTCCATTTTTTGAAAGGGCATCAAATCCTAATTCCACCTGAGAAAGGAACAACAATAATAATGCAAGATGGGGAGGGTCAGAGCTGAGCTCTATTCTTATCATTTGATAGCCTCCTGCAGGCATCGATGGAGACTCCTGAGTAGCAAGATACCACAGAATGCTATTCATGACCCTCCAAATTATTTTTTAAAGCAAAACAAGGTATGATCAGTGCATTTTTCAAATCTGACAGGTGACTTTCACACACAGCCAGCACCTCAGTTTAGTGTTTGTGATATATTTCAACAGAAGTGATATATTTCAACAGAAGTGATATATTTCAACAGAAGGGACTTTCACACACAGCCAGCACCTCAGTTTAGTGTTTGTGATATATTTCAACAGAAGGGATTCCTAAGGTCTGTCTCACTTTTCCAAGCACATAGGAAGCTAGAAACCAATTAACTGACCAGTTAACTGACCAGTTAACTGACCAGTTGGTGAACACAGGCCACAGCACAATGTAAAAATCCCTAGACACAGACCACGATTAGAGGCAGAGACCCCTGCACAGAAGCATTAATCTCTCTCTCCAATCTTGCTTTCTTCTACAAGCAATAAAGGTTTTAATGCACAGCCTTGGATGCAAAGGACTGTGGACACCTGCACAATTTTCTGTGCTTACCTAAACTTTTGCAAAGATGTGACACACATTAACACATTACTGCTTATCTAATTTACTGTTTCTTACTGCTTCTCGTAGCAATTACACATATGTAAGAAAAGATAGTTTTAAGCATAGTGTCAAGTAAGTATTATCATAAGGTTGGAATAAAGAAACCTATGCGGCCTTAAAAAAAAAAAAAGGGAGGGGGAGTGAGGGGAATAGGAAATAGTGAGGAATTAAAGACAGAACAAGAGTAGAGAAATATTCAAACAAGCCATTTTTTAGCACCTGGAAGAAAAGGAGGAGTTGAGTAACAGCTCACATGGACTTGTCAGAAGCAATTAATGTACAAACAACCTGAAGTGCCTTCAGGACTAGATAATAAGCTTTGCAAATAGAGAAGAAACCACAGATGACATTTATCTTGACTTCAGAAAATCTGGACACTGACACACCCATTAGCAAATGAGGGATATATGGTCTAGACAAAAAAATACAGTGGGTAGGCCGCAAGACTGGAAAACTGCCCTGAGAAAGCAGTTATCAGTGGTTCCTAGTTAAATAGAAACATCTACTCAACTAGGTGCTATAGAGGAGTGAGATTACTACAGAGCTATAAAACAGACTAACGAGTAAATCTGGCTTGCTCAGACAAACAAGACAATTGAAGGTGTTACATAAAATCAGTCTTTAGAGCTACCAGAAAAAGCACGGGATTGACCAATTTTCCACTTCTATGATAAACCATGAGTAATACTGAGCTGCAGCAAGGAAGGTTTGCAGTATGTATCACAAAACCCTCTAGAAATTAAGGATAACAATGCACTAGAATAAATTGCACAAGGAAGCTGTGGTGGTGACTGGAAGAAAATGTTACACAAATATCTATCTGGAGTATCATGGCTACTGTCTACACCCTCTTCTAGTGCAGGACCAACAGAAGAGCCTTTTAAAGTCCCTTCAGCTCTGTGTTTCTTCTGTGATAACTGGTTGTTGGCAAATGTCTCTCTTTCATGAACAAGCTTATAGAATATGCCTACTGATAAGTGTATGCATCAGATATATTTATAAGAAGTAATTCCAGAAAGTGTTCCACTAGGTCAGGTCCCAAAGGTGCAGATCAATACATGAACTCTACTAAGATCAAAAGATCTGCCTTTCAGCCAGCCACAGCTGGGCCCAGTATGCAGCAAGGTAAGAACAGCTGGGAGCTGGAGCTGCCATGTAGCCAGAGTGAAAGATGGGCTTCTAAAACCCTTCCTGATTCTACATGCTATTAATTACAGACAAACGGACAGATTAACTTAAAAAATTAACAATGATTCTTTGAAGCATTGTGGTTCCTGGGTAGTGCACCAAGAAATCTGCAACTATCCTGCCACTTGGTGATAAATCATAGCAGTTCCTTAAAGAGGTAAGTCTTGTGTTAAAGGAATTTATACCGGGATATTTGATACGTATAATAATGCAAATATAATGAGTAAATTCTCTGTGGTATAATAATGAGTTCATGATTAAAACAACACAGTAAATATTTATAACTAACACTTCATCCCTTGGTCTTGAATTCCCCAAACTAGGATACTAAGTTGTACAGTGGTTTCCTCCATTGGTGATTCATTATCTTGGGATTGCTTCTATATTGTTAGAGAAGTTATAATCAGTGTGAAGAGTGATGGCAAAGTTTTAGTAAAATTACTTGATACACTTTCTTTTTTCCTTAGTCTTTGGCATTATTTCATGCTAAACTTAGAACTTGCTGCTTTCACTGATGTGCATTTCAAGTTTAAAGCAAAACAGTCCAACAGTTGAAGCCAAAAGTTTGACCTCCATTATAACTGTTGTAATCTTCTGGGAAAATATCTTCTTGACTCTAATCTTGGCCTTACAGCCCCAACAACTATTATTTCTCAGCAGCAGCATGGTGAGTCTGAAGAGAGAAATCAATGTCTGGCCCTGCAAGAAAAACCCAAACCAAACAAACAAACAAAAAAAAACAAACCACCAGTAGCACTGAATGACACGTTTCTCCATTTCTCACATATGATCAATTCCTAGACAAGCACGCTGGACCAGTGCAGCTGTGAGATGATGAACACTATCACATGAAGAAATATTTAAGATCCCATTAAGATCTGTTTTCAAGCAACATGCCTTTTGCAGGGTAACTGATTATACCAGGGAGCATCATTATCTGTCCTGTCAGTTTAGACGGGAAGGTCTGTAGGACTGGGAGAAGTCCTGCAGATCGACAGTGCCTCACGCAACAGGGTCCTGATCTCTCACTGGGGCTTGAGCAACTACTGTAATACTAACATTACAGCATTCTTCACTTTGCCTCAATTGGATAGTGTTGTTAGATGGATGCAGCATGTTTCTATCAAGAAATACTTGGCTGCACTTCTACTGGAGTGAAATGATCCCTATAAATACATGGACAAATTGTGGTTGGCCCTTGGCTCCAAACATCAGAAAACCTCTCTGTCAGCAGCTGCAATATGGGGTGAAAGTTGGATGATACACTAGCAGGGCCAGAATGGGAGCAAAGAAAAGGATCTCTGTTACAGGAGCTGTGGAGAATCCTGACTCACTAAATGTGGGCAGCTACAGCCTCCCTAGAAGGACTGTTCCTATCCAGGGATGTTTTACTTAGCACCTCTCAATAAGATGGGGGGGGTGAGGGAAGAATATCCAGAGTGAACACCTTTTTTTTTCCCCCAAATTTTCTGACATACAAGAGCAAAACTACTTTTACATAGACTTTTTTTTTCTTTGAAGATATCAATAAAAGTTTAAAGTTCCTTGTTAAAAGTGATCCAAAAAATCATAAACAACACAGAACAGCTGCCAGTATCCTAGAACTAAGAATGCTCATGCCTACCTGCTTAGCTGTCAGTACCAAAACCAGAACCACTGCTCCATGAAGCTAAAAGTAAGATGGGTATTTTGGTATTTACTTGAAGTTAACAATGTCTCCAAGGAAGAAGGATCCCAGGCTCTCACCACCTTTTCAACTTTCAGTCAGAAACATGAGTTCCTAACAGACTCTTGAGAAGCAAATGGCATTTGTGCAGCGCATGTGATGTATTTGCTCGTGGTAGTATTGGACACTTTTAGCCAAGTCAGCCAATGGCAATTTTTGTGTCCAACCTGAGGAGCATGAATTGCAACAATCCCAACTAGAAGTCTGTAAAGCTCATCTAACCATAACAGAGCTTTCATAAAAGCACATAAAACAAAGGCTCTTCCATATGTTAAACAAATTGTTTCTTCCACTTTGGAAAACTCCATGGGAGGATGAGAGAAGTTTCCCCATTACAGTGAGGTTTTGTGCTGCTTTGAGGTTCCCACCGCTGTTGATGCAAGTGTAGCAATCAGCCCCTCATCTGAATTACCTTTTGTCACCAGGGGTCAGTTGTGACCTGGGGGTAAGCCAGGACCCCCTTCATCTTCTGCTGATTTCACTCAAGGTTCACAGTAAAAGCTAAAGCAGTACAGAGAAATATATCACTTACAAAGGTTGCATGAGAATCCACAGCATCTCTAGGTCTCTCTGAAATGCCTTAGGAAGAAGGCAAGAGAACAGTGGCAGATTGAGGTATGTCAGACTTGGAGACAAATAACAGAAAGCCTTCTCCATGGAGTCATTTTCACACTGGGACATCTTCTGAAACATGTCCGTGATGAAAACTATGGAAGAGGCTAGGTGATTCCAAACTTCTTGGGAGGCTTAGAAGTCTTTCACTCGTTTATTTCTGATAAAGGCCTCAAAAATAAAGACCAAGGAATTACGTTTATCTAGGTTTTAATAGGAAATATGTAAAATTCTGTTTCAAAGAATACTCCACAAAGTAAAGTATTTGCCATGTTGCTGACAGCATCTTAATCTGCAGGTCCTCAAAGCCAGAATGCAATGCTGAAGTGCTCCTCTTGGCCCATCACCTTAACTCAACAGCAGGGCTCAGGTACTCTGAAATGCTTGGGGCTCCAAAACCAAACCCAAAAATCCAAACATACCCATATAATTTGAAAAAAAAGAGAAAAAAACTAATAAAGACAGAAATCAGAACATTATATACTGTGCATCCAACCCTAAATATGCTAAATATAATGGAACAGGATAAACCAAAGACCTAGATCCTATTCTTAACAGAAGAATCATATACAGATGATTATACAAAAAGGAGATTCATACAAGGTGACAGGGATGGTGGCTACAGATGTGCGACCACCAATCTACCCGTGCTGCAAATACAAAATTGCACAGAGAGAAACTTGTGCTGGACTGCCCAGCACCAATCAGTATTTTTAATCTATTGCCATTTGTAAGAGCAAATTACTCCTCCTCCTTTTTTTGTTAGAAAGTAAGTGGGCCTCACTGCTCAGCTATTCTAACTGGAAGATTTAAAAGTGGTCAGGAAATTTCAGGACTGCCTTGCAAAGAGTGGAGGAGATGAAAGCGAGTCCCACGGCACAGTCTCCGTTCCTCTCACCCCACCTCTGCCAGGAAGCGCTCCTGTTCCCCTGGCAAGCGGCACAGCTGGCTGCCTTCTCCTGCTCAGCCAAGGGTCCAGAGGACAGACTTTCCAAACTATTCCCTGGCTGGAGGAGGAAATGAAAGAAAGTAATTTTCAAGAAAAGCAGGCTGGATTATCCAACCCTTTCACTCTGGGGAGGGAGGGGAAAAAGAAAAAAGAAAAGGAATTGCAAGAAGTAAAAGTGTAACAGAGAAGGAAAGGAAAAACTCCACATTTTTCTGCACTACAGAGAAGTCAAGATTCACAGACTCAAAGCACAGGCAATACATCTTTAAATGATTAAGATAAAGACAGAGGGTAATAGATGAATGTTAGGGACAGAAGGAAGTGAAAGTTTTTAAACACATTAAAATTGTGTTATCTTTCCAGCTTCATAACAGTAATTACAATTAAAATGATTTACACTCTGGTCCAGTGTAGATCAGGAACAGCAAAGCACGGAAACTGTAAACCTCTCTTAGGGAAAACTCTCCAGCCAGTATAAGTTAGTGCTACTAACTGCTTGCATGCGGGCGAAGCACACCCCCCTGCCCTTGTGATGATGCTCTGATTTCAACTCCTTCCTCTACTTTTCACCCCAGCTGCCTAGAAAGCTCCCATGCAGATCACCTCTGAAGATCCCTATAACGCTTCATGGAGTGAGTGCATGGGAAATGTGGCTGCTCACTTAGTCCAGAGACTACTATGGAGATGGACATGTAAGGATTAGGAGTTGCAGAACAAACAACAGTACAACAAAGCTTGGAGGAGCCCATTTGTGGAGCTTCATGTACAACTAGCCCCAAATTGTGCTGCCAGAGAGAAGATTAATGTTGAATAGCTGGTCTCTTTTACACAGTAACTTGTCAAAAATAGATTGTTCCTTGAAGATACTTGCTAGAGTTAGCACCGGTTTAGTGTTAAGAGGACAGACTCAATGAGATGACCAACTCTTTATTATTTAAGCACAAATATTCCAAATTCCAAGGTCATTTTGCCAAGTTCCAATTACTGGGATGAGCAATTGTGCCCTCTACACTATTTTTAACATAAGTGAAATTTCTTTATAGGTTAAGGGCTCAGAACTCTGGGTGGGGTAGGAACACCACCTCCACTAACTACTTTGCAACATGGAGTCACCATCTGAGTCAGTGACTTGGAGGTCTCCCACGTCCTGTGCTATTGAACGTGGAAAAGAAACCCAAAAACATTATTTGACTTCCAAAATTATGGTTTCTGGCAACAGAACCAACCTCACAGCTGGATTGTCTGGCCCACTGCTTCTCTGAGGAAAGAGGTGCCAACTGTACAAGCACCAGATAACCCATCACCACCTACTTCCTCCTCTGTAGTTAGGAGCTGTGGGTGGCACTACTCCCACCAGCACAAGGGCAGCCAACTTTCTCAGGTGAAGCCTTTGAATCTGCTTCCTGAAGAGATATGGTAACTCTCTGATCAGTTGGTTTCTAGAAACCCCTTATTTAGGCCCCTGGCACTTATAAAATTAGGCACTTTCAAGAAGACAGATGTAGTTACAGATTTACTTTGAAGATGGAACTGGGGTTCTCTGGTTACCCAGATGTGACAGGAAAGATTCATAGCTTAGGTAGAAGTGAACACCTCATGTTCTGCACAAAATCAGTAAGTCCCAAAGAACTGCATACATTCAGGTTAGTATTATGAAGAAGACAGTCAAAGAAAGATTAGAATGATGATGACCTGAATTGATCGGACAGAAGTGTTTACAGAGGAAACTGGAAAGGATAACTGACATATGACTAGTTTACTGGACGAGTAGAAATGACACAGTTCCACAACCAACAAATATGACCACTCAGGTCAGAAAACTGTGACAGAAATCAAATGGAACTGTGAGAAGATAAAACTTAAAAATGCAACTATATATTATAAACAACAGTAAAAGAGAGACCTATTCCACACCAGAAAATAAGAACTGCAGATAAAGATGAGAAAAATCAAATGGGCATATCAGCTTCATGGCCAAGAAACTTAAAAGATGAGATTTACTTAAGTACTAAGGAAGTGATACTTATTCAGTACAAGATAAAATCCGTTAAAATAAGAATGTAGAAATACGAAATATACTTCTGTAGATACGAAAACCAGGCAATCAATAGATGAACAAGATTTTTTTTTTTTATTATTATTATAGAAGTAACCCAGAAGGTCTGAAAACAGTAACTACTACAACCAGACATTGTAAAACAAGCAAGACCAGATAACTTGCATCAAGATTTTTTAAAAGCTGCCCAAGAAACTATCTAAATTATTAAAACTGAATTTCAATAAATCCTAAACACTGGAAAACATCTTAAAGATTTGAGGCAGCACATATTGGCTAATATACAATCCTAAACAGGGTAACACATGCCATCTCACATATATAGTCCACCATATATTGATCCCAGAAAAAAATATGCAAAGTGCAGTAATGAGAAGCAGCTCAGGGTTACTAAGTATAACCAACATCAGCTCGAGATAAACAGATCCCACTGGTACAAGATCTTAGTGAGTGAGACTGGTAGTCCTGTTGGTAAGACAACTTTTTTAATATAATTTTAGCTGCAAGATATTTAAACTGGTGCTACATAATGATTTCATTAGGAAACAGGCACAAGAGGCCACCAACATGGACAGGCAATAAATGAATCAAAGCCTTGTGTTTTTATGAGACTCAAAATACAATGGCAGACAGCAAACCATTATGGAAACACCATCTTCTAACAAGGTCACATAAGGCTCATTTTATTGTCTAATACGATCTAATATTTTTATCTACCACCTGGGAGGAAACTAAACCATTATTAACCAACTGCAGATGAGATAATGATATGGATGTGACAAATAATAAAGATGATACATCACAGATCTCACGACTTAAAACTAGAATAATCAAGATGCAAAAGTCAACAGAATCAATATGAAAATACAATTCTAGGACATAGAAACTAGACCATACTTACAGAATAGGGGACTCCACCCTGATAGCACCTCTGAAAAGGACATGGGGAAGGGGGGATCTTAGTGGATAATTAACCAAGTATGAATTTTTACATCTCTTTGTAAAGTTGAACAAACTATGTAATACTGAATTAGAGCAGAGTTTGTAACGTGCATGTACTTGGTAACAGCACAGCCACTGTTGAAGTACTGTATCCAACACTGCTATCCAGCAAAACTCAGTGTCCTGGAAACTGTTGGTAGGGAAAGCAGACTATCATCTTTATGGCTTCCAGCTTTTTTCATCTGTAAGTGTCCATTCTACCATAACTCAAAGGCTCTTAGAGCAGTATTAGTCTCATCCTTTCTAAAGTACAGTATGATATCAATTAGTTATTAGCTATGTGTGTGAACAGCCCTGGGAAGTTATACTCCCAAGAACATACCATCCCTGCTGAGACATGTATCTCCTTCAGTTATAAGGGAATATCCATGTTAAACCAGAAACCAGCTTGCAGGTCTGGCTGTCATTACATGAAGACATTTTATACTCTGTAACATAGTAATACTGCCTTAAACAAGAACCAAGCCTTTTGTTTTTGTATTCCACATCAAACAGCTTGCGTTTAAATCTCATCCCAACAGGACATAGGAAGTTCTGCACATATAAAATATGAACAAAGCTTTTTTCTTCCTTTTTTTAAAAACAAACAAAACTCCAACCACCTGTAGTGGATATCAAGTCCTCTCACTCTTTGAAAAGTAAACAGAAGTAGTACAAATATGATACAAGGTATTTCAAGGTATTTCTAATCAGCAAAGCAGATTTACCTGACTCAGGATCCATCTGAATGGGAGATTGGGATTCTCAAAAGCTGCAAAGGAACCACTCCTTTAGGTGCTACTTAAAACCCTGGCCACAATGACTGTTCTGCTTGCCTAAACAATCACTGCAGAGACTCCAGTTTCAACACCACAAGGAAAAATGTGGAGTGGCTTTACTGACTCAAATTAAATTCCTCCAACTTTTCATCCATGCGAAAAAATTTACCTCAGAAGTTAACTCGTTATTTTGTGAGCCACTTTGAGACTTACCAAGCCAGAGAGGATTTAGAAAAAAACTCAGGTGCCAAAGCACAAAGTACCTGTTCCCAAGCTACTTGGCTCCAAGCTTGTAAACTCAGCATGTTATCATGCAGCAAACTGACTTTCATAAGTTGTTCTCACTGCTCCAGCTCTATTCAGAACTGACTTTTAAGATTTTATTGATAACTTAAAAACATCTTGCTGGCTCAGCCCTGACCTTTCTTTACAGTCCACTGCACATGGATTTGCCACATTCTTATTCACAGCCTTTAGATTCTTCCCTGCTCTGGGTGCCGAGGTCTGATTTTGCAGATGTTTATAAGAAGCCTTTGGATGTAGAGTGATGAGCTTCTAGACAAAAATGTGCTGCAGGGAGGATGATAGAGATATATTATGGTATGTTTATTTGCCAAGACCTTCACAGTCAAATGGTCATTTATTTTAGACCGGGGGGGGCAGGGGGAGGAGGTGTGTGTGTGGAATACCTAACAAGTACAAGACATGAACTCATGCCTCCTTCTCTGAATTCTGCAATACTTGCCATATTGCTGCCATATGCTGTTCTCAGATGACATCTGCCATGAAACACTTTTATCAATAAGCTGCTAAGGTGTTTATTTTTAAAGCAGATTTTTTTGGAGTGGGTTTTTTGTTGGTTTTTTTTTTTTTTTGCAAAGCCTTGCTCAGAACGCTATCTCCAGTGGCAACTCAATAAAAGAGAAAGCACCACATTGCAGTAATACATCCCATTATATCTTGAAGATGTGGCCATTCTCTGAAACAAAAGAATGGCACTTAATACCTGATCCAAAAACTTTTGCAGTCAATGGAAAGACTTCCAGCGTTTTCAGCAGGCTTTGGATCAGGGCCCTTGATCTGGGGAACATACTCTCAAAAGGAAAAATGGAAAGGTCTGACTGCATCACATGTATAGCTGGCCTTGTGGCAAATGTGCATGAGGCAGATTCCTTTCCAGATTCTACCTCAACAAATACACTTCCAGACAGAGAAAATTAAGTCTCCCAATAAATTGGGTAAATAACAGGACTCCAACTTGGAAGGAGGTAAGTTCCTTCAGACACATGATATTGCTGTAACTCAGTTGTTGGCCACCTTTATAAAGATCTCTTTCTCTGGATCCTTTTGGGGCTCTTTTCTTCCCTGATTAGCAAGGGGAATGTGAAATTTCCAAATACATGGCTCCTAACATTGGGAAGAAATGCAAGCTGAGATGGGGGAATCCAGGTTTAAAGAGGGAAAGCAAGCTCAGGCCCCCAATAGTCCGTTATGAGTGCATCCTAAGTGGGACAAAGCTGCTCACTTAGCTCCCTTGCTTTCCCAACTGTATACCCTGGCAGGGAGCCTCTCAGTTCCTATCATACCACCAGATCAGAACAGCAAATTTATTTTCAAGAAAGCTGGAACTAAATCTTCACACAGAAACTTGAAGATGTATGTATGTCTGCTGCAATAGCTTGCTATTATAGACTAGGTAAACATGCAATGAGCATAACAAATGAAACGTACTGCCATCTTTCAGTGTACCTCAATGTTGAAATGTGCCTACTTCACTTCCAAAGCGTGCCTCAGGAAAACTGTGAGTATAGAGCAGTGATTGGCACAAGACATACACGGCCTTTGCTCTTCCAGGGAGGCCCGGAGCCAACTATAACAGCCAAGAAAACTAGGCTGGATCTTTCAGCGATTAGGCAAGAATGAGAACACCAAGGATCTGCCTGGATCCAACACATCTCCAGGCAGTTTAAAACACCCTATCGTGTTGGAGAATACAATATATCACTTATCCTTCCATGAGGACAAACATCCCCCATACATCCTGCAGGCATTTGAATAAAGAAATGAACTGCCAATACTGCATGTGTCAGTGGACCTGACCCCAGGGATCCACAAATTTTGCTTACTAGGTATTCATTAAGTGTCCTGGTTTGCTATTAACCTGTCAACTGGATCGATTAGTGCATCAGACCCTCAAAGAACAAAGGCCAGGAAGTGTGACGCAAAGGGCAGAGCTGCACCTCCATCATCACATTCATGGGAAAGCAAAGATAGCTCTCAGCTTTGCTAACCTTGGCCACCCCTGGGACCAAGCAGAGGTGGGACAAGGAGCAGCAGCCTGCCACAGGCTTTGGTGAATGCTAGCCCCCAACCATCAGACACTTGTGCCACTATTTCAACCTACTGCTGCATCTGAAGACTGTAAATTTGCTACATTATTTTAACACACCACTTGGGATGGGAAGTTCTGCAGCTCTTCTTATTGTTCATCTTGGCAGTCCTAGAGAAGGCCTCAATAACTGCTGAAAGCCCCCCAAATGTAATTTTATACGTATTGCACAAACATCCAGACAAATAATTAAGGACTACTCTCTGTTCAATTTTGTGTATTGGAGATCATCTGTAAACACAACTGTGGGCTCAAGATTAGTATGTACTATTGCACAGAAGCCTTTTATCAAGTATGGGATTGCTAGGTACTCTCTGACCACTTCCAAAGAGTCAGCACTGCCAGTTTTTCAGCCTCCTGAGTACAAAGTCCACCCACAGGGCTGGGGGTTTTTGTTGGTTGGGTTTTTCTTCCACCCCAGCCCCAATGAATGAAAACCAACATATTCTGATTTCTATCTTTCAATCATGACTATGGTAAAGATAAGTTACTGTCACTATTGCAGCTGAGCTAGCTGCTGAATTGCAAATGTTATAAGTAAACAAAAACAAATAAGAGAAGGAACTTCAACAGGCTTAGCTTGCCTTTTAAAATTCAAAGCAGGGGCTTAAAAGAGATGAAGCCAGGGAAAACATTGGCTAGTAATACCATCCAAACAGGGGAAAATAACGAAGTTGTAAGCCTGAAAAACTGAAATGGAAAGAATGACAGATTTACTGCTGCATTTGATGCACATAACCGCTGATATACTCTCCCCAGGAAGTGTTGAAATTACCATCACTGAAATGAATCCAGAAGCTAAAAATTAAATTATCTTTCCCAGAACATTCCAATTTGGGCTTTGGCAACAACAGATGTTTTAATGCTCTCAAATATATGCACGCACGTGTGTGCACGCATGCACACACGCACACATATACTTAAGTACAGTATCCTCTTTCACACAAGACCTCCCCCTTAGTTTTCACAAAGTCAAACTGAACTTACGGTCATTCTGCAAAGTCTTTTCTTCTAAGTCTCTCCTCAAACAGACAAGTGTCAGACTAAGCAACCTATAAGGAGTCTTACAGCAGCTCCAAGTTATGAATGAATGGTTATTTGTGAACTCGCCTGTCAAGACAGATGCGGTATTTTTCAGTACAGCATGGGTTAGATAGAGTGAGAAGGAGCCAAACAAGCCAAGTGAAAGGTCAGTACCACAACACTTCCCTTTTTCCTCCCTCAGTTCACCTAAAATGATGCCACAGCTTTCGCTGAAGTGTAACACAGTAGTCTATCTTCATGCAGCCTACAATGTTTATTTGAAAAGCAATATTCACAGAAGAAAAGTAGAAGAAAAATGGGTGCACAAGAGAGAAGAACAGAAACATTTTGGTGCAATGAAGCTACAACGGAGGGAAAAGCTCAAGATTGACAGAAAACAGCACATCTTTAGAAATTTGGTGATACTTGAATCAAAACTATGTTATGGAAGTTGAAACACAATGCGTTGTTTTTCTTGCATTAAAATATGGTGCTACAAGCATCACAGCTTAATTCATGTTGCGACAACTAGTCCAACCTCCAGCTCAAAGCAGGGTCAGCTATGAGGTCAATTAATCACTTATACTTTATACAGTTATTTATAATAATAAACAGAAGTCAGCATCATACTGTGATAGGTCTTATATAACGAAAAGAGGCTTCTGCCCTAAGTGAGCTTCAGTGGGAAAAAGCTCACCTCTACAATGAAGATTCCTGAATATGTCAATGAGCATCATACATGAAAATTAAAAGGAACGATCACTCACTGTTCCAGTTAAAACCTGAACAAGGGAAGAGATGATCCTCTCCTCTCCACATTCTCAGCCATAAATCTGCTGCAGGGGTGCCTGTGAGCTCTAGCATCTCCTGGAAACCTAATGTGGATGCCAGAGAATCCAAACAGCAACACGAGATGTATTTTAGTGGAGCCTGGCTTTCCACGGTGAATGAGGAGTCTCTCTGTGCTGCTGCTTAAACTCTCCTCACCTGACTTCACAATGAGCCAGGAGCTTTCTAAGTCACACACAGGAACTGCCATGCAGTTCCCTCTGGAAAGCCTGGATGGTTTAGAGAACACTATGATACCCAAAGAAGTAACTTCTCTACTCTGGACCAATCTGAGGAGCACCAAAAACAAGTAAAAATTTGATTACTAGACAGGTCTAATGAAGCCAGGTCTAGCACTTCAGTTATCCAGGGCCAATCCTGTGCCATTTGAGCTAAGAGAACCACAGTACTAAAGAGGCTCATGAGTCATTCACAAGTTCAAAAACAACTAGTCACACTGGAAGGTGGTAAAACAACCCTTCACACTGAGGGTTTTTTCAACTCCTCATCCTCTTGTCTCAGAGAAATCTTTTGAGTTTCTCCTCTACACTATGCAGCCATATATCTTGTACAGTTGGGTACCCAGCTGCAATCGCTTTAACAGCAGCAAGGACAGTGAGGACAAGCATGGGGGAACTGCTTTAAGAAGAAACATAGCTGCTTCAGATATATACCAGAAAGCCAACCAACAGCAATGCTGGAGCAAGTCACCGACTAGTTCACATAAGAGACTGAAAGGGAAACAAGCAACAGCCTGTGGTTAAAGGCAGGATGCAAACCTTCCCTAAACAAATGACCAAACCAAACTTTTTAGTCTAAACAAATCATCAGACACATCCATAACACACTATTACATTAAATAATACCCGGGTAGCAGATCATCCTCAAGCTAAAAACTGCCCGCTTGAAAACATGTAGCATGTGGCTTCACAACAGGATCGGGAAACATTTCTGTGTCTTCACTCACGACTCGTTTTGTCACCATACCCTGGGGTTCCTCTCTTCATCTATAATACAGGAGCAGTCCAGCACAGACAGAGCAAAGGCAAAAGAAGCCAGCTGCCTGATAAGGTCGGCCTTCTTTAGGATCACAGGAGTACTGAAGAGCCTCTTCTTTCCTCTTCAAAAAATCCTGTAAAGCATTTCCTTCTCCCTGGGTTCCAATGCCCAAATGACAGATTTCAGCGCTGCAAGAGGGATTTGAACTGTCTGGCTTTGTCCATCTCTGCAAATATGCCACAGACCAGGCCCCAATTCAGAAAGCTAATTAGGCATACACAGAGCCTTAACATTAATGAGTTCATTCATGTGTGTGAAGCTCTGTGCATGTTTCAGAACTGTGCTGAAGAAACTCACTGAGGATGACCGCCAGTTCTCATTCATCTTTTTGCTCAGCATTAGTGCCTGCAGGAATCAAAAACTGACAGCAAAACACTGGAAGCAGTAACTTCAAAGTAACAGCCATCCTGGTGACCCCTACTGTTCTCATGAAGTGCACCAGGGATGAGCAAGATAAAACCAGCAGCTAAGGAAGATGATGCTCTTCTTTCTTCACATAATCACTTACTTGAACCCAGTCTTGCAATTAAGTGGAGCCAGCAAGAGCAGCATGAGCTCTGGGAACATCCTGCACATCTCTAGCCATGAGAAGACAGGGTTATGTTTCCAGACAGGTCTCTAGGGCTGTGAAACATTCACACAGTCAGTGCACTGGGGGCTGAGGAGTGATAGGGGCAGTGATGCACATGTAACATTTTCACTCACTAGAGCGAAAGCACCTCTTTAAAACAGAGAGCAGAGATACTCATGGAGAGTTATAGAAAGGATTTGGGAATACAGGCCTCCATTTGTGTCTTTCAGGTCTTCTGACCTTACAGCATTAAAGAGGAAGTTCATGGTTGTTTTGCTTTACGTAGGCTTCATATTCTGGAAGAAATGCAGTGACCATGTACCATGTCAGACTGACTTGTGGACTTCCCCCTCTCCCAGCTTGGCACCCTGCTTTCAGGGTGATTCAGAAGGCAGTCAGACAACACAGGTGGTGCACCTCACCATCTGCTTCATATAAATGGGAGTGGAAGAAAAGCACTCTCTTTGATTTCAGCTACTCTTGGTTAGTGCACCAGAGCATGCTACTTTATTATCCCTCTTTGCATGAAGAAGACTGCTGTCCAGAAAATGACCCTGCAGTAAGTGCCAGTTATAAACAAGGAGCAAGGAACTCTTCCTCCCATACTTCTCCTCAGGGAAGCCTTTGCATTGCTTTGGGTCCTCTCTGCACACAAACTTGGAGTAAGCTTGGCAACCACCTCCTATGGGAGGTGCTCCAGAGTATAGGGCCAGACCATGGGGCCAGCATAGCAGCTTTTAAAATAAGGTATTCCTTCTGAGACTGTTTCTGTATCGTTACCAACATAGGAAATACTGAAAGATTAAGTTCTGTGTTCTGCTAAATGCAAACACACGTGAGCCATGCAGCCGTAGCTGTTAACGTAGTAGTAATGATGCAGTCAGACACGGAGCACAGCCACTCGTAACGCAGCACAAGTAATTCTGCTACCCTGAAGACAAGGAGCCCACATATGCATAATTGCTGGTAAATTGAGCCCTTGTTGATAAAGTAGAAGCATGTCATTGTGCCCAGACAGTTTATAAAGTTGTCTTTCATGAGGTGAATATTCAGCAGAACGATGGCCTATGTAAAGGAATATTCATGGTACAGATCTCCTGAGAAGAGTAATCCCACCACCCAGTGCAGGCTGTAACCCGTGAACACTGCTTCTTAGCAAGGTAGTTTGAAATCCATGCAAAACCAGATCCAAACCCAGAAGAACTGCGATTTTTTAGACATCAGACCACTTAACAGACCTATCTCCAATAATGCAGAAAAATTAAGAACTTTGCCTGCATTATTAGCCTTAAGCCAGAACTGACTGTGATATAAAATGCCACGAATGAAGATGACAGAATAGGACCCCAGCTCCTGCATACCTGTGTTGCCTGTTTTTCTCAAGCATCCCATAAATGCATTAGCATTACACTTCAGAATCCTTAACTGTGCTGTTTACTATCAGTGCAATGGCAATTATCACACAGCCTTGAGTAAATAACTAGCTTAAGTATCAGGCCCTAGATAATCAATGAAGAACTAGGAAGTAATAAACTTCTTATGTGATCCAGCTTTCATAGAAATCAGTATTAATGACCTATGCACGTAACTCTGCCCAGGCACAGAATTTGCAAGAAATGTCTCTGATGTTGTGCTCAGCTTCTGCGTCCCACCTCCCTCTTCAAACTGCTCCATAAAACAACTCGATTTCTGACTGCCAACTGGACTTTGGAAAGATTCAAACTTTCAGTATCTAACCCACGCTGTCATGAGCACAGCGCAGGCAGGCATGCCTGACAGACAAAAGCTTTTTGGGTTTTCCAAAACTCTTTGTGGTATATTTTTCCACCAATGCTTTTCACATCTGTTGGTTTTGGGTCCGTCAGTCCCTGACTCACTGAATTTCCACATATATTCCGACTTGATGTATATTTAACCTCAAGTGGACTGTCAAGCCAGATGCCCCCTTACTTCCTCAGTGCAAACTATCAGTAAACCTTAGCATAACTTTACTTTGAGCCTTAAACTAACAGCATGTGAAAAGATTAATATGAATAAATTCAAAACTAATCAGATCCCTTCTTTAAATGTTGACACAGTATTATTTATATCCCATAAATACCTTCTTGACTAAAATTCATCCCAGGAGATTGGCATCTTGCCAGTTCTATTCATATTTACTGTATTTATACAGTACAGTTGGCCAAGGATAATATTTAAGACAAAATATGCCTTAGGGTATATACAATATCTCTTATAGTTTTCCTTTTAAATCTCCTCATTGCTAAAAATATTTAGTCTGAACTTTACAAAATGCCCCACAAAGACCTATCAGCAATCTGTAGTGATATATTGCTGACTATGAGTATAATTAGAGCATATTTGTAATACTTGGGTTGTAGTCAGTTACTGAACGCTAACAACTTGTGGTAAAAATTGAACCACTGCTCTTTCCCATGCCTTCCTTCCAGCAGCTTTTGACCTCCAGTGCATTCACACTGATCCCCTTCTCCCTCCTGCCTCCCTCCAGTGCAGCAGAAACCATAGAGTTAAAAAAATTCACTCCCAGATGTCTAAGAGAAAGTGCCCGTGGCCGCCAAACCTGCGCTTTCAATTTCTTCCTTTAAAATATGGTGGAGAGATTTCTTGCTTTCTGTCTTTTTTGGAAAGGTTCGCTCCATCCAGCATAACTAGAGAGCAGTGGAAAAACAGTTAACCTACTTACTCTGATGTTAGCGGCAGCCCTTGCACAGTAGTACTGGATCTGCTGCTAACTGGCCCTCCGATCCCAAACGTCTGATGCACTCTGTTGGTAGATACCTGCAATCTCCTTTGCTCTTCCAAAACCTCTATCGATACTTCAGTACAAATCTGGCCTCTGACAACATTTTAAAAATAGATCCTCTTTTGTCGACACCATCCAAGTCACACACCACAGATATTTTAATTTTCTGGAAAGTATGCAGCTGCATTTTGGACTATTGGTTGGTTCTTTGCTCATGCGAGGAAAAAGGACAGATGTGCTCAGGATGGATGCATTTCAGACTTCTCAGAGACTGTTACAGGGAGAAATCCATGAGCCAATGCACTGCCATTGGTCTTCCTAACCTTTGCCCATAGGTGGTCATGGCATGATCTAACAGGTCTCAAAACAAAAAGTGCTGACTTCCAACAAAGCCCCCAGCAAAATGCTAGAGTATACAATGTGGAAAACAGGCATGCTTTCTGTGTTCCTACTATGGCTGTGAATTACACTGAATCTCTCTGCTCATACCCACTTGGCTCCCAATACACTTTTTTTTAAAAAAAGTATTTCTTCCCTGACCGTAACAAGGGTGGAGTGTATTTATCATGGCTATTATAGATGGTTCCATAATTGTAACAATAAAATGGCTTGGACTGCCAGGATGTCCTATACCTGATGCTGTTATTTAAGAATGAAGGAAGAAAGGGAAGCAGCTTCAATGAGCATGGGATTCAGATACCTTGGCTGGCATCCTAGGACTATCACATGCAAGACAGAGCAAGCCCCAAAGCTACAACTCGCTAAACTAAAAATAAACAAGGGGAAAATGCAATTAGAAACTCCAGGATATAAAGTTACCAAGATGGCTGCATTATCTATTTAAGCAAGAGGTATGTGTTTTTCAAAAACGGACAAGTATATAGGGCACCAAGTGACAGGGGAGGGGAGAAAAGAGAGCTAAATGAAAAGAGCAGGGACTACGTTTTGGGTATGCAAACGGTGAAGTTATTTTCTGCTTCTGGTATTTCACTTTCCTCGGTACGATGATGATCTAGATTCTTTAAAGGGAGTGCAGTGCTTTTTCTTTCTTTCTTTTTTTAATATACACTTAATCTTCACTACCAAAACAAAAAGGCACATCACTATTAATCATTCTAAGTGGATTTAGTCAGCACGTAGCTGAATTTTTTTTTTTTTTTTTCT
>VWZY01001402.1:284203-315508 GCA_013399075.1 Chloroceryle aenea
CCATAGCAGCATATAGTCTGTACCTTAATAAAAAGGCATCTAGAATGTAATTGCAAAAAAAAGAAAAAAAAGGAACTTTAGGCAGGACTGTGATCCCAAGACACCTCAAGCCATGACTAAAATGTGAAGGAAAGGGGAATGTTCAGGAGGTGTTGAGATATAGCTGTCCCTTAGAACAATTCCTTCCTCTTCCTCCCCCTCCCCCCCACCAAAAAACAAAAGAAACGCCTTATGGTTAAAAGGAAAAAGGGAACATAATGTGTGGCCATTAGTCTTATATTTCAGTGCTAGGGTGAAAATGACTTCTCTGTAGTAAAGTTGCCCTCTCTCTCCAGAGAGCACAGCTGGACATTAGAGGTTCTAAGGAAGCAATGGAACGAACGATCGAGGGTCTAAACCAACTGTACTAAAAATATACAAGTTTTCTATAAAGGCCACGCATATCAGTGTTGCATTGAAAGAGGTTTCTGCTTCCAACAGGCAATTCCCATCTTTAAATCAATTAAGACTGAAGTCTTGATAAAAATTTTGTGAATGCCAGAGAAGTTTCTCCATGGTTACATCTCCCAGAGTTTGATCCCCTCACGTGCTCTTCCGAATCTTCTTGTCAGCCCTGAGGATGCCACACTCATCTTCTCTGTATCATTCCAGTTTTAGTCCATGTACCACCCAAAAAAGGCCTTCCTTAATCCTAAGCACCTGTGGTTTTAATCACCACAGGAAATCCTGTTTCCACTCAAGTCAGTAAGACTTAAATATCAGCAGAGGAAAATGATCAGGTTCACTAACTAAAAATAAAAATAATTTAAAAAAGGAGAGGGAGAAATATAAGTGCAGTGGTTTATATACCAGAGGGTCTTGACATCTACTTATATCAAGCACGACAAAGTAAAGACAGCAGAGTAAAAATCATCCCTTTAATCTCAATATTTGAACTCCTGACCTGTATCTCTTTCTCAGTATTACAGCTGTTGCCTTCTATTTCTGACCTGCTCAGTGGTGATTTGGGTTATACCTCATTAAGTGACATGCAAATGATATCTATAAATATTGAATTCATAACAGAGCATCTGTAGAAGTTTGACAACTTAAAATTATGTAACTGAAGTTAGAATATGCTCCCAGATTGGATTGCTGAAGTTTTGAGAAAATTGCATATAGAGCAAGATTAATTGGCAGCAACTTCAAAACTAGGCCAGCCAGTAATGCCATATTTTACCTCATATTCTTCATCTACAAAAACTAAACAGTCCTGCATCTGGATTCCTATCTTATTCACAAGCTGCCTGTGCAGTCTGCACAGAAGAAAAGCTCTAATAACCTAATGCAGCTTCAGAAATTTTTCCTAATGTCTTTCAAACAACGCATGTTCAAGTTTATGCTAGGAAGCTTACAGAATGCAATGCATTGTTTCGTATTACCTCACAGAAAACAAAACAAACTCATGCAATACCAAGCTTTTGCACTTGCACTCCCCATACTATCTCCAGAGAAGGTCTTTTGTGTTGCCCCTCAGCAATAAAAATAGAACAAAAAGATCCATTTCTGTGATAGTGATAATTTTGAGCCTGATCTAGATTATTTTAGCACTGGATCTAAAATAGGCCACCTATATGGCAGGCTGATCTTTAAAAGCATAAGGAAGAATTGCAGTGTTTTCCCATAAACTTAAAAGTCCTATATTTTCTAGAAAAATAAGAGAAAGGTAATGTGAGAATAAGATTTAAGAAGAACAGGTACCAAGAATAGGAGAACTGTCTTCATTAAACATATCAAAGCTCAATCTGTCTTTTGGACATTAACTTCTAAACTTCTCCATCATACACAAAGACTGACAGCTGAAATGCCTACTCTCAGAAATGGAAGCGTCATCTGAACATCTACCTCATTAATATCAAAGTCAGAAAAGCCTACATTTTGGCTGCCAATGCAGATTATCAGACTTAGTGCCATCTCACATGAAGGATCCAAATCCATCAGACCCTTCATGACAGACTCTCAAGAAATTGAAAGAAATTAAATCTTCACGAGGCAGATGGTCCAGCAATATGCTTTAACAGTAACTGAACTGGATGAGAACCAAAGACAACAGTCTGTTTCTGGTAAGCACAATANACACACATGTATTTGATATATTTTATAAATATTTATTTTTACTTGTTCTTGTTCCTACGAAGTAGATACAGTAACTTTAGTGAAAAAAATCACAAGACAGTATACTGTCAACAGGATCTGGTCCAAAAAGCCATTCAGGTGTCACCTCTGTGACCTTATGGAATGTCACTACCTCCACCATCAAGTGAGAACATAGTATTACACCAAGCTGTAATGTCCCCATAGCAGCATATAGTCTGTANACCACCCAAAAAAGGCCTTCCTTAATCCTAAGCACCTGTGGTTTTAATCACCACAGGAAATCCTGTTTCCACTCAAGTCAGTAAGACTTAAATATCAGCAGAGGAAAATGATCAGGTTCACTAACTAAAAATAAAAATAATTTAAAAAAGGAGAGGGAGAAATATAAGTGCAGTGGTTTATATACCAGAGGGTCTTGACATCTACTTATATCAAGCACGACAAAGTAAAGACAGCAGAGTAAAAATCATCCCTTTAATCTCAATATTTGAACTCCTGACCTGTATCTCTTTCTCAGTATTACAGCTGTTGCCTTCTATTTCTGACCTGCTCAGTGGTGATTTGGGTTATACCTCATTAAGTGACATGCAAATGATATCTATAAATATTGAATTCATAACAGAGCATCTGTAGAAGTTTGACAACTTAAAATTATGTAACTGAAGTTAGAATATGCTCCCAGATTGGATTGCTGAAGTTTTGAGAAAATTGCATATAGAGCAAGATTAATTGGCAGCAACTTCAAAACTAGGCCAGCCAGTAATGCCATATTTTACCTCATATTCTTCATCTACAAAAACTAAACAGTCCTGCATCTGGATTCCTATCTTATTCACAAGCTGCCTGTGCAGTCTGCACAGAAGAAAAGCTCTAATAACCTAATGCAGCTTCAGAAATTTTTCCTAATGTCTTTCAAACAACGCATGTTCAAGTTTATGCTAGGAAGCTTACAGAATGCAATGCATTGTTTCGTATTACCTCACAGAAAACAAAACAAACTCATGCAATACCAAGCTTTTGCACTTGCACTCCCCATACTATCTCCAGAGAAGGTCTTTTGTGTTGCCCCTCAGCAATAAAAATAGAACAAAAAGATCCATTTCTGTGATAGTGATAATTTTGAGCCTGATCTAGATTATTTTAGCACTGGATCTAAAATAGGCCACCTATATGGCAGGCTGATCTTTAAAAGCATAAGGAAGAATTGCAGTGTTTTCCCATAAACTTAAAAGTCCTATATTTTCTAGAAAAATAAGAGAAAGGTAATGTGAGAATAAGATTTAAGAAGAACAGGTACCAAGAATAGGAGAACTGTCTTCATTAAACATATCAAAGCTCAATCTGTCTTTTGGACATTAACTTCTAAACTTCTCCATCATACACAAAGACTGACAGCTGAAATGCCTACTCTCAGAAATGGAAGCGTCATCTGAACATCTACCTCATTAATATCAAAGTCAGAAAAGCCTACATTTTGGCTGCCAATGCAGATTATCAGACTTAGTGCCATCTCACATGAAGGATCCAAATCCATCAGACCCTTCATGACAGACTCTCAAGAAATTGAAAGAAATTAAATCTTCACGAGGCAGATGGTCCAGCAATATGCTTTAACAGTAACTGAACTGGATGAGAACCAAAGACAACAGTCTGTTTCTGGTAAGCACAATATTGACATTATAGAAAGACACCCAGGTAATTCATTTCCCTTCTTTCTTGAACCATCTCCTTTACAAAAAATACTCTTTGGATAAATAGTACACAATCTGAAAGTCAGTGTAAACATCCACATAACCAAGGAAGCCTTTCACTACTATTTTGCTCACATCAAGCAACACTTGTATGCATTTCTGCTCTGAACAAGAATGGGAATGTCCTCCTTTACTAGGATAGGAAAAGCTAAAAACAACAAAGTGAGAACCGCAGGCTCTCAGTCACACTCTCCAAGATTACATTCATAATGCAATTTATAAAGAGCTCATAAATGGCTAGTGGAACATTTAAATATTTCAGTAGTCAAACAGGTTTTAAAAGTATGGCAAACAGCCCTCTGTTACCTCCTTCCTGTGATCACAGATGCCTACAATTGTGGCATGATTTAAAGATGCGATTAGTACGTAACATCATCAGGTTGTATATTTAAGGAATTTATAAACTATGCATCGAGTTTCTGCTAAGGAGTGCAAGCAGTGTATCTTTTAAGTGAGCCATTTCTATGAATTTTTTAGCTATATAAGTGCAGTTATTTCTGTAAGAAATCCTAGTGGTATCAAACCTCAATACAAGTCCAATCCTGGTTAGCAGTTCAAAATTAACACCACATATATTGAAAACAGAATTAAGAAACACAAAGAAAATGTGGCAAAATAATGCCCAAAAAGTTCACTCATTGGCATGAGAATGAGCTATTGAAATGACAGAGGCACGATGAAGGAATAAGGCATTTTATGAGTATTAGTAAAATCACCTTCCAAGAGCATCTCAGAAGCCATTTGTGGTCATGAGATCACTTGTAAATGCTTGATGAAAGTGTCCTAATTCATTTCACGATCTGATACCCAACAGATTAAGCACATGGATTTAAACAAAAATAAACTATTCCAAAGGATGAAGCATTCCACAAACACAAACCATCTTTGGTGTTGAAGCTATTGTTTGACCAGTTTTATTTCAATGCGTCCCTTAAGACAGAAAATCATTAAAAAGATGTATTTGAAAACAAAATATTTTGTCTAAGAATTATCAGCCATCCCTATCAGTCCAAGTAAGAATGATTAAGGAAAAGCCCTATTTGCTAGATCACCTAGAGGTGAAATTTTTGAGGTTTACACACTGACAAGACGTTAAAAGCCACTGCCGTAAAATAGCAGCAAATGACATTGACAGTCTTCCGTAACCAAGAACTTTTCTGGTCTCCCATGTCTACCACTGATGTCCTAGAGTCTAACATCTTATTAAGCACTAGGATCCTATCAATTTAACAAGATCCTAAGAGTCTTCACTACCTAAGTCATCATCTTGCCCTCTTAATCCTTACCTCTTGAAGAAATCATTGAGCAGTTTACAGGGTTTTGAAGCGAACAACATTGATAACTGCTCTGTGTGGCCATTAACTATGCCAGGACTCATTTCATGAGAACGAGGAGTTTGTCATTTTAAGTTGTTCAGTGTTCTGTGCCAGATGACTTCTGCCCTGGAGACAGCTACTGAGCCAGTTCTGACCAGATGCGGCTTTACAGGCCGCCTTCTTCTACAATCATCAGATGGTCAAAACACTTTTAGTGCCTTAAACCAATTAATTTCTCTTTTAAACCAAACAGACAGGCAAAAAAACCTATCTCCACTAGAAAGCAGCTTCCAGCTCTGCTCAACTTGCAAACCCAGAAGAACCTGCCTCACAGCTGGAGCAGTGGGAGCATTTCCCTCCATGTTTTAGCAGGGAAGATGCTGTGGTGCACTAGCATCAGGCACAACACTTGGGAAATGTTTCCCTAACAGCAGGCTGAAGAAAAGCAGGGAACAGATGTTTTTTGTTGTTGTTATGTTTTTTTGTTTGCTTGGAGTTGTCATTTTGTGACCTTTTTTGTATGTTTTTTGTTGTTACTTTGTTTTTTTTTTCCATAGGCCAATTCATGTTTTCCTTGCTCAAAAAAAATCGCAATTAATGTGAAGAGAAATTAGACAAGAGAAGAGACATGGGGAAGAGCTGACCCTATGCCTTCTCTCATTAAACAAAACTTTGTGTCTTTGCATGCAATCCATAGAATATTAAACTTTACATACTTTGGAGCTGGCTTGAAGCCTAACAAAACTGGAACCACCCCATCCTTATTGGCTTTATATAGATAGGTACAGAAATATACAAAGTTGAGATGATTCATGCTCTATGGAATGAAAGGCAGCAGCACAGCTTTTCTTAAGCAGAAATATTCATGGGAGCAGGCAAAACAGAGTGAGTGCTCTGATGGCTGGGAAAAGCCACTGAAGTCTGTTCTTGGTAGCTATTGAAAGACAAGAATATTACTGAAAAACCAAGTAGGGAGGTGGATAGGGCAGCTGATCCCACAGCTGAGAGAGAAGCCTGGAAAGTATCTGGGTCAAACAGGGTTTAGATCTTCTTTTGAATTGCTAGTCAGTAAGAACAAAACTTGTGAAATAAATCAGTTGCCAAATTCCTAAAAATAAAATATACTGTTCCCACCTGCCACAGAAGTCCTGATCTTATTTATCTTAAAGAGGTAATTACCAGTTTAAGTTATTCTAGGAGTTTTGCTGTGTATAGCACAAAGGAGAAGGCAAAGGCAAGATACAGTAACAAAAAACTATCCAATATAAATAAAAATCTGAGTATTATGCTTCCTGAAATGCTCACCACTTATAGGCAAAAAGTACTGCTATGTGCTCTAAATTAAATGGAAGCTTAAGATATTTTTAGCAATATCTATATATTTCACGTTTTCCTTAAATACACAAGTGACTTCAGTGCTTTAATCAACACATTGCTTCAAAAATGCATAAAGCTCACAAACACCCAAATATTCCAGAATTATTGTGAAAGTATTTTGAATTTTTTAATAATCACCTCAAGATGTCACAGGTCCTAAGAAAAACTATTTTCCAAAAGTTTGATCTCAGACAGAGACTAGTGATAACCAACTTGAGAACAACTGTAGATTTAAGGTTGCTGATGTGATTTTTCCACACAAAGCAGCTGAACTCTGTAGTTCTTTCTTTACAGCAACATCAGATTAGACTATTATGATGCTTCATAGACTCAAAACTCATTATAATTTATTTTTGTATTACACTAACGAGACGCTGAATCTCGCTGAACAGCTACACAGATGTCTAGCCTTCAGAAGCCGGGACAACCATATGTCAAAGTTCTGTGGTTTTGCCACTTGATATTTTGGGTGTATGCCTTCATTTGTGATAATAAATATCAGGCCACAAACTAATGTCTCCTCAGATATCTATTATGTTTAACACTCAAAACAGCTTGAAAATCTAAACAGTTCTGCTGTTAGCTTTGAGTTCTCCTCAAAGAATTATGCTACAATATATACCAGATGAACAGGCTAGGGATAACACAACCATTGCCAGTTGTTAGGACTGGTTTATCTGCCATTTTGTATGTATATTTTTTAGCCTGAAGTACAGACAGAGTTCAAACCCCCTCCTCAATGCCTTTGTCAGGAAAATTAAATCCACTGTTCTACCACACATTTCAGAGCTTAAAACTGAAAACTTGAAAGTTGCTCCTAAACAGGTACAAAGAAAGGTTTTTACATAAGACATCTGTAGAAATGGACAGAATAGCACTATGTATTTTAAGTATCAAGTAATAGGCTTTTTTAAGTATTGAATAATAGGCTTTTTCTTCCCATGGCAAATGGGGAAACACGATAGCAAAGTGAAATGACACAGCATCAGCCAGCCAGGCTGAACAGTGAAAGTAACAGAACTCAACCCCAACCTTTCATTTAGAAAAACTTAAATCACAATGCACTTCTTTCTGTGTGCTTCTGCTTATATAGAATATATTCTTATTATGTATATTTGCTTCTGCACCTTCATAACCAAACAATTAATTAGGAGAAACTGCTGTAGCTTGAACAAAGCCAATAGTGTCACGCTAACAGATGTCTTCCAAAATGTGGTACTCTTACAGTATGCACCTAAGAGGAAAAGTTTTTGTTTGACTCTTTACAGACCTGATTCGGAATTAGCATTAGCGCTGACTAAACCCACAGGATGTATCTCAGAGGTCTGTCTCCTTCCTGAAAAAGGCCAGAACACCAGAACTGCAAATGAAGCAACACTGAATACAATTTTATGCAGTATTGCTATAAAAGCCTTCACTCCTCCAACAAAAATAATAGCAAGGACTGTCCTTTCCTCTTTTACCAGTCTCCTAGCTTAAACAACTTCAGACTTGCAATGGAAAAAACAGATACATATGCATATATATAAAAATATAAAACCCAATCAGTGGGGTCAAGTCTCTCTTTTTACAATTATATTTCCAGAGTTGTCTCCAATCAAAGTAATGCTCCAACACCAGAACTATCACATTAATGGTTACTTTTCTTTATTATCTACAAAACCTTTTCTGGCCAATGTAGTAAAGACTCTATCGGAATCTGATAACTTTACAAGGTGACAGCATTTCTGTGTTTATTGTAAGCCATTTCTATTCCGAATTGCTAACAACTTTTCAAAGTGCAACACTGATTTGGAAATGCAGGCACACTAATACATCAATTGCCATGACTAATGTATAAACTTTTAATGACCTTGGCAAAATCTTTCTTTCATTGGGCAGGTGCCACTATTTTGACTGTACAAAATGTTTTGGAAATATGTTGAAAATTATACATGTTTTGGAAAATATTTCAGGATTCCAGTATAGCAAATGAAGCTATATTAAATAAAAGTTTGACATGGAGGAGAAAACACTCCAAAGTTGTGGAAGTCTTATTTTGAAAAAGATATCTCCTCCAAGTGCTGTACATTCACAGAATGCTTTTTATCCAAACAAAGATAAAACATTATCTTGAATGGTTTTCAGTTTCATTCAGTCACTGTCATCTTCTTGTTTCAGACCACCTTCTTGTTCAATATTGCCCTCTCCATCGCTTTCCTTGTCCCAGTCTTTCATAGATGCTCCCATCATGAAGTCATCACGCAGTATATTCCATTCTGGCCCCTCTTCAGACTTCACTTCACCCTGGATGTTTGAGGGGTGAAGAAGGAAAAGAGGAACATGAGATGAATATGAAGGGCAGGAAAAGATGGAAACCTCTTCACGCAATCAAAGCAACACTTCTCACTCTTACAATTTGCATCAGCAGACCTACCTAGAGCTAGGTCTTTATGCAAATGGTACATAGAAGTACACAGGACAATCATAAATACCTTGATGCTAAAAAGAAAACTTGTTTTAACCAACCAGTAAGAGAAATATGGAAACAAAACAATTATTCCTCATGGATAAAACAGTCAACACTGGGCATGGCTTCCTTTATTAAAATCTTTCTTGGCAATCAGAATGTATTCATGATATCATTTATTAACCCCCAGGTGCTGCTTCATTAGAACACTTCTTGGCACATTTCTAAAACACAAATATGGATTTAATAAAGGCTTAACCCCCAAAATTTAATATTTAACATACTCTGTGATACATTAACCAAATCCCCTTTATGTGGATTATTACCTCACTACCTGGGCTTGTCATATGGTGCAAAGCTGCTTCTAAAAGAAACAGTTGGTCTACACTCAGCAAGCCAACACCACCTTACTCCAAATTTCCTACCTCTTGAAAGCGGATGAACTGAGGCCTCACTACACAAGACTGGTGAATAATAAAGAGAAGTGAGAGGAGTGTAGTTTTAGCGCTGAAAACAGTGCTTGGTTGCAGTTCTTCTAAGTGACTTGGGTAATGCAACAGCCCCATCCTGTGGCGATAGTTTTAAAGAACAGCTTGAAGCTGTTCCTACATTCTTCCTGAAGGAAAATACTAAAAAGTGGTCAATGCACTACAGAAGGATTTTGGTGGTTTCAACCTTAGTAACTAAATACTTCAAAGTGGCCCAGTGTCCAGCAGAAAAACCAAAGTCCTACCAAAGTGGAATCAGGGGCACTGAAAACAGTAATTTACTTTTGGTCTTTTGAAACAAAAGTGAATACAGGCATCTCAGGTATACTCACCTCTCCCCACTCTAAAGGACAGACCTGAACTCACCCTGCTCTAACTACTACCTCCCAAGTCTGTACAGTGGATGGGGGTTGTCTGTTAGAGCATCCTCTGTAGATTCAGATGCCTACTAGATGCAAAACCTGTAGTAAATATACGATCGCTTGCAGACATTTGTTCACGCCTTTTCTTTGTCATGCAGCTAGGAACATGAGATACATACAACCATAGCATATTTAAGCTGGTGCCTGTACAATGTTTGGGAGAGAGCAGCATACAGAATTTAATACCAGGAGAAATAAGAAATTGAGAATGCAGGTCCATCATTGTAAATCTAATGCACTGTATCCACACTGACAGAAGTTACTCAAGTACAAAAGGTCTGACAAGCAAAGTATTTTTAATAGGTAATCAAAGCAGAAATGCTGAATGAGACATCTCCTGCAGTTCTTCTTCAAAAACTACTCACAAAAATAGGGTAACAAGTTTTAACACTTTCCTTACCAAAAGGAATCTCCCAGGGCCCAGTTCAAAAAAAAAAAAAAAAAAGAAGAAATTCCACAAATGTTCCTTCAAGACGTTTGNAACAAAAAAGAAACCCCCAAGGCCAAAAAAAAAAAAAAAAAAAAAAAAGAAGAAATTCCACAACTGTTCCTTCAAGACGTTTGCACTGGCTTGTTAGGTTTCTGGGGGTTTTTTTTGTTGTGTTTTGTTTGTTTGTTTTGGTTTTGTTTTTTTTTTTTGTCTTCACAGCTGCTCTCATTAATGCCTACTCCTAAGAGTAAGTTTCCCATCCCAACAATCCCCCTTTTCCCGAGATACTGCCTTCCTAACCACTTTCCACTCTCGCAGCAATTCATTTCAAACGCTATATCCAGTAAAGCCTGAAATCATCTCAGACAGGGTAATGAATTACCTAGAGTTACAGATAAGGTAGATCCCTAGGAAGACCTCAAGATGTTCACATGGGAATAATCTGTAAAAAAAAAATATCTCTGTTCTGGGACACAAGAGGGTAACTTCTCCCCCCCTCCTTTGAACTGTATTTTACTTTATATATTTACCTTCACAGAGTAAAGAAAGGTCAAACAGATTACAAAAGCCACCAAGCTTTGTCTTTTGTAATCCCAGACCTTTTATAAATCACTGTTTGAAAATTCCAGAGTTAAATTTAAAATACCCAAAAGGAAAAATCTCATCTTCCTTACAGAATGATCCAATTTTTCTTAATTTTTTTCAATAACAATAAAACCAACAGAGATTCCACTTTTATTTCCCCATGTGCACAGAGCAAGGATTTTTAGTTTGGTTTTGTGGGTTTGGGTTTTTTTGTGTGTTTTGTTTGTTAGTTTGTTTTGGCTTTTTTTTTTAAATGGCACAGAAGTAGTAGATTAATGTCAGCAACGGCAGTGAAAGGCTCAGAGTTTGAAAAGTCCAATGCTCAATTTCATCACAAGCTACTATTGAGCAACAATTAGCCCTTCTTTCTAGCCATGTCAAGTGAACAACAGGACAAAAGCAGGACCTTGACAAAAGAAGGCTGCTGATCCTCCATAGCATTACCCGCTATGTAAGGCACCACACAAAGGTTTGAATAGTTTTACAACAAGCCCTGAGGAGAAAGACAGAGGTAGCATGTCCTTGCCTCAAAGATGGAGATTAAATGTCTGAAAGCAAGTATTTAATCAATTTTAAGCATGTTCCCAAGTGAAGAAAACCCCATGTTTATTATCTTCACCCCTAACTAATTTACTGCTCTATTTTCCCCTCAGAATAAAACCTCCCCAAACCTACTGTATCACAAAACATTCCTGGAATCTTAAGAAAATATGCAGGAAGACTATTTGTATAATTAACAATTAGTTCAGTGTAACATCATTTCCCAACTTGCTTTATGTAGGAATGTTAATACACTTGGAGGTTTTCACTGCCATAATCTGGTTTCATCTAAATAAAACAAAACTGATTCTTGGCACGTGGAAAATAAACCAGCTTTCATTCTTTACAACCTCTTTTGAACTTCCAGTCAGCTGTTCATCCACATCTCCCACATTTCACTACAACACTGAAGTCCCCTTTTTCTTTTTCTCAAAAGAAAACAAAGCAGGCTATATAAATATTAGAGTGTAATGCTACGTAAAAGGGATCCTTTGAGAAGGCAAGGAGTGAAAAATTCTTGTGTTGCTTTTTTTCCTTTCCTTTTTTATACATATATTTCAATGGGTTTGTTCTTCACCTGAAGGTGCAGCAACCTAGTTCAAAACATCCTAGAGGCAGCAGTTAGTAAAATATCTCAGGAGTCACTGGTACATGGTGATGCACATATTATCATGAGCTGAAATAAGACAGACCAAAGTGTGCACAGTGCAGATATCTCTTTGCTAGGTCAGACAGATAGTCCACTGGAAAAGAGATGATACAAATAAACCAAAAACTATCTTGCCTGCTTGGTGTGGCATCTAAGCTATCACTGCATTAGCTTAAGTCTGAAACAAGTAGGGCTCTATAGTAGGGACACACTTCCTGAGCTCTGGTTTAAAGACATGCAAAAGATGAATTGAAATTATTAGCCAACTCCTAATAAAATCAGCCACCCACTTGCCAAACAACAAAGCTTAGGTCCATCACCTAGAACAGCCATCCCTTCCATGATCTGGGCTGGAACTGCCTTCTGGATGCTTTTGGAGGAATTGGTCTATGAAAGCCCCATGACATAATCAGAAAATATATGATCAAGTCAGAAATCTCTTTGTTTTATTTCTTTACCACTGCATAAATTTGAAGCTATGTAACTCACTCTTGGTAGATGACATTACAGTAAGTATTGTCAACTGAGACCTGCTAAACTCAGCACTGGAGTTGCTGACTGCACTGACACTCTGGTGACAGACTGATCCTCCCTACCCCCTCTGCAGATGTCAGAAGCAGCAGCAAGATACTGCTAACCATATCAGAGTTAGAAGTGCTAACTTCCAACAGAAGTTGTTGCTTCAGTTTGCAAATGAGTGCCTTAGCAAAAAGCCTGCTTCCTTTGAAAGCTTAAGTGAATTCATTTTAGTCTAAGCCACAGGACTGTTGTGATTTTCATCTGTTGCTTTACTGGCACAGCAACATCCTAAAACCAAATCAGGAAAGTTTCCCAGAGCTTTTCAGAACCCTACACCTAAACACACCAAAGTCCTATAATGCTTATTGATAAGTAACGGCACTAAAAGGTATGTCTTGAAATGAGAGCACACAGATTAAAGACAGCATTACACGCCTGCTTTCCACCAGCTCACGACACTTGTACATACCCCAGTTTCTGCATCTGCAAAAATAGTAAGCATACCTACATCACCATAGGTATTCCCCTACAGCCTGTGTTCATCCAGAAGACAGTAACTGCAGGATATTGACAAATGAACATTTTTCTGATCTAGGAATTGCAATCAGCACACTGGGCTCCCATGCCTCTGCTCCATGCATGAGATGAAATGCCAGAGCTTGCAGGGACATCTTTCTTTACCATCACATACAATAAACGTTTATTTGTACCTGTCAGGGAAAGAATTTCTAACAAATATCACTCAAGCAACAACTTTAAGCCCTGGGAAAACAATTTGAACATAGCTAATTAATTTGAACTGCCTCCCCAGGTTCCTCTGCTTTGCTCAATACAAACATCTAAGACCTTGAAATACAGGGAGGCTTTTGTCATGACAAAGACGTTAAAAAGTGTAATGCCAAAACACATTCTTGCATACATACATCTGACTATTACCTTCCCTGCAGCCTGCATCTTGCGCCCAATGACTGCTGCTATTTTGTTTCTCATGCCTAAGAAAGTTGGTTTAAACCTATCTCAAAAAGCCCAGCATAAGCATGCACTGAGGTGTGCTGTATCTCAGAAAAAAACAACAAAAAAAAATCATTTGGTAGAAGTGAGACAGGAAGTGGAAAAGAAAGACCACCAGCATAATAATTTCTTCTAAAATCATTTTCAGGAATATCAAAGCTCACAGATAAGAAAGTAAGTGTCCTCCAGACTGGGAAGAAATAAAGAGAATTGAGGCTGAAGTATCTGAAGCAATGATACAAGCAGAAAACAAAATGTTAATGATTTTTAACAGAAAAAATGATACTTGAGTTTAATCATCAGTGCTGCTTGCAATCTGATTTTGAGTTACAGTGAGATCTTGACTAAAAGAAAGGTTCCTATGTATGTCTGATCCTAAACAGACAAAAACCCCACAGATCTGGAAACTGAGAATATATCCTGTACTGCCACTATCTTGAACTTCTGAGTTGAAGTCTCACAGTAACTTCGGGAAGTATTTTCAAGCTTGCAGGGCATGCAAGCTGCATGACAAAAGTCATTCATGTCATTCTGCTGCAGCATAATTCTGCACAATCATTTATTTTTTAGGGTGAAAGTCATTCAATACCCATTTGCATCCTCTCTCTGAATGAGAAATTAGAGCAAGTGAGCTAAATTGTCGCAGTGTATTTCAAGTGACAGTATACTGCAGGTAGCAACAGTGGCACAGATTTACTTGGAGCACAAGGTCACTTGTGCACACCAGAATCTTCATTGGCATTCCTAGAAAATAAATCTAAAAATGAATTTTTTTTACACTGTGTTTTGAAACTTGATATTCCTGTTCAAACTTCTCTTTGAGTTACACACTGGAATTGTTTACTACAAGCAAATACTGATTTTCCTTGTGAGCACAGCCAGAAGACCACCCAGAACTTAATGACCTGCATGAAGAATCTCCCCATCCTCACATCCTCCTCTAGGGTTTACTACAACTGGGGATGTGTGAATGAGAAGGAATGCTTTGGGTTGGCATGCAGAGGCTTAAACATGCCCCAGCCTTCGAAGGGTCAGAACTGAATTACAGAATTTCTGAAAACAAACATTCATCTCAACTTAAGCAAAGAAGAAAAAACATTAGCATCATCATTAAATGCTCAGCTGCAAAGAAGAATCACAGAAATAGCTTATGAGAGAACAGTTTTCATAAGAAACCTCAGAAATCAGTATCTCTGTCAGAAAAAGCAAAAATATCTTAAGAATTCCAGCATAACATTGGGCCCTTCTGCAAATGGGATGATCTGAAACTCCTCAGCCTGTGCCATGCTTCAGCTCTGATAGCAGCTGTCTCAGAAATCATTCTGCTGCACAAGGAATTTTATCACACACTGCTGCAAGACAATGTCTGGCCCTACTGGCATCAACATTCCCTTCACCCATTTTAATGAGATGATGGACAGCATGGGTGTGCTACACCCAGGAGTTACTCACAGAAAATAAAACTCATCAAAATAAAACCTCACCTGAAAATAAGCCTCACCTAAAGAAACAATCTTTTTGTTAAATTACAACACAGGTATGAACTGTTAGTTTGGGTAAAGGTAACAATTCTCCCTGTGGAATATATTCTGGGATTTGTAACTCATGTTCTGCAAAATCCACGGCCAAATGACAATGACAGTACTGTGAATCAAGGAATTACATCACTGCCATTCCAACTGTCATGCCAAAAGTCTCAACTGACAAAAAAAAAAGGGAAAAAGAAAAAAAAAAAGCTTGACAAGTAAGCATTTTTAAATAGGTTCCAAATAAAAATTAGCTGAATGTAGACAGCAAATTAGTACAGATGAGACACCTGCAATGAGAGAAATAATAGATTCCCTTTATTAGGTTATCATGCAACATCAGTACTGTTTCCAGACAGTATACTCTTTCCATATGACATCACTGCTCATTTTCCAATATGTTTTTCTACTTCTGTAAAAACAAAACAACTCAATTATCCTCATCTATATTCTTTTACTTTCAGAACTGCAATACCTGTTTATCAACAGTTATACCGCTGACAGTGAAATTACTACCTACCATACTACTCTACTACCACTACTATCTCAGCATTCACCTGTTACTCCTACCTTTTCTTCATCTCTAAGTCTCTGCAGAGCTTTCGTGTTTCATCTACCTGAACAATAGGATCCTTAGAGCAAGGACTGCACAGCACTGAGAGCAATTAATTCTTGACATAAAGACCTAATGAGCACTGTGATTGAAAACAATCTATGATCAAGCCTTCTGCGTTTAAAGCAACACATTATACTTCTGATGCTTATCAGACAAAAGATTGTATAGCAAATTATGGTATTCAAAGTAGCTAAATCATAATTCTAACTTGGAAAATACAGTGCTGGTCATTAGAAAGAATAGCTTTTGTTGCTACCTAATTATGAGCCTCAGGTAGCCAGTTTGAAAAATATTGTTCATTTTGTACTGAAAAGCATACTGGTTAATTACCAAGATAATTACCTGATAGGAACAACTCCATATCAGCTTCCATCATTACTACTAAAAGGAAAATAATGAACCAAGAATGTATCTGTTTGGATGGGTTTCAAAGTAAAGAAGAAAGAACTTTCCTAGATGCTTTGCATTTCAAGCCTGAAAGAAATGCCACACAACTGCTTCTCACAAATGATTAAAATTACTTCTCTCTGTTGCTTGTCCTATACGTCTTAATGTTTATTTCCTGCAATAATGAAGACATGTCAGGGTTTAACAATCAGCCAAAACACTGCACAGATACACAACATGCTGGTTGCAAGTTGCACAGTTCAAACCATCAAGTTGTACCTGGAAAATATGCAGATACAGAAAAGAATGCCTAGAAAAAAGCATTTAGTCAAGACCGAGGCATTCAGTGTTCTATCCCTCAGAAGTCAAGTATTAATTTCATCCAACAGCCTACTTGAAACAAATGTTTTGGAGTCACAACAGATTTTTCTCAGTTGTCACACATTTAAGCAAGGCACTTCTGCACCATCTCAACTGGGTACCTAAAATTTCTGCAGTTTTTTTTAAAAGCTTGCCTGTTGGCACAGTAAGGAAATATACAGGCCCACAGCTGTTTGGAGTATTTTTTGATTCTTTTTTAGAATAAATTAGCAGCTTGCAGATTTTTGAATAATCTTAATGTGATTCAGATTATACCCTACAAATGATGCTGAAATCATCCGCTGTTTTTCATTATGATTCAGCAAGAGGCATAAGAGTGAGTCCCAGAAGGTTGTCTCAAACAATGAAAGCTACAGTAATGACCAAGTCCTTCACTTCCAGCACTTAAGAAATCATCTTGCAGAGTAGCTGATGAGGAAGGAGTGGGGCTAATAAAAAGCCTCCTCCTCCTGACTCAGGATTTCCACTTACATTTTGAGTCCTGAAACAAGTACAGGGATCCAAAAAAACTATGAAGCAAGAGAGGAAGGGGGAAAAAAACAAAACCCAAAAAACACCAAAACTCACGAAGAACTAGCTTTTTTCTATTTTTATTACTAAATATGAAATACTGAAGTTTTTATAACTACTAAGCAGCTTGTCTGGCTAAACATCCCTAACATTATTGCACATGCTTTTACTTAAATGGCTTTTACAACATATCCTAAATGTCTGCAAATCCAAGTCTCTTTGATTTTATATTCCTGTAATTTCCCTCACACTGTTGTGGGTGAGTGGCAAACTTGTTAAGGAAGAGACCATACCCTTCAACACTCCCAGGCTGCTTTCTAGAGGCAGTTTAAACCTGAAGAGGGAATATGTAGACTGCCTACAAATCCAGACTCTTAGCTTGGCCATCTGGCTACTCTTTCTCTGCATTTCTGACCCTTCCATTTCCTTCTACATTTCTGTATGCATTTTCTCAATGCCTGCAGGTGAAGAAATGGCACAGATCACATGCAGAACACTGTTGGGGGTTCAGCAACAAACCAAAAAGAGGTAAAAACTTTCCAAGACAGCTTTAGTATAATTTTTAATTAATAGTAGGTTTTGGTGGTTTATTTTGGTTTTGGTTGCTTGGTTTGTTTTGGTGGTTGAGGTTTTTTTGTGGGTTTGTTGCTTTGTTGGGGTTTTTTTTGTTTGTTTGTTAAAAGTTATTTTTTAAGCTGTCAGTACATATTAGAAACAGTCCTGAAAAACTGGCCAGATTTTCCCACAGACAAATAGCAGTTACTGAATTCAGCAATCCACTGGAAGTTAGAAGCAGTATGACCCACTACTCCTGAAGTCTACCAAGATAAACAGACAAGTAGGTGTCCACAGAGCTCATCTGTAATCCACATCTGTTCAACACTTTGGAAAGTCGAACAGTTTATATCTTAACAAAACTTCAAAGTAAGGGAATCAGTTTTCAAGATAATTTGCAATAGAAAATGCTTGGATGGGGAAAATAAACTGGTTCAGACAGACAAACTCCACCCAATCTTTCTTACTTCCGGAGAAATTTTTTATAGATAGAGATACTCTTCTCTATATACATTGCCCTGCCTAAAAGAGTTACAAGCAAAGCCAGAAGCAAAGACCTGCTTTTATATGTCTTAAAACATAATTTACCAGATAAAATCCTAATAGAATTTGACTTCTTGCACTTTGTATACTTACAGAAGCATCAAAGGAAGATGTATACCACCAGTTTTTCAAACGTGGTTGTTTCAGGCATAGCTTTACCGAAAAAACCCAACACCCTGCAACATCTTCTGGGAAAACACAACACCATCATAGTATCCTGTGCACTAATAATCAAATAGCAAGGCAAGTTAGTCTCAAATATGACAGATGGAACTGTCTCAGTATTGCCTGACATTTCTATCAGAAGTCCCTATTGATACTCACAAAATCTGCTGAACTTCAACTACTTCATGCTGAAGGATTTTGTGATGTTTCAACTACAATCACTTCATTCCTTTTCACAGAAAGACAAACTTAAAATATTTTGTCTACATCTCTAAGGAGGAAGAGAGACATTTCCTACAGACATCTATAAAAATCTTGCATCATTCATTCTTTTTGAACTTTAAAATCAGTTAAGGATGTATTTTGGAGCTGGGAGCGTGTCTTTTGCTATCTCCACGAACATATTCCCAGATCTGGCCATGTTATAAACATCTGGAGGACTGCCCTCCTGAAATTTGAGGTCATCACCTAAGTAGATATGATAGGCATTTAATATCCAAACTCAGTATATCTGTCCTCACTGATCATATACTATCTGCATCTTAGAAGAGAGCATTAAACTGGACCGTGCATGACTCATGATGATAAACAGGGAACTGGTGAGCAGTTGTCAGGGCAGCTCCTGCATTAGGCACCAGGACACCAGGCTGCACGCTTGGCCCTCAGGTGCAGGAGGAAATAACCTGTCAGGAATATAAAACATGAAGAAGACATAAAAAGAGGCTGATGGAAGCAGATTGCAAAATCACAATCTTTTTCCTTTTCTGACTTCTGATGAAGTATCTGAAAAAAATGAGCAAAAATGGAAATCTGAGGATAAAAAACACTGGAAAAGGGAAGAACCTAGTGAAATACAACTTGTCACACAGTCCTTAGTCCTCTTATCTGGAGTTGAACTCACAAGGTCATGTTCTTGAGATCTGCCAATCAAATACACATTTAAATACTGGCAAAGACCTATGTTCCCATATTAATACAGATGTGTGTTACCAGCTACAGCAACAGATAGGAAACGGAGCTTGTAGATCTTAAAACCTTAACCCTGATGATAATCCAGGTCAATACATTGTCCTGTAAACAGATTTGAACTAAAAATGTCACTTTCAATGAACTTTTAATACTGCACAACCCTTAACCTTAAAGAATATAAGGAATTTAGGATGTAACAAACTGGTGGCAGGCTGCACTGCATTTATCCCTAAGGATAAAAATCAGAATACAGTATACAAGTAGGAAGTTAGCAACCTTTTGGTAAAAAAACCAAACCAAACCAAACCAAAACACCCAACCTGCATTAAAAGCATAAGCTCCAAACCTATATGAGATGACCTGCAAGAGAATGTACACACATTTGGAAAAAACAGATGCAAATGAGTGATTTATTACAGAATCCAAATTACAAGTTTCTGTGCATGCGATGGGAAGACATTTATTAAAATTGGGAGAACACATCTACTCTGGCTGCAGCTGAACTAAATTAATACTTGGCTGCCCCCTCAAATCTGCTGGAATACATGCTCGCCTGGTTACTCCTGCAATTAGTTCTGTAAAACCAGCACACAACAGCTGTAGTAATAAACTTCTGCTACTCTGCAATGTCATTATCACCTAAGAAAAAGTTTCCTGTTAAGATTAAAAGAAGCATTCAACCACCTTAGCAGATTTCTAGAAGTTGTCTATGCATTCCTCTATACTTCAGAAACAAACTAGTTCTACAGCTGGCTGAAGCAATTATTCAGACTACTGTCCCTCCAAACAGGTATATGGATGAAAATAATGTCTTTTTTCCCCCCCTCTCTGTTTCTACACTATGGAAACTGGAAAAAAGCAGAACAACACACCAACTGCCAGTACTTGCACAGCCGCAATAAAAAGAAGCTAGTCACTCGCAGAGGTTTTAAACAGATCTATTTTTTAAGATGAAAAAAATCACATTTCTTGTGTTCCAGCAAGAATGGAAGTCAGTCATAAATGTAGTACTGCCCCTACCCCCTTCAAACTAATGCTTAAAATTAAAATATTTGTGATTATTAGAAGTCTTATGAACAAAAGTAAAAGCTGAGTAATCACTGTGTTTACAAATTACTTACCATAAACTAGGACTACTTATAAAATATCCTCCAGGCAGAAGGAACTTTTCTGGAAAAGCATTTTATTTCAAGTCCCATATGAGCAATAGGTAACATGAAATAGCACTTGTATCCTTCTCTGCTCATCTTCACTCTCATCAATAAATTATTTTAGGATAGGTAATACTTTGAAACCAGTACACCAATTTTTTCCAGATGCCATCATAACACAGGAAACAAATTGTACCTCCAAGTCATGTAGTCAGCACAGTTTACACAAAAAATTACCACACAGAATTTGGATCACTGTTACTTAAGTAGAGCAGGAAATCCTGCGCTTAGTTCCACCATAAAAGGCACTGCAATAGATCTGGTCTAAGAAAACTTTGAAGCTGAAACAAACGCAGATGATTCAGAAAACAACTGCTACAAAGGTCTAATTCAAAACTAAAAGTTGATGAGGGCAGGTTACACTCATCACAAAGAATATTTGTAACTTTCATGCCAGTTATTTATATGCCACTAGAAAATGTTTTACCACCTAGTAATGCTTTACTGGGAGCAGCACAAATGACAAGTGGAAAATCAAGACGGGTGCTGAACAATGCTGTTGTAACTGACGTGCAGTAAGTGAGAAGAGTGGAAGCTACTCTGGGAACACTGACTCTGAATGTCTTTGTTTTTTACAATTAGTAAGAGTATATGTAATTCACTACATCAGCCAACATGTCTGTGCAATTCTAAATCTTCACTCAACCCTGGAAGCAAGGGTACATCCCTAACCCATAATCCTAAGAGCATCCAGAAATTCCTGCCACTACCTACTTCTGTATTTCTTCTATAGAGATAAAGATGACTTCAGCCTCTAGGATTGGAAAGACAGCATCTCTGATATAGACCACTTTTAAACATGTACTTTAATTATGTTTCTTACAGGTGGGAAGCTGCCAACATGTACTGAAATGAAAATCTGGTCAGTCAGGACCTTGTTGAACAAGACTGAAAGCTCTCCTGTGTCCCAATAAATGCTTCCCCAACACCCCAAAAACTTGACAAACAAACAAAGGAACAACAAAACAAACAATCCAAGCAACAAACAAGTGAGATGTTTTAAAAAAATAAAATTATGACATTTTTCTCCCACACTGAAAGCCTTTCAGATAAGGTGGTGAGGGGAGGGAAATTACATGATCGTGCCCAGAGGCAAGCACCTTGGGGAAAAAAAAAAGGAGGCAGAAAAATATTACACAAGTCAGATGGCTCAGCAAGGATTAATAAAAACACCTTGAGAAAAAAAAAAAAAAAAGCCTTGATAAACAGCTAATGATATGAAAGGCAAAAGCTTTTGGCTCCAGCTCAGAAAAATAATTACTCCCATATGGGCACAGAAAACCCCAAGAAGGGCTACAGTTTCACATGACACAGGAAAATTTCACAGCCTTGCAGGTTTTCTTTGATAGCAACGTGTAAAGGTACACCAAGTAATATTTAGGCCCATGGCTGAAAGTATACAAGACTATAAACAACGTTTGTACAAGGCACAGGTTACCTGTTCTTCCCATCAACAGATGAAACTGCTAGAAACAGAACAGATTTTTCTAAGTGTTTGTGCTACCATGAAATCCCACTACTACAGATGGCCACTTGCACAGCATTTAATTACTTTTTCTCATGCACACATACACCTGACTAATAGTCAACCACAACAGAACTTTAGAAGGGGTTTCCTCAACAAACCCAGACATTTGGGAGAAGCCACCAAACATTCAAAAATATGGCAGCAAATTTTGCATTCAAAGAACAGTGTAGAGCAAGAAGCAGCATTTGCTCATTCTCACAAATATAGTCAAGTCTCCTTTCATAGCACAAGGTTTGAGTCAAGAAAGGCTTGCTTTCACTGGTAAAACTTTATTCTGCTATTTTTCTTGCTGACTGCTTGTTTTATGTGGGTGGGGTAGTGTTTTTATTGTTCTGGATTGCATTTTAATTGATGGCAGAGTGCCTGGAGTTTGGGATTGGCATCTCTTCCATTGTTTTTGTTGAGATAAATTAATGTACTTCCCCCCCCTCCCCCATTTTTAAAAATTAAATTCATGCCATACTCTCCACTGCTAAAAACAAAGCAGGCTGCTACCAAAAAAACAAACCCACCAAAAAAACCCAAAACAACACAAAAACCCACACCAAAGAAGCAAAACAACAAAACCCAAACCAAAACAACAAAAAAAACCCTAAACACAAAACCAAACTAAACCAACAAAAAAAAACAAACACCAAAACCAACACAAAACAAATGAAAGCTTTCAGATGGCACAAACAACCTACCAAACTCCCGCTGCAATGAATTCACCACCCAAAAGCTTTATCCCTACTTAATACTCTCTGAAAAACCCTCAAAGACCAAGAAGCAGAGTATGACAGTGGTGGCCAGTAGTACTGTTCCGTGGCTAAATGTTTTTGCAGTTCTGAAGAGACTGCAGATTAGATTTTGACCTCAACCATCAGCTATGAGGATGGTAGCCTGCTAAATTCGTAGGGTATGTTCTCAAGAGAAAATAATGCAGATTAAGAACAGCTTGAAAAGGAATTATTCATGAGTTTGGTTCACTATTGAATGTAGAGTCACTGAAGCAAATGCAACAAGGGAGAGAGGGAGGGGCGTGGTCTATCCAGACAGACACAGCTACTCAAAAACACCCAACACCACTGCCCTGTCCCCCACAAAAAAAAACCAACAAAAAACAACCCTGCAGATATAGTCTTATAGTAATGAAAAAGTCCAAAATCTGTTTTGTTCATAAGCAATGTGAAAGCAGCACCTATATCAATACTCAAACCCAGCACTAACCAGCCAGCAACTAAAGCATCTGAAGAGCACTTTAGTGGAAAGATGATGCTACCAAAATAAAAAACCTTTTTTTAATTTATTGTATAGAAACATTTATAATCTATGTTTTCTGACCTAGTAATTAGGAAATTGCCCCGCTACAGTCAGACACAAAGATAAAAGGTTCTAGTTTTTCTCAATTATTGATTCAATGCCTACTACAACAGTAGTTGGCACTGCTGTCACTATGATGTTCTTCTGCTATTTGGGGTGGGGGAGAACCACACACATACACACACACACTCCCACCAAAAGAAAAATAAATAAAGAAAGAAAGAAAGAAAAAGGCAAGCTGGAATTATTTAAGGAGAAATAAAGTGTCAGCACCAACTTAAATTATTCTCATTAGCCAAAGAATTTTAAAAATATTTTAGTATTACACTTGCATGAAAATTGTATGTGCTCCTCATGCCAGGCAGTGTTTCAGCATGCTCCCCAAGTGCACACAAACAAAAAGCACATGAAGCTGTTGTCTCCCAACTGATTAAAGTATTTCTTCCTGGCACAGAAAAGCAGTTAGTTAACTGCTGTGAGTCTGGGCCAACAGAAGTATTCCACCCACTACGAAGCACAAAGTTCAAACCTGAACACGAATAAGCTTCAAAAACGTGCAGCTTCTGAAATAGGGGAAAGAGTATGTCTGAGCAAGTTGTTTTCAACCCTGAGCTACTTTCCGAGTTGAAAGAAGTTATAAAGAGCTCAATGAGTCTAACTACATTCTGTTTCTCTTGAGCATATTTGGAAAAAGTGGAATGTGTTAAAATACTTCTTTCCAAAACACTGTAACAGCAATAAAGCCACATCAGTCTAATACACACGCAGAACTGAGGAATGAAAAGCCTACATATAATGTTTACTATGTCTCAGTTCCTGTTAGTTGTGGTATTCACCTGTATGGCAAAGCCCCTCAGTTCCAGACAACACAATCATCCTGAGGAAAAGAGTTTGAAGTGCCTAAACCTGTAGCTACACAAAAACATGGTCTAATACACCATGTGAGATGAAATGCACTCATGCCTTTAATGATTTTAAAGAGCTGGTAACTGACCACTGGTCAATTCCAAATATTGCAACCCACTAAAATCGAGCAGTTTGTTCCATGGTTGGTGCAAAATCCAAGATAAAATCAAATTTTTCATATTCAGTTTTTAAACACACCGCTTAACTAAGTTATTTGTACACAAGGCTTGATGTCTTATCAGAAGAGCTTCCAGTGATACTCAGAACACAGAGAAAAGAGCTACTTGCTCCCTTCCTAAGTAGTCAGGCACTTCCATGGCAGCTGTCCTACAGAGCAGACACATTAATGAACAGTCATTACACTGAGAATGTATCTTATATGCATTTTTTCTGCCAAAGCCTACCTGTTTACTTTTTGTGGCCTTTCCAGCAGGATTCTTCCTTCCTTTAGCACCATCCATGTTTCTTAAAACATCAATGAAATCTTTCTTTGAAACAGATGACAGCAGTTTAGCATGCTGCCTGTCAGAGCCCCCGGCTTTCTTCACTTTCTCATCAATGTTCTTTTGGTGTGTCCTGACAGCATTAAATAATTGTACAACACCTCTGGCATGAGAAAAAAAAACAAAACAACAAAAGGCAAAGTTTTTAACTCAAGGTCCCTTTACAAAAATGAACCCTCTACCAAAGCAACTAATCAGTGCAGATGCTTCTCACTCCCCAAAATAGTTACTTAGAACCTCAAATTAATTATGAGGTAACATTTACTACAAGGTAAGAGACTTTCAGTTTTCATTCTTCCTTCAGTTATTGCTAGGAACCACTAACAAACCAACCCACAAATAACTATTCAGATGCTGAAGTAAGCATAGTAACATGGCACTGAGATCAGCGGAAGAGCACGTTTCATCCCCAGAAGCATGTTACTCGTCCTACAATTAGCTATGAAATTCCTCAGGCAAGATCGTAAGAGCAGCTGAAGTAGGGGAACAAGGCAGAGGAATGAACAAGGACACAGATACAGACAGCACATCAAGGCATTCAACTAGTTCTGCAACACCAAACTACCACAACACAGAACAGGCAACTGAACTTAACAGACGTGAATCTGGCGTATCCTCTGCAGAGAGGGAAAAAATAGAGTAGTAAAAACAACTGTTCTGCATTTTTAAAGCATTAAATTAACAAAACAAAGAGATCCAACAGAGCAGTTCTGTTAAACAAATACTACATTCCCATCTAAATTTTTTACTCTTTCATAAAGCTTCTGAAATCTTTTGTTGAACTTGACACTGTACAATGCAAACCTGTATATAAATCACTCGGCTCCCGCTAGTAACTTCTTATGATTTCCATCTGATTGGAAACAGATTACCTGCACAGGCCTTTTCTTCCCCTTCTCCTCCTTTTTTCAATATACATATATTTAAGAAAATATTCAGAAAAACTCTTACCTCGTGGCAATTCTCTGAAGATTTCTTTCTTTCTCTCGGTCTTTGACAACATCTGGCTTCACTCGGCACATCATTTCCCACTCCCGCTTTTTATCGAGCTGTGTTATAAATATTGTTACGTGAAACAACATGAACCATTTGAGAATGCAGAATAGTCTAACAGATTATGTAGCAAGAGAAAAAAAAAGNCTGGGTTTGATTGAGGCTAAAGGGAGCTCCAGTATGGGGCTGGACAACAGATCGGAGGCAAGTGTCTTGACACACTAAGGCCACAGTCAAATTTCAAGTCTCTCACCTTCTGTAACAAAAACTAGAAAAGTCAGACAGGAGTGATGCCTCTGGCTCAAGACAAGTAAAAGGAGCATAGACAATCTCAAATGCTCTCACAGTGACAACTATGGACAAGGAAATAATTCAAAGATAGCTTTCAACTCCAAGACTTCACAAGCTGATCACAGATAAATTTATACATAATAAAATTCTGGGTCTATTGACAGGCATGTCACATTTTGAGCCTTGGAAATTTGACATCCCCCACACAATCCCAGTACAGCTTTGTGACCAACAGTGACACCTGGCAAAGTCTGTAGCAGGAAGAATTCAAACATGAGGAAGAGCACCAAGTGCCCCTTGGAGAACAACTCTTGGTCATAACACTGATTTTTGTCTTTCTTTTGAGACTCTCTGTTTCAAAAACAAACTGATCCGCTTCCCCATTACCAGGGACCACAACATCACCAGCTTTTTTGATGCTGCAGTAGAAGAACACTGTATTTCCAAAGCCTCTGCCTCAGGAGTAAGGTAGTGAAATATTTTTTCTCTCTTAACAATTTAACAGTGTTCTAGGCCTGGTGAAGTTGCATTAAGTCTGTTTTATGCAACAGGTCTTTCATAGAATTTCAGTCCTTATCTTTGTAATTCCAGGAAGACTACAAATGTATGAGTTTATGACAATATTCCGGCCTTTTAGCAAAAGAACTGCTGTATTCTGGTTTCCATCAGCAAGAAATTAATAGAAGACAGACAGTTCTCAAGTTTTTCTAAGGGTAAGCAAGCCTTTTTGGAGACCTGCAGCCATCTCTGCTTTGTAGTACTCCTACATGTTTTCTGGATCAGGATAGGTATTTAGGGCAACTATAACTGATCAGATGATGTACTGAAGCTCTCTGTATTTAAAAGGCAGGCTGTGGCCTAACCACAGCATGTCCCAGACTGTCTGGTGGATAACTTGGCTATCTTACTGAAACAGAACTGGTAAGGTAAGACATTAAAATTATTAATGTATTTTTAGCCTAAAGGTGAATCAATCACAGCCTGGAATTAAAAGTTCCACTAAAGACACACAAACAAATGACTTAATTGCCAACATAGATTTGTTTTCTTCCTAAGTCAGAACCAGAAGCAATTTAGGGCACGGACACTGCAATAGAAAACTTTTATTATTAAGGGGAGTAAACAATTCACAACCACAACAATGATTACTGCAATCTCAACCTAGAGGCCTTTGATATTGAAAGCTGCAGCAGAATTTAAATGAAAACAGACTTCTTTCTGCCTCAGTTTCAATGAGAGAGAACTTTTTCAACTTTTAATGCTGACAAAGTGAATGATACCCCAAAATAACAACAGCAATTAGAAAACTAAGCTTAAAGCAGCTGCTTTCACTCTCTCAACAACACAACCACCTTAAGCTGACGGTCTGGAACAGTCCTGCTGCCAAAGATCAGCCTGCCTGATGGCCCAAAAAAGCAGTGCAAGGAAAAAGCCCTACAGCATGATCATCTGGAAGGTAAAAAAACAAAAAACAAAACTACTTGACATCACTGTGGAGGAGAGATTCCAAAACTAAGGCATTCTCCAAAGTCCCTACTGAGGGGATCTTGCGTGTATCTCCATCTGACTGTGATTCCTCATTAAATTAGCACATCTTCTCACCTTCATTCTCCTCTCCAGCCTTTCTTGTTTTTCCTTTTGTCTCTCCTTCTCCAGTTTTTTATTCTTGCCCAAGATGGTGGACTTATTTTGTGGAACCTTTTTGTTGAGCACTTTTGCCATGGCATCTGCCCAGCCTGTACTTGAGCCAGCTTTGGAGCTTGTTGCTTCTGCAACTGCATTGCCAAGGGCTGCTGTTTCATCTTCATCATCACCATCCAGGGCTTCACCTCCTGAAGAGTATTTGTCTTCTGGAAGTCCAGAGCTTAACTCAGAATCTAGGGGTAAAGGAAAAAAAAAAAAAAAAAAAAAAAAAAAAAAAAAAAAAAAAAAAAAAAAAAAAAGGAACAAAAAAGTACCACCAGGCTGCTTCTCATAAGGATCCATCACTACCTTAATTTGCTCTGTATGTAAATGTTATCCAAATGCAAGGACATTGTACTGCTTATTGCAACAATTAATTCCCCAAGCAGGCACACACATCAATGAATTTATTAGAAAGTATCCTGTATCCAGTACAAGTGCTTGCTCATCTCAGTGGTAAGTTAAAGTGAGTGGGGAAGTTCACACTCCAGAAAGGAGAGCCATCCTCCAGGAAGGCCTGGACAAGCAGAAATCATTATGAAGTTCAGCAGAGACAAGTGTGAGGTCTTGCACATGTGAATACATAACCCCGAGAGGCAGCTCAGACTTGGATCCACCTAGCTGGAGAGGCAGCACTGTGGAAAGGGAACTGGGGGCCTTGGCGGGCACCCAGCTCAACAGGAGTGAAGAGTGTGCTGCAGCAGCAAAGAAAGCCAACAGGATGCTGGGCTGCATTAACAAGGGCATCACCAGCAGAGATAAAGAAGTCACTATCCCACTCCACATACTGCTAGTCAGACTACAGCTTGAGTAGTGCATTCAGTTGTGGTCCCCACTATACAAAAAAGATGTGGACAAGCTGGTGAAGGTCCAGAGAAAGGCCACGAGGATGATCAGAGGACTGGAAGACCTGCCATATGAAGAGAGGCTGAGAAAAATGGTTTGTTCAGCCTTAAGAAGAGAAGGCTTAGGGGAGACCTTATTATAATGTACCAGTATATAAAAGGTGGCTACCAAGTAGTTGGAGACTTCCTTTTTACAAGGAGCCTCATGGAAAACACAAGAGGTAATGTGAAGGAGTTACTCCTGAGGAGATTCCAGTTAGACTCCAGAAGAAAATTTTTCACCACGAGACCAATCAGACATTGGAATAATCTCCCAAGGGAAGTGGTGGCTTCCCCTGCACTGGACAGTTTAAGACTCGACAGGGTTCTGGGCCATCTCATTTAAACTATATATATAGTTCACTTATTTATCTTGAAAGTTGGACTAGATAAACCTTGAGGTTTATTTTGATGCTTAGAAGTGGCAAGTTTTGGGGAAAAAATGTATTAATTATAATTTATTAAGGCATATACACAAATATGTATGCATATATATAGATGTACATACATACTTCTATACAAACTGCCACAGTGACATCTAGTGTTTGAATGCAAGCAGCCACATGGATTAAATTGAAGGTACGGGGATATTTCTTACATGAGAGCAAATTCCGCTCAAGGAATATAATTCCAGCAAAAATATGATTGCTTATGCATAATAAACACAGAGGTGAGATTGCTTTGTGAAATAAAGAGACAAGATAGTTGTCAGGTAGCCCAAAAGAAACCAGAGACACTGAACTTTTCTGGTATAAGTAACTGCTCATACTCTTGATACAGAAATAAAATGCTCTGAAATTCAAGCTTCCTTACTTTACATACCCTTCAAAACAGAAAAGAATGAATTAAACTTAAAATACTGAAGTCTGGAATCAAGCAACAGCAAGACAGGGGAGAATGGCCAACTAGACAGTAAATCAAACACATGAAGAATCTACCACTTCCCTTGTTATTCTGTTCACGTGGTCAAATAGCAAAAATAAAGTCTTTAACTATGTGGTTGATTAACTAGAATCAAATGGGCTGAGAGTTTAGGGTGTTAGGGTTTTTTCAGTAGACCCACTTTATCACGAAAACAAGAGCAAGAACATACAAGCTCCCTGCCACTATTAACTGCCATTCCACTAACATCTGTGCCACTCAAAAGTTTTAAATTATGTTACATACAACTTTCAAGGCTGTAAATCAAGTGCTGGACAGAAGGATGCTGTTGTCCAACACCTCTGCAGTCCCACCATCAAGAGGACAATTCCCCAGCGAATTTGATACCAGTTGACTGGATTTCATCCATCCACCACTCTCATATTATAAAAAGAGTATTTAAAAACCACAATGTTAAGTACTACTGAGCCAAGTGCTTTCCTTTGGAAGCACAACTGTATGCTGTGAACTACCTTTATCAACCAAATCACTAAGAGAATGAAGTCAGGACTGATTCACACGATATTTCCTGTAAAACTATGCAGACAGCTATAATGATATTCCTTACTAATCAATTCCCTATAATTACTGAAACATACACTCTGTTGCCAGACTAACTCTTTATTTGCCTTCATGTGCCTTTTTGAACCAGCAAATAAAAGAAACAATACAGCAGCAAAACAGTGGTGTAAACTGATTTAAAACAAAGCTTCTAACATGTTTAGAGGCTTGGAGAGCTTAAATTACCAAGTTGTAGTAAGTGGCAAATTGTTCCACCACATTCAGAAACTACTGAAGGCATCTTTTATATGATATCACTATGTCTCTGTACTGCCATTTCCAAATTAGAAAAGTCAAACCACTGCATGTGAACAAGTAGGTGCATCATGGTTATTACATGTAAAACAATTTGACAAGTTTTCACCCCACAGCCTTACCAATGCCAGAATACCGCTTTAAACAAAGAATTAACCCCTATTTGCAATTCTTTACATATTTAAAAGCTAACAACTACCAAAAGTCCAAACCTGAATTTTATACACTGCTTAGGGTCAACTTCCACAGTCAGCCACAAAAACAAGACTTAATTTATAAATAAGGTAAAACTGCAAAAGCAAGTATTATTTTTCTTTACATAATTTCTGCCAATAAAATAGGATCGTGTATGATTAACAATATTTTGCTTCGAACAATTACAGAGAAATGAACACAGCTTCAACCAGGCACGATAAATAATTAAGAAGTGATCACAACTAGTTACGTATACCCTGACAAAACAAGACGCTGCAAGAATGAGTTGAGAAGCCTACGTAAGGATGGAGTATGAGTGAGTTTACTCTGTACACTCTGTACTCTTCTGGTGGATTAGTGTAATTGGCATATTTCTTGGGCTTCCTTCGGACCAGGAAGCAGATCCCCCCATCTCCTGCAGAGAGGGACATAAACACAGCCCTTCGCACCCCGGAGCTCGTCCAGCTCTGCTACAATCGCTGCCCCTGCCACCCCCCGAAAAAGGCACCCCAGAGACGAATAGCAGCGAAGGTTATTTTGGTGGGCACAGGGGTTAAAGGAGCTGCTGTCGGTACTTCTCAGGTTGCGCAGAGAAAACAAATCAAAAGAGCGACAGCCCGGGGACACCAGGGCAGGGAGCAAGTACAACATCAGAGCACGCTGGAATCCCCACGCGAGAAAGAGCCCTCTCCCTCGGAGCACCGCAGGCGCCCTGCCGGGAAGGTGCTTCGGCGGGCGACCGGGCCG
>VWZY01001402.1:315532-353032 GCA_013399075.1 Chloroceryle aenea
TACCAGCTCCCACCCTTGGCCCAGTCTGCGGAGCAGGAGAGGCTCGGAAAGGGCAAGGAGGAGCGGACATCGGCAACTCACGGCGAGGAACCATACAAAAGGGCCTTAAAAGTCCCTCCGAGCAGACAGGGACCCAACCCCCGCCCCGCTTCGCTCCCGCTGCTTAAGCAATGCCGGTTACCGCTGTCGGCCTCCTCGCCCACCGCAGCCCCGCGCGCACGTGTGCCTGCCACGGCGGCCGCCATCTTCCCCAGGGTTCACACAGTATCGTCTTCCGCCCCGGCCCCCACGCCGCGAATCTACGTTCCGGCTCCAAAGGTTCCGAGCAGGAGAGCAGCTGCGGCGGCGGCTTCCGGGGTGGGCTGTGGCTACGTCCGCAGGTGGTTTCAGGGTCTGCCAGGAGTTTGTTACTGAACAAGTGACAGGAGCGAAAAAATGAATAAAGACAAGAAGTGTGCCTGGGTTTCTCCTCTTCCTCAGGCGCCAGGAAGTCCACAGCCCTCAGGCGCTGGGCTGCTGTTCTTTCCAGCAGTGGGCAAAGCCCAGCGAGACATTGAGGGCCTGTCTTCCTCTGGCTGTTACAGCTTTTGGAGACAATGGCTTGGGGTCACCACCGCCCCGGACACTGACAGGTGGCCTTACGGTTTCTGTGTGTTGAGAAAGCCTAGTTCCTCTGTAGCATGGAGAGTATCCTAGCAAAAGCTCAAACCCAGAAAAGCTCAGGCTGGTTATTCTCTTTTACCTTGGGGACCCACTGCAAACACACAAAGGATAAAATTAATTGATGATGTATTTGCTGTAGATGGTGTGGTGAGATGAAGAATCTGAAGTGTCGCTTTCACAGTGCTGATGACCCTAAGAAAACTTAACCACGCTTTCAAACATTGCTTCAAGGACCATAAGGAGAACAATTTTTAACATGGGGAAGAACCAAAACCTGAAATTGTATTTTGCTGGCTTTTCATTCAGTCAAATTAAAAAAGAAAAAAAAGAAAACCCAAGTCAACAATTTACTACATTGTCTTAAATATTTACTATTTTCACACTGATGCCACATACTAGTTTGGATATGCTTTTTTCTACACTAGAGATACCCTTTGAGAATACTCACAGGAGGGTGCTCTTAATCTTTAAGGTTGCTCTGTGCGGGCTGATACCTGTAGAAGGGATGAGCTCAAACCAAAAGGCACACTGGCCCCATGTAGGTGAGGTGGTCATGGCCACTTTGGAAACAGTTCTGCTTTACTTAGGTGTGTCCAAAATGGCATGTTCCACCACAGGTCTGGGACACGCTAGGATGTTAACCTCCACATGACAATTACTCTGTTCACCCAAACTACACTGATTTAATGCTGAGCGTGAGTAGTTTAAGTTCTAGATTACTGCCTATGCTTTACATTCTTACACAGATTTTTCAGATTAAGAGTTTAGAATGCTACAATTGTTTGCAAACTCCTGTTCAATTGATGTACTAAAGTTCCTTTCTCTTAATTATAGTATTTGATTTAACACTGAGCGTTAATAAGCGCAGACTATCCACCATGTATATGAAAAAAAAAGAGAAAAATGTTTTACCTTAGGTTAGAGAACTTCTTACATTAATGACACTAAATTTCTGTCACTTCACAACCAGTAAATGGACACACGGATTTTAAAGCCAGACTGTAACACTACCAGTCATCCAATTACTCAATTTGATGCATTTGTAAGAAGTACATCATAAAAAAAGCACCAGCTAAAACACCAAAACTGCAAAAGCAACAAATCTTCTTAGGCATCTTCTTACTTAAAAGCACTCTAAACTAAATGGACAAAAGTTAGTTACCAAGAATTGCTGTTACTGTTACATATATGCTGGGAGGCAGAAGCTCCAGCGTTCCTTGGAGCCCTAAAGATGCAGTAGAAAATAACCTTGGACATTGAAAATTAAGTCTGTAGATATGAGAAGATAACTGTTGTTTTTTAAATCTCAGTTGTTGTATGATGGCACCCTGTATTTTTATAAATAAACAATGCATTTGTGACACGTGTCTTTGTAGTTCTGTCATTCCTTGTTTCTCCTAATGATGTGGGTGGCATCCCAGGTAGCAAATTCCTTTTGCTACCTCAGTATCATGTGGAAAAATTAGAACTTGGAGAGAGGTCAGAAAAGAGTGACAGAGATTATTCCATGGCCAGGGAAACTGTTTCACAAGGGAAGACGATAAAGGCTAAATATGTACATCTTGGTTAAGTGCTGGCTAAAGACAAGCAGTATGGGATTTATTGTTTCTGTAAGAAGCTGTTCTGCAGAGCAGAGCTATGTGGAAAGAATTTCACCTTAACTCATTACAAGCAAAGAGAAAACCTGCTTTAAAAAATTTGGGCCTCTGCTATGATCTGCAGAGTAAGAAGGAAACCATAAACATCACCATGTTGTTTAATGAAGAGGCCCAAGCTTTACAAGAGACATAATTCCTAACATTTTACACTTCAGGACTCAAATCCTAGGGTGTCTGCCAATAATAAGCCCTAACCATTTGGTCAAGTCTGCTATGTGATGATAAAGACATTTACTATTTGCTTGGCATGATTCATCTCTGAGTCATGTTGCATCAGAAGGTACACTGCTAGGAGAAGGTTATTAAATTGGATAGACAAAAAGCTCTTCCAGTATGGCAATTATAGTCCTCATTTCTAGCACACACACCTTTTTGAACATGTCTTACTCTTGGTAGCATATTTGTCTTGGAACTATGTCAAAATCTTCAGATTAAGTCCTGTAATGGGTTCCAATAAATGATGTGTCTGAATCTTCTTCCCTCAGACTGAATTAACAAGTCCAGTAGCATACTTCTCTCCACAAGCATTATCCTGAAGCATTCATCAGCAAATTTGTTGCCAAACCTCATTTCAAATGACTGTTGTTGTCTCCCATCACTCTGGCCTGAACGGTTTTATGTATGGAAACTGTGGTCTGAGGAATGCTCAGGAGAGAACCACCCTACAAAATCTTTTCACTCCAGAGAAAGCAGCAGTTACCTCCTGGTTTTTCACTGTCAGCAGCATCTGAAAAGCAGCAGAGGCACAAGCTGGTATTCTGTGTGTAGAGGTCTATAGTAAAACCGTGTCTGAGACGGTGTATGTAACTTTAATCTATGGCTGCAGCAGAGCTGATGTCTGAGAAAAAAAAAAAGCTGTAAAAAGGATGGCACAGGGATTCACAATCCTAACATTATTTTGCAAGATTCTAAATGTGTTAAATTTTCTTTTGGCTTAAAGTTTAAATATCAACAATACTGGGATGCAACACAGTTGAAATGCTTACTCTGTATTCCTCATTACAAAAACAACATCATCAAAATGAAGACAAAACATCCCTTTGGTTTCTTTTTGGAATGGTAGAGCTCTTTTCTGTCCTCGTCTGTTCTAGAGTAAAGTTGTGTGCTATCTTTAGTTCTTATGGGAGAGTGCTCCACAGGCCTGTCTGACTGTGTGCAAGGGTACTCTTGCCTATGCAGACAGAGATAACTTTACTCTAAAAAGTTCAGTGATGTTGTAGTTATCAGCTGTGATCTTCATCCCACACTGCAGCCTCTCAGATATCCTGGGTGCAGGCCTTAAGATAGCAGACCAGTTTTGACTTAATAGGATAAGTGTGGAACTAAATGCAGAGACCTGCTGCCTCCAGTGGCCTTTGGATCAAGTTCTTCAGGCTTAAATGTCAATATAATAGAAATTTAAAAAATATATATAATGGTGGTACTTTCTAATATAGCTGTTCATTCTGTGCTAGACATTTTTATTGTCATCCTTGAGAACTGAGCATTTTAGTATCCTTCAGATGTTTCTGTGGTATTGTCCTCAGATTCCCAAGTACTGAGCTCTTATTATCCCAGCTGAACAGCACAGTGTTTCTGCTCCATCCAGCTGTGTTTCTTTTTCAGCTTTCCCCTATGGCTGTTCCCTCTTTTCCTCTTCGCTTTGCAAACAAGTTGCCTTGACTTACTTGTATACCCTGAACAACTAACTGCCCTTTTGGTTCCAATGAAGGCTGATTCCCAAGCCAGTATAATAAAGTTCAAAATCTTTGCCACTTTTGTAGGTCATATTCACAGCCTGATTCCTGCACTAAAAAAGATCAATAATACCAGATAGAAGATGAGCATGATAAAGCTCTCCAATGCCTCAAGATTTAAATATGTGTATTCTCATTTCCATTTCTTTGGTTTAGCTGGTGCCATGTTTCCCTCTGACTCTGCAGTGTATTTGCAGGTTAAGAAAGAGGAGCAGTTTATGAGTCACTCAAAGAATACTTTGTTGTCATATAATAACTACTGCTCTAAACTCTTATTTGATAAAACTCATATAAACTGACAATAATTCATAATAAAATACTGCCTTGTCTTCTGCAAATGCTTTGCCTTATGAAAGTTATAGGCCAGCTCTCAGCGAGGTCAGGTGGAAATGTCCTATTTATTTCTGTGGGAATTTATTTGACCCCTAGGCCTCACCAGTGAAGGTGAATTTTAATTTACCAATTAAATAAATCTTAATGTTTTTAGGAGGGAGATGCAGAGTGGTATATACAATATTTTCAGAACTTTACATCTCTATTTGTGAACACAGATGCATGTTTTTAGATTTAGCTCAATACTTGTGTAACTGTTGGCTACCTAAGCAATGAAAACCATAGAAAAGCAAAAAACTCTAATATACATGAAAAAAAAAAAATATATATATATATAGGGGGTTTGGTTCTGAGGCTCAGCATCATGGTCTGAAAATTATGCTAAAAAGAGATTATGAAATCTTGCCCATTGAATGCATTGGATTATCAGATTGCACATGTGTGAAGCAATGCTGGGTAATCTTAAATCTCTGTTTTCCTAAATTTAAGTGCTTGAGTTTGCAACTATTAATGTTATTTGATACTATTTATTCTGCATGTGATTATTATTATGTATTAGCTTCCAACCAACACCATGGTGCCATTTGAAATACAGCTTCTTGGTTTAAGAGATATATTTTTATATATCATTTTGAGGAGTAATTATTATCTTCTCCCACATCAATAAGAGAAAATGAAAGAGAGATAAAGGGGTTTAGTGAACATCTTAAATTCCTCTTTGTTTCTTCTTCACTAATGCCATTCATTTATTCAGGCTCAATAACCATTCTCGTTCCTATATTTCATAGGAATGCATTATGGTAGTGATATATTACCTGCCATAATCGAGTCCAAAACATGAACTAGTAACTGGAATTTTAGGAATTCATGTCAGATTTTCTCCATTTTATCAATGTCTGGATCACAGGAGTTACATGGAGTTACAATGAGCAAATGAGAAAAAGAGCTTGTGCTTAAAAAAGGTGGGTTTATGTTCTGAGCAGATTTTAAAAGTTTAAAGACTTGTCAAGGAGGGCAGATGGGAGAACAAAACAGCCAGTTAATATTTTTATCCAAATCTTTAAGGCTTTAGAGTTTTTTTCATTTAGTGATTATCAGCCATATTCAACACACCTGATAATTTTAAAGAATTTGTAGGAAAAGAGAAAAAACCCCGAACTTACAAGTATTGAAAAGTAGAAAAGTTCAAATAAGCTTAAAAAGTTGTCTCTTATGCTCTGTAAATCACAGAGGAGACTGGATTGAACCTATCTGTAGCAGAAGATAATCCAAATATTTAATACCCAAATCATAATAAAAGCTTCCAATTATGACTGAAGTGCCCAAATAGTGACTTAGCTTGTATGCATTGAGGGCTGTGCAGGGACAGTTCCTGTAAATTCTGACAGTGGAAAGATATTTCTCTAAGGTAATTAATTAAAAGATGACATTGATTACTACAGAATAGTCCCAGAGAAGTTTATATAGACTTTTATTTAAAAAAGGTTTATCTGTTTGTTCCTTGAATCTTTTTAAGTTATGATGAGTATTATTTCAAATTGTAAAAACTTCCCAAATTTGCTGTGTTAATCATTGCAAGTCTTCACAAAACCAGGTGAAGCCTGACTGCAGTGCTTTCACATCAGCCATAAAAGCTATTATAAAATAGAGATACAGAAGAGTTAGCCAAAAACAGTATAGTACCTACAAAGCAAAAACCATATTGGGATAATTAAGGAGGATGAGATAATACCCTTGAACAATGGTGTAAGAGCTAAAGAAAGATTTTGTGCTGAATTAGCTTAAAATGTTCATAATAAATTAAATAAATTTTATTTAACTTCAAAACAGAGAAATTATGGGTTTTAGCTTGACTTGACCTTTACTTTCAACCTTGTTTGTACAAGATGAGCAGCTACATTTATTTGGACACGGCATTTAATACCAGAGTTTGCTACACCTACCTTCAAAAACACCTGATTGCATAAGTGATCTTTCTCCAATCAGTATAAACATAGAAATAAATATAACCCGACCTCAAAAAGCTTCTAAGCCCCTCTTCAGCATGACTCTTCTATACCTGTGAACACTCAGCACATGAAACTCTTCCATTTGTATTTGTGGGCTTGAAACATGAGCTTACTAAGCATGTGCGGAATTACCTTGATAAAGCCTGAATACATGAAGTTGTGGGCATGTGACCTGTAACTGGGATGTGCTACTTGAACATGAGTTTTATTTTTTTATTCTCCTTACAGCTGAATCATAATGGGAATTGGTTACAACTGGTGTCCTCTCATACTCCGAGATTTTCAAGTAACTGTATGTTTTTGAGAACCCAAACTGTTCTAGTAGTAAGGTCACAAGAACACTTTAAACATAGGAAACTAAATTTTGCATTCAGATGAATTGCTGCAAAGTAATTTACTTCTAAAAATCAATTCCTCCTCCCCCACTCCCTCCTCCTCACAGTGGAGATCATCCACAAATCAGTGAGTCCAGCTAATACTCTCTCATCTGAATGAGAGCTTGGCTAACAACTGTGGTTAAGACTCATTTAAACAAGGGAAGATCTATCAAGAATTTGGGAGCATATTCAGAGAGACCTAAACTCTTCAGTGAGAAGTGTGTTGTGTAAGTTTAGAGATGAAATAAAGGGAAAAGAAGTGGTGGCTCTGTCAAGCAAGAAACCCACACTGTTAAGATGGGTGCTGGATAAATTAATCATCAGGTGTTCTCTCCACATTCTTGCAGCAGGCACCCTTCTAGGTAACACTAGGATTATTTTTCAAAGTGTTTCAGGAGGCTTTTATCTTTAGTAAAAGACAAGTAGATAAAATCCTGGTTCCTCTGCAGACCTCCCACTACATTCAGGGAAAACAGAATTTTATACTCTATTTTTATTCTCTGTGCAAAGCCATAACTGAATGATTGCTAAATTTATTTTCTTGCCTATAGATCTCTAGTGGTTTACCTTGATGATAGAATAACTAATGGACAAACCTGTTATGGTAAAATTATTCTTTCATCTTTCAACTGAATGCTAGCGTTAACTCAACTTCAATCACTTACATTATTTATTTTTTTTTTCTTCTCCAGCCCCAACAGAAATTATTGCAAATTCACTCCCTGAATTCACTCCCTGAATTTTCCCGTAAATGAAGTTACTGACTGGAACAAGGGGCTGAACCTCTGTAGCTGTTTGCTGTGTTTCAGAACAAACAGTGTTTAGATCTACTTTCCTTTTCTCGGATCCATCTTTTATAGGATAGGCTTTGCTACCTTTACCCTAACTGCAAGTGACTACCCAGCCTAACAGTGCATTTGTTTCTGGGTATGTGAGGACCCTTGACTTCTATAACACCTTCAACTCCAGGGTTGTGTGGTCTTTTGGTCATTTGCCAATGGTTTCATTTAAGTCTCATTGCTACGTTATTTATGAAGTATCTCAGAAAAGAATAACATTATAGACCTCCATCTGAATCTATAGAGGAGCTGGATTGTTTCATTTAGTGTTATTTTCTTTTGTTGCAATGAGTTTGGATGTTTGGAATGGATCAAAGGAAATTATTGAAATATTGAAAAGTCAGAGAAATAAACTTTCCTTTTCATTTTGAAAACAGTAAATTCCATCATAACTCTTGGAGTTTTTTTGAGAGTGAATCCAGCTGAATAAATCAGGCTTGTGGGGCTCTTCAGCCTCCTGGCTGAGTGAGCCTCCCCTTGCTGGCAGGATTTTCATTTGCTCTGCAGGAAAGCAGGTGGTGGGGAGTACTATGGTGGCAACAGGAAAACAACTTTTCTTTCAATATTAGGACAAAACCACTTATCTGGAATTTGTGAAGAGCCAGAGTAAAGCTCTTATGATGATCTTAACCAATAAATAGACAGACTGCTACGCTACATATAAGAGTTGCCTGTCTTCATTTCTGGATTTAAATATCTCATTACTGCTCCTTAAGAAGAAAAAGAAGGATGTGGGGGTGGGGAGGTGTGGTGTGGGAGAAAATTGGACAACAATTAAAAGCCTGACAGAGGAGTATTTACTTATTTTGGGGGTTATTTTTAGTTTAGTGGTTTTTTTTTTCCTTGTTTGGAGATAATCTTGCCTCTCTCAGCCTGATTTTTCAGGAGTAAAGATTCAGAATTCTAGGAAGAGTCAGGATAGGATACATGTGTGTGCATTGCTACTTAAAACTAGACTTGAGATTTTTAATACTGTTACTAGCAATATAAGAAATGTACCCACATCTATCTGAGAAGATGAATGTGGATACCATATACATGTGTGAGCTTCTAATGAAGCTCTATGGAAGCTCTTTTTGCTGTTAGAAGAAAATATTTCTATTTATCCTTAGTAGAAATCCACTGTGTCTAGCTATGTAATGGAATCTTTCATTTTTTATTTGCATCTGTTAGCTTTTTATTGCAAATAGGGCTCTAAATCTTACTTTAGAAATGAGTATTGCACTATATGTCAGTGCATGTGCAGACGAAGCCATTAATAATGTTCGTTATGAAAACCTGATCATAAGTGTTTTTAGTCCATTAGCCATTCAGGTTTATTTATGTCCTCTTTCAGGAAGAATTTGAAGCCAGAATTCAAAAGATGAAGTTTGGAAAAAGAGCCACAGATGAGATCATAAAATGCTGTCAGATTCAGGATGCTAGAAAATTCTTTCTTCAAGGTTTTCAATAACCTTTAGAAAGAGAATTCATCATCTAGTGCTTTACTGACATTAAATTGCAATGCTTTTAGGAAACAAAATTCTGGTGAGCCAAACCAAAGCAATCTGCTAATTTTACAAAATTAGAATGTATCACGCTTCTCTATACTGCAAATAGCAGCTCTTACAGAGTCATAGTCCCTTCCGCTCAAGGCTTTAAACATGACATAACTTTATTCTTGAGTATTTGTCCTGACTGCCAAATGTGTAGTTCTCTGGTCCCCCTAATGCTAGAAAACTTTTTAAATAAAATACTGAAAAATGTTCAGTCCTCTTCCCATCTTCATGGACTTACTCCAACAGACCTGCATTTGTTTTAGCTATTACTGAAAGAAATTAGGCCCTGACTCCAAAACGTCCTTTGGTCCTATTTTGCAAAAGACACCCCCAGGAGTAAAATTTTGCCCTAAAATGTCTTCATAATATGAGCTGGTGAAAGCATAATCATATTCAAAAAGGAAAATATTTTCTTTCTCAAATACCAACTTGATTTCTCTCCTTTTTTTTTTTTTTTTCTTTCTAAAATACTATGGGATTTTCATGATTTATAAATCTAAAACTGCTTGTAGCTGCTATTTTATCTTAAAATAAAATCACCTCATACAGCAGAGCTTGGAAAAAAATAAGTATGTTTCTTACAACTTCCTTGAATATAGTTGCTGTCAGCTCCTGAGATTTCTCACGTATGTTTACTGTTTTAATATATCCCTGAAGCTATGACTTGATCCTGTTGCATTTAGAAGTTGTGAGTTTGGGATTTGAAATGTCATCAGAGGGGCTGCTCTCAATGCATCACTGCTGTGGTGGCTGTGGCAGCCACTTTCAGGAGCTTGCTGTTGTTCATATTTCACAAAAGCCTCAGGAAAAGAGGCTGTGTGAGAAATAGGACAGTGTAAAAAGGAAGTGGTCTTACCTAATCTGTCTTCATCTTTAACATACTAAGAGACAGGTTGATTGTGTATAATACAAATTATTTCATGATGTGTAGGGAGACTTTTTCCCTATGATTTACATAAAAATTGAATAGTTAGCCTGATGTAATAATTTGGCATTCAGTGGTTTTAGATCGTCTAATGCTGAAAGGCTGAAGGTTTTTTTGCATGAATAGGTCACTAACTTCTGAATTAATTTCTGTAGGAGACAATATGGATGCAATGTTTTTAAAGCTTAATTCAGATTCAAATTAATGTGAAGACAAGCTCCTTGAGTCACCTAGTCTTTCTCTGTGGAATCATTTCTAATTGAATGTTAAGATCAAAGTTTAAGTTTATAAGAAAGAAAAACAAGTGCAGATAAATAGTTATTATCTGACATCCTTATGAAAATTCATGACCTACCGCTTTATCTGAGACCTTTTAAGAATTCTAATTGTGAAGTATGCATAACTATTAAATGGCTAGAGCGCTTCAATCTCTTGATAAGAAGCGAGTTAAATAATTGTCCTGTTTAACTTGTGCTTGTTAACCTTTAAGGTCAACTAGTTTGAACATACGTTTAATGAAATCCTGGAGCCAGAATTTATGATACTGCTGCTGAATGTTAAATTGGACAATTTACATAAGCAGGACATTAACCTTCTGAGCACTAAATAGCATTTTAGCACTTAGCCGCTGGGGACAATAAGGGACATGTTCTATATATTTGTGATTAGCTTGCCTGGAAACTCTCATGATGACCAATTGGCCTACCAAGTTTAGCAGCATAATTAAATGAATGGACTCAGCCTAAGTAAATTATCAGTGCTGTGTACAGTATATCATTATAGTCCTAGGGAAAAAAAAAAAGATATGAATAATTTAATAGTACATTACTAATTTATCAATGCTAAGTGACTGTGAGGAGGCTCTTTGTAATTCGTTGTTTTAAATTTGATATTTGATTTACTGCTGGTGTGATTAAACTTGAACCTACTTCATTTCTTTATCAGAAATTTATGGTAACAGTAGACATTTTTCTCAGGGTAATGGATGTTTTTTTCATTTTCTTCTGCTTTGACGATAATAGCAAATACAAAGTATTACATATTGCCAAACTTGTAATTAAGCAATTTGTTATAACAAGGCATGTGTGTCATCTTTTGGCTGGCAGATCTTGTAGTAGGTAAGGGCAGCAGACTTGTAGCTGGCAGCACTCCAAGCTGGAGGAGCAAATCAATAGCAGCTTAGGGTACGCTTTTCTTTCCGAGCTGAAAGGTGGAGCACGATACCCATGCTCTGACCACCCAACTATTCCCTCAGGCCATATATTGCAAGGAAGCAATGTGAACTTTTTAGAGTAGGTGCTGTACTTATTAGGACAATTACAGTTAAATCTGGGATGGTGCCTCTTGTGTGTCTTGTGTTAGGTGCTGCACAAACATGAACAAGGACATGTTTTGAAGCCCAAGTTAGGACCTGAGCCACTACCCAAGGAGATTGCCAGGGAAGCACCTGACTGCTTTTGTGCAGATGCTTGCATTAGCTGTGAGATGCCTTCACACGGGTGTTACCTACAGTAACGCCTTCACATGGGTGTTACCTACAGTTGTGACTCCACGGGTGACCAGGCTCACACGTGCATGCAGGAGCCACATGAGGTGGGCAGCTGACTTGTTTGTAAGTGCTGCACCTCCTGATATGTTCAGCACATCTGCCTGCTGTCTCTCAGTCAGCAGAGATAGGAATGGGACTTGGATTCAGGGTACTGGAGCCAGGTAGGAGAGGATGGAGCTGATGGCTGTTTCTGACAGTTGCCTGTAGTACTTCTAGACTGGGAAATTGCAATTTTTTGAAGATATCACTATGCAGAGGCATTGCCACTGGTAAAGTACTTGTGTTACAGTCTTACAAAAAAAAAAAAGGATAGTGGCCTAGGTGTGTCTTCACTGAATAAGAGAATCAGGACAGTGATGGGCATATAGTAAATTAATAACTCATGGATGTTTTAGTATAGAGAGAAAATAGCCCCAAGATCCAGCTCTGGAAACACACAGTAATGCTGTCAGGAAGATGTGATGTCATTACTGTCCTTCCCTCATGGGACAGAGTGAGGGAGGCTGCTGAGCCCTGCCCTGTGGGTCCTGTGGACTTTGCTGAGGGTGCTAGAGACGCTAAGCATTAACAACAAGCCCAGACTATCTGTGTATATTGGTGGTGTTGGGGAGGAAGCACTCAAAATCTATGATTTTCTGGCACTTCATTTTCCTACTTCATGTTCTGCACTGACCTGTTTCTTTGCCGGTAGAGAAAGGGTAACAACAGTGAGCATGAATTTAGTCATTCTGTTGATGAGGCAGAGGATTGCAGATTTAACCTACTGGTGAATTTACTGCTGGATGGCTGATATGGTCAAAGAACCTAGATGGCTTAGGCCTTTGCGCTCATTCATCTACACTCAGTTCCCTATTGTCATTTGTTGTGCCTAAGAAAGTCTGCTTTTCGTTAGACATAGAATTAGGCTGGTTTCTTAAATACTGCTTTTCCCAGGTATTTTTGATAGAAGGGAAGAAAGAGGAAACTCTGCTCTCTGAAACAGCACCTGTCCTTACAAATACATTTCTGCTTTCTGTAAGTGGTCAAGTATTCATGGTCAGGGACAACTTTACAAGATTCCTGCCTGCATGCCCTGGAAACCAGCTGAAGTTATTCCTAAGGATACAATCCTATCCTTGATATTTTTGTCAAATTTACAAATACTTCTTCATTCCAAGTAGAATAGATGAGACATACTGGGAAACCTGTGATTGGTTAGGGAATTTTAGTGATTTTAAAAAGAACTAAACCAAACCCCTCTATTTTCCACAGGGAAGTTACTTCTTTTGGTATTTTGGATGTTAGGGCTCTTAGGCGTTTCCTGGCTAGCTGATGCATGCCAGCCTTTTCAGTCTCACTGATTATACCATAGCTAGAAACTATTAATAATGAAATAGATGAATAGGAAAGCACCTTAAAGCCATAGACTTATTAATATGCCTCATCATATCATCCTGAGGATTGTTCAAGGTGTCATCTGGCAGGTGTAGGCATTTCTAGACCTAAGAACCAGTTCTGTCGGGAATTATGTGTTTTCAGAAGTCAATCTGTCAGAAAAGAAAGCTCTTAAAATTGCTGGGTTTTCCATATAGACAAACTTGAGTGTGTGGTACTTGTCTGGCCACTTGTCTGGCACCTGATGTGCCAGAGAAATTCTGATAAAGATGGGCAAGTCACTGAGTTTGAATGCATCAGCTCCTGAGACTGAATCCCCCATATATAAAATGTAGGTAAGAGTGTTGTCTCTACTTCTAGTAATTCTGTGAGGACAAATGCACTAGAACTGTGAGCTGGTCTGGCTCTACCATAATGCAAACTGTGTAAATAATTCCACTTTCCAGTAAATAGTAAAACTCAATGGAAAAAAAGTTAACTTTGTGATGAAGAGGTTTCAGTCTGCTGCATAATAAATACATTTGTATCTGAGTTGAAGAAAAAAAAAGGAATAAAGTCACGCACCAGCCCTTTTTAGCCCCAGAGACTCAGACTGTTAAAAAAGATACATTATCAGCACAGCAAGCATCTATTTTTCTACTCCATTTTTGTGGCATCAGTGCATCAGTGCTTTCAATCAGACATCACTGGGATTACAAGGTGCAAGGGTCTTCAGAAACAATTTTAAATGAGCTCTTCTGTATATGGCAATCACCTTTCCCCTCCCCTGTTCCTCCTTCTGGATATTTGTCATTTGAGACATTTCTTTATACATTTTCAAAACAGTTTTACAAATGCAGTCAAAGTTCTTTGCTTCCTATTACTTGCTGGAGAGGAGAGCACAGCCCATAAAAATGACCAGCAATGCAGCTGTCCAAAGAGGTGAGAAGGGAGGGCTGACAGAGGAGGACAGAGAGGTTTGAAGAAAACAAAGCAAGCACCTGCTAGCACTAGACCTTTAGTATTTTTATTCCTGTAGGAAGTTTTTCATAGTAGGTGTGAAGGGACCGAAGTGTAGGTTACTCTACACTGAGGTTGTCCTTAATATTGTGTCTGTGCTGTTCCATGGATCTGCTGTTGTACAGAGCCAGGGCTGTTGGTCTTTAAGTGACAGGAAGGTGAGAGGGGGACAGTGAACATGAGACTATGGCAGTTACATTACTTCCCCAGCTGTTGCCCCTGTAGCCCTTTTCATCAGTCATGTTTACCAGTCCAAAATGCCGAGGAGACTGGTGAGGACTGTTAACTGGTATTAAACAAAGGATTATTAATTTTGTCATCACAGACAATAGGATTACACTGGAAAGATTATATCTTCTTTCAATTAAAAACAGATGAAAGCAGTGGTGAGTTTAAGTAGTACAGCCACTACAGATGGAAAAAATCAAGGGGGTAGTAGCCCAAAGACAGCAGCAGACTAGTACAAATCCAAATGGGAAAAGATGGGTCTTTTGAAAGACTCAGTGGTTATCTCTCTCTCAATCTCATCAGCTTTACTCATGGCAAGATCAATTTACACCTCTTTTGTTTCTTTTCTTTTCATGTTGTTCAAATTCGATGTAATCGGACAGCTATGTGGTTTTGGGGTCTGATTCCCATGCAAGTGAATTTAGCTCTTCAATTTTTCTCTTTTGGTAAGCCTACAAAATGTCGTGCTTCCCCTCAGTTCTCAACCACAGTCTATTGTAGGATGCTTATCTTGTTTCCACTACATTGGAAAACTGGTTCTGATGTCTTTTTTCTTCCTTCCATCAGGGAATGTTTTAATTCTTCTGAAGCAGACAGTCCCTCTTAGGGAAGTAAACTCTGAGAACTGTGAGCATTGCACCAGGAATAAGGAGGAATAAATACTCTTCTTTTTTTCTTCCCATTGAATATGCAAGCTGATTAAACAAAAAGACAGACTTTTCTTTCAGTGGACCACTTACCATAAGACATTGGTGCAGCATGTAATCTATTTGCAAGTATTTAACTTTTCTAGTTTTAAAAATGCAGCAGATACATCAGTTGGGTGAATCAGGTGAGAGACTTTTCATCACACCTTTAAAATGATATGCACTAATTTACACCTACAGGAAGCTGCATACTTAGAGTTACTGGCAATGCTTTGTCTTCACTTTCTTATGCATTTTAGTTTCCCTCTTTAATGATATCATCAGTTCCTTAAATATCCCTCAGCTTGTATTTAAGCATGCTAATGGCAGTATATATGCAGAAACTGATATGCACAAAGAGTGCTTTTGTGTTACTGGAAGCCATGGAGTCTCCATCTTTCTCTCTTCCTCTTAAATTGTCTGCGTAGTAAAAGGTTGTATATACTATTGGTAGTCAGCATCTGTACAGAAAGGTACGTTTCAAAAAAACTTAAAAAAAAAATCTACTCTTAAAGAACTTCTGAAACAAAATAATTGATATAGCACTCTGGCAGGCTTGTCTGAAGAGATTTATAATTTCTTTCAGCCTAGCTGTAGCTGTAAGATCTTCCCAAAAAACAACTGTTTTCTTTTAAGAGAAAAAAAGAAAGACATTTCCCTGGCATGTTTTCCATGCAGACATTCATAAATATAATCCCTTCTGTTGCTTTGGTAAGTCAATCATGCTAACAGGTACCAGTTATTCAGTGACTGCCTTGGGCTAAATAGAGGAAGTGACAAAAACACTTTTAGGTTGTCATGTGTTAATGTAAAATGCCCCCAGACCCCAATGCTTATTCATCTTCATCTAGTTGACTAATGCTTTTCCCATGTTGTTACATGTTGGTAAATTAAAGAAGCCTTCCAGACAGTTCTGTCAACAGTTTACTGAAATGTACCTCATTAGTGAGGTTGAGCTGTCACATGAGTGTAATTTAATCCTATTGAATTATCACTCAAAAATGCTTGAATACCGGGTCTCTGTACACTGAGAAGGAAGGTTTTCTAGGAATACTGTCACATTGTAAATTCATTAGATGTGAAACACGCAAAGGAAAAAACACAGAGGGTTTTTTTTATACTTGGAGTAAGACTTGTGACAGGTCTTTTACTGCAGCTTGTATTTTAGAGAACTGCATAGAACCAGGTGCAGTTCTTTCAAGCAGTTTTCATATCCATAACAAAGCTGGAAGGCTGAATGCCATGCTTAAGATGGAACTTTTTTTTTTTTTTTCACTTGAAAGAAGGAGGGAGGTGAGGAGTAAAGAACTAAAAGCACAAGGATGTATTGCAATTAGTGGTATAGTAAAACATGCATTTAGTTTAGAGAATAATGGGCATTTTGAAGTCTTCAGAATCAATTCTGTGTTGATTGACCAATGCTCGTATGATTTAATCCATGCAGTCGAGGATCTGCTTCTGTACATACTTGCCTGTGTGGGTGCCTGATGTCTTTAGGCACACTCTGCTCCTACTGAAATCACAGAAGCGGGCCCTATCTTCAGTGTGAGTGTGATATGCTTGGGAAAGCTCAGAAATGACATCTGTCTGAAAAATCTATTTATTGAAATAGAGCACTTCCTTACTTGCCGTTTTAATAAAGCTTATGTTAGAATTGCTTTGGGGAAAGAATTTCAAACCAGAATGAGAGAGACAAGGGCAAAAATCTCCCCAATGATGGGCTTTCCTGGGCTCTGATCATAGTTCGGAGGCCAGCTACACATCCTATACCCTATATGCTCAAAACACTTAATGATCAGAATCATAGCAGAAGCAGCAAAGAATCATGGATACTTCACAGAATGGTCTTTAAATCTTATGCAACAGGGTAATGGTTTCTCATTCATCCCAGCAATCACTCCCAAGCAAAGAAGTGGTGTGATGGATGAGGTGTGGCATCTACAGGTATATCTGTCCACCATTGACAAAGAGGGAAGGGAAACAGGGTGGTATCACAGCAGCTCACCTGGCTGGAGAATATCCCACAAGACTTCTGCCATGGTGGGGAAAAGCTCAGCTACGTGCAGTCTTTTGCCCACTGAAGGTCACCAGGGAGTCTCTCTGGAGCACGTTCTCAATGCTTGGGGCCAGCCCTACCTAGTTTCCTCTCCTGCTAGTTCTGCTGGCTTTACATATTTAATGAGATTTTATGGGTTTAGGCATTGTAAATTACCTTCACTTTCTCAGACCTCTAAGACCTTCCTCCACCTACCCTCCCTTACCTGTCAAGTTTCACTGGGTATGCTTTAAATTCTGGAGAGGAGAATACTGACTTTGCATAACATAAATGAAAGAGCTGGAAAGCACTACATTTTCATACAAATTACATGAAACCCCCAAGATTCTGTCCTTGAGGGGAGACAGCAAAGCAGCAAGTGTGTAGAGAAACAACAGCTTTGAGTTTGGGGTTTGTGTGGGCAGGGAGTAACATTTCATGTACTTCTCATAAGGAAATGAAAGCTCCCGTGCTTTGTGCATAGCAGTTGTTAGGAAAAGCTAGTTTGTACATAGTCTTGCAAAACTATGAATCCTTGCCATAACCCTGCACAGCAAAAGTTGTACATGTGTGTGGGAAGTTTGTATTTTAAAAAAAAAAAATAAAATAAAATAAAATCAAATTTCTCTTTTGGACTTTTATGCCTGTAATTTATTCCTTAGTGAAGCAAGTGCTCCATTTCACTGGGCATATCAAACTTTTCTTCTGCAACATAGGTTGCTACAGGCAAAGCATTTTCTGTGATAAAAAAGCAGTATCACATCTCGTATACGTGGCTGAACACAGCAGCTGAACTCAATAGACTATGCTGAGAATATGTAACCTCAGGAAAGGTTTTCTTTTCAGAGTTACTGTACTGGGGGTAAAGAAATAGTAAGACTGGCCGATAGGGTTATCAGTAGATAATGAATCACTTCTTTGTCACTCCTAAGATGTTATTGCCACAAAGGCAGTCAACTTGGGTTTTTCATTACTCTGTAAGAGGCAATTGTCTGATCAAAATATGCCTAATTATTTGAAACACTGCTTTGCAAGCGAGCACTTCTTTACTTTTCTGAATGCTAAGCCAGGAATAAAGCAAAAGGATCACATGCCTTTTGGCAAAGGCCAGGGTATATGCTTGTGTCAGCTCATGATTACTACTTTGGGTTCAGAAACAAATTGTACATTTATTTCTGAATTCATAAGCAGAATAGTAGGAAAATAGCACAATGGTAAATATGGATCCTTGTGGACCATGGATAGAAAATACGCAACTACTTTTCAAGAGGAACTGAGGGAGTTTTCAGTAAGAACTCTCCACTCAATTTGGAGAGGAAAGTAATTTTAGGGTTAATACATGTAGTTCCAAGATATCAGACCGTAACTCCTTTTCACATGGTAATCTTTTAATTCATAGAAGTTTCTGTGGCCACCAGTGCCTGAAGTGGGATTCATGTGGAAGGCATACTCTTTTGTTCCGGTGGCTTTGGGGAAACAAAGTTTGGGCTTTTCATTTATTTGATGGGGTTTGGTCTTCTTTTGTTGTGTTCATTCTAATGTAAAATGTAAAAAGTACGGTTTGGTGGAGATTTTTTTAATATTAATTAGAAAGGTGGTTTTGAATATCTGAAACTCCTATAGCTTCTGAGTGCACGGTGCTCTGCTCCAGCTCCACTTCACATGTGCTGCTCCTTTGCAAGTAGGTTGCTGCCAAAGTATAAAATGTAAGTCCAAATCGCATTGCTTGTGTTATCCAGTATCTTCTGTAGAATGTGAAGATGCTGGAAAAAGAAGTCTTACTATATGATTACATTTTAATTTGTACAAATTTGGTTCACTGCATTTTTTTAGCAACTTACAGCTGGGTTTCATCTTTCTACTGGTGGGGTGATGGAGAGTTGTGGGGTTTTCTGTTTCAATTCCTATTTAAGGCATAAATTGATGACATCAAAAGTCTCACTGTTGTTGAAGGGGACTCTACTGGTCCAAATCTTGGTATTGCTCCCTTAAGCCAAGTCTAGGGCTTCTCAGATCCCTGTAGTGAGCCAGATTAGCTCACTGTGCAACCAGAAAGCTTTTTCTTTGCTAAGTTAGTTGTGTATTGGTATGTTAAACTGACTTTGTAAGGTATTGGGGAGTGTTAGGATAGCATGCCTGTGAGAAAGGGAAAAGCTTCATTGCAACAAGCAACTGCTTTGCCTTAGCCATCAATACAGCACCCTTGATATAGTATTTTTAGCATCCAGCTGGAGTTAACTATAACTGCTGTATTTGAATAAATTGGGTAATACATGAGTGCAGTCAGAGTTTTCTCATTTTCTTTCCTGAAATCAGGCTTTTACCCAGGTATCTGCTTGATGGCCTTGCTGGAGGACCTGCATTCACATTAGCTTGTCCTGATGGGCACTGTAAGAAGCGCAAAAGGGCTTACAATTTGTAATTGAGTATAGATTTAGTCCTTGGCCATGTAATCCACCACACTAGGAAGCCATTTTATAGTACTTAGCAAGTGAAAAATCTGCATGTTTCCAAAAGTGGAGTATAAAGAGAGAGGAGTGATGCCTGGACCTTCTTCATTCCATAGTTCACCTGTAGCATAGATGAACAATAAAATAATATACTGCAATATCATCCCATGATATTAAGATCATAGTTTTCTCCCCTGTGAAAAAGCAGAAACTGAATAGCTGGGCGCAGAAGTGTAACGTAAGAAAAGGGATAGTCATCATTCACAAAGAAAAATGAGAAAATGAAAGCTGGTATGCCTAGAAATTTTTGCAGAGGGTGGGCATGCTCCCAGAGCAGGCACATGCATGACTGGAAGAGGGCATTTGCATTTTAAGACAGATTTGCTGCTTTATTTTATTCCTTTGCTTTCCAGTAACAATAGCTTGCAGAATTAGATGTTTTGGAAGGAGGGATTCAACTGCCAAGAAAGACAAGACAAAACATAAAACAAAGCCTCTGTCGGAAGAGTAACAGTGCTGACAGGGATGCTTAAAATGGATGCTACTGAAAAAGAATTCTATAAAGACTTATTTTTTTGTTGTTATTCTGACAAGCTTCTAGATCTGGTACCTAGAAAAATCCTTGACCTGTCTTCTTTCCCACCATCTTTCTTGTGAGTTCATGTTGAAATTTGTACATGCTTAAAAACAAATTTTGAGAAGTTATTTTTTCCCTATCCCTCACAAAAGGGCAATGCAAAAGCAATAATGTGAGGGGCATCACCCTGGTGATAAATAGTTTCTTCAAGCACCCTGTCCTCTAAGTATGAGAAGAAATTGCCTCCAAAACCTTCAGTTCTTTGTACATGGTTCTGTTTCTCTGTGGCTTAGCAGCATTTTAGTAAATTGGAGGCATTCTGAAAAGGAAGTATTTTACATGTGCTCTGTTGGCCTTTGTAAGAACCAAAACCAGATAACATCATCTCTTTATCTTGACCACTTGACTACAATTTCTTCTAGAAATATTCCTGTGGCGGTTGTCTCTGGCAAGGTTTTTGTCTAGGCTACATAATGTAAATGTGCTATATGGTACCACCTTTGAGCTGTCAGGGCAGCATTTCTAAAGTTTCAGCTCATGGGTTAGGTGCTGCAAGCATCAAATGAGGTGCAAAGCACATTTTACTCTTTTAGTGATATCATATAATGAGGCATGAAGAAACCTTAATTAATTGAAATGAGGTATGGCCTAAAAAATCTGAAAGAGATCATGTTAGGAATGTCCATACACCCGCATAATGCTGTGTGAAGCCATCTATGGTAACTCTCAACAGTTGTCAGGAGCCAGACCGTCAATGCTTCTCACAGGGATATATTAGCTCCTGAAGCACAGATGGGCATTTCTCAGCCCCACAGTACCTGAACAAGAGGAGCAGACTGAATCCAAGAACAGCAGCCAGGGTCAACCAACAGTCCAGGCAAGCTTGTGTTTGCAAAGTAAGTCCAAGGACTAGCCAGGCCAATGTACCACCAAGGCACAAAGGCAGGCATACTATGCGTGAGAAGCTGGTTAGAACAATTAGATCATCTTGGCACACTCATGGCCCTGACAATACCATCTGCCCCAACTCTTTAGATATGTAGTTTCTTATATCAAACATGAGGTGTAAAACTGTGCAGATGTCAGTGGTGAGAAGGACACTGGTGCACACTTCAGCTGCATGCCTACCCTGGCACAGGGGATGTGGGAAAAGCAGAGAGAAGTAGACCTCTACTCCCTGTGGTGTGCTCAGCTGAGACTGCAAGCAGAGTAACTTCTAGATTGTCTTAATTTACATCTGGACTGGGACTAAGGCAGTTTGTAAATTAAAAGGCATAACCACAATGCTGATGGCCTCCTCCTTTTCCTTTATCTAATAGCTCTTGGCAAAGGAGATACACTGCCTGTAAAAGGAGAGTTTAAGAATGCTCTGGCATTTACTTTGTCATAACTGGGTTGAGTAGATGTTGAGGAAAGACTTTTCCTTCTATCAGGGTCTAAGTCAATGAGAAACCCTCCTAAATCTTGGTGGACTAGACTGTACAAAGCAGTACAGTTTAAAAGATACTACTCTTCAGTTCTTAATTGGGTTTGCTCTTGTTTTTTTTCTCCTTCATTTTTATGCTCATGGAAAGTGCTAGGTTGACAGACTTGGAGATGAACTTCCCTCTTTATCCAGCTGTCCTGACAATGTACTTCTTCCCTAAGGGACTACTTTTAAAGGGACTGGATGGTAGGTTGATTCCTACATTATGCGTCTCTGCCAGTAACTAACTGCCTGTGAGATGACCTAGTTCTGCCTGTGAAGGTGATGGGATTTTGGTGGGTCTAACTCCTGGCTGCAGAAAGTTGAGTTTGTAATAATTACCTTAATCTGTAGATAAGGTACTTGTTTGGTTTAAGTACAGAAAGAAATCTATATGCACAGAGACATAAAATATATCTATTCTTAAATGCCATGTACTTACTTTGCCTTGCAGTACTATTCGTTCTGTGGGCATAGCCCATGGAATTATTATCTTTACAGCTATTTTGCAGTCATGACACTGTTATTACCATGCAGGAATGGAAAAAATATTATCCTTTTTTTTTGTCAGTTTTCATTAAATTGCTAACATTTTTATACCAAATAAAGTGTAGAGACTGTCAGCTACTTTACGCTTTTTTTATCATCACTAGGTGAATATTTTTTTACAGATAGTGAACTGTGAAAAATGATTTTTTTAAAAGGATAAACAATATCTGTATAAAATACAGTACATTAATCCTACTGCAGCTTGATGTAACTATACTTGAATTTGATCATTTCTTTAAATCCTGAAATCTGTTGGTTCTCAGTTACTTTTCAATGACATTTAACAGTTAGACTTAAAAATACAGAAGAATGCATTATAAGTTTTACCCAAAATGATTATGGCAGTCATTTGAATAAAATACAGATTTTGCAAGCTGTAAAGCATATCATTATACTATATACTGGTCTAACTAAGGTTTGGTTCACAAACTACAGTGCTCTAACCAAGTCATTAAATCTATCTAAAAGGGCCTCATTTGAGAAGCAATAAAATTTTTAATCATTTTATTATTAAAAGAGTGTTTAATATGTAGCTAATTAAATGCCAAAGGCAGGTTATCTGAGTTTAACCTTCAAAAAGAAAATGATGTATCAAAGTCTGCCTCTGGCATCATGGGATAGAAATGTCATCCTCATAATCATTGTGTGACAACTAGCTGGTGGCCTTTTCTAGAGCTATAGTTAAATTACCTGATTAAATTAATAGCCATTTAGATGTTTTAGGAACTGCACAGACCTATAGTAAATGAAAATTAGGTCCATTACATTTTCTGAGTGGGCTAGATAGACCCTAAAATAAAACACGTATGCCATTGTCCACATTACTTAGATTAAGCAATTAAAAGCCCTTTCTTAAAAGCTACTAATTTTCTGTAACGTGCCAAGAACTGGGTTTACACTAATGATCACAGAGAGAGTTGTTCTCCCCTTTCCCCCACCTTTCTTGTTTATTTTACTATTGAAAAATCTAGAAACTTATGTGTGCGTGTTAAATATACCTCAGGTGTGCAAGTGCATTTGTGTATTGTGTTGCATTGACTTCTCTTAAAGTCTTACTGCTGGGTAGAGCAGTAAGGAAGAACATTAAATATTCTGACAAAGTATCACAAAAATCACAGTGGTCTTCTCTACTCCATCTGGAGTCCTTCAGCACTAGACTTTGTCTTTATGAGAAGAAGAGGCCTTGTCTGGCACAGGTGAGCAAAATGACTGGTGAAGAGCCCAATGCATGTGCTTGCTGTACCAGATGAGTGCTTTTAACTAGAGGAGAGTGACCATTAACACTCCAGAAAGGATATTTTTCTTGTTTCAATATTCTGTTGTGGGGATGGGGAAGGGAGGGGGGAAGGAAGTAAGTTCCTTTTGGATAAGTTCCAGGTGGTTATTTGCAGATGACTTGATTTGTGTGCAGTGTTCAGCAGGAAGCGGTTTTCTCATTGCTGTGCAAGTTTCATTTAGGGGGATAGTTAACCAGAGGAGGTGGTGGGATCTCCTATGGACTGGTTCAAGCTCTGCTGTGGTAATAAACTGTTGCAGCTGTGCTTCTGCATCCTCAAAAGTGCTAAGCACCTTTACTATCCTCAGGATCTGGCCTCCATAAAGCACCAATACAGATATGTGCCCATCTGTAAAACAAGCTTGTCTAGTCAAACTCCAGTGGGAATACTGCCATGAGGTTTCTGAATTCATTGCTGAACTGATTCACACCAGTTTACGAGGTCTCTCAGTTGTTTGTACAATTGCATTACTTCATTAAATCCTAAAGGACATCCTTTCCTTTTGTCTGCTCCCCTACTACAAAAAAAAAACAAACAAACCAATAAATAAATCAATAAATAAATTACAGATTACTCTACTATGCTTAGGAATGTTCATCTATATTGTTTGGGAAGTTGGTTGGGAGAGCTGGGACACACCTTCACATTGTGAGCCATACTCTGGGGGTGGTTTTCAGTGAATCAGGGTGCACTTGCCTTTCTCTTTGATGTTCCCAAAACTAATATCAATTTTGTCTATCAGCTTTCTATGTCCTTCTCCCACTCGGGCACATTCCAATCACATCGATGGCTCTGGTCTGCTCTTGAGATCTTGGGCAAATCTGTTTATCTGTCTGTGTCTCTATTTCCACTCGTACCGTGGTTTTCTTGCCCATTTAAGCAATACTATCTTCATGGCAGGGCCTGTTTTTATAGTATATTGTTTAGCATTGCAACAACTCTATCTCAGATTGATTCCACAAACCACTGTGTAGGTAACATCTGACTCCCACCATCCTTGCAGAACGCACAACATAAGCAAAGGAGAAATTCCACAAATGGTAAATTCTGTTAAGTACCACGTGTCATTTTCTTTGTAAAGCTGTCTTTCTTAATGTTGGAACTACTGTACTTGTCTGAGTTTTGACCTGCCAAGTAGCACTTCACTTCAGTATTAGATATGTCAATATATAAGACACCTAATCCTAGATGATCTACTGCTATATGCCAGGTGTATGTTCACCATATGGGATTTTCCCAGTACACAGGGTTATGTAAGTGCTTAATGCAGTTAGAACTGTACTACAGTTTTGATTTAGATATGCATTTTATGGATGCTTATGCTTTAATCCAGATGTCAATATTTTGGACAGCCCTTGCCCAAGAAACACTTCCATAGATGCAGGTGTTTAAATATATTGAAAGCCATTGAGTCCTGCAGGTCTATAGATACACATTTGAATTTGTATGTACACATTCTTAAAGACTTTCTTGAGTGACATTATAGATTTTTGTATCAAAAATAAAGGAATCCATTCAAAAACAGACTCTCACTGAGTGGAGCTGTCTACTTAATAGATCAAGTTAGTAAATTCTGCAAGTCAAAAGTGTGCATCGACCTGGTGTTTCTTAGCATGTTAGATAAAGCTATTTTATACATTAGGCTTTGAAGTGATGCAGTTTTAACTGGTTTAGTAAACCTAACTGTGAAGTATGATTTAAAACAAACAAAACAAAACAAAACAAAACAAAAACATGAATAAACCCATTCCTATTTTATATCTAACTCCAGCAGTGTTTTCAGAGTTAGTAAAATGAAACATGAGACCATCTCATGCAAGAGAAGCTCTCATGGTATCTATGATTTAATAAGACATGACTTAGCATTTCATTTTTCTGTAACAATTAGAAAGGCAGTGACACAGTATTTATTATCATTCTTGTGGTTTGAAATGACACATGCATTTTTGTTCGTGAAGTTTTTTTTTTAACTGTGTTATGTAAGCATCTGGTTTTACCAGAGATGCATCAATATTATAGAAAAAGAGGTTCCTAAAGTTTGAATGAAGTTTAAGGACTTCCTGGAGAGTACCTTGCTTTTGAATCAGTGGAATGTCTCTTCACCATTGGAGGGCAAGGACAACAAAATCTGGTCTGCTCAAGAAGTGGACTGTCATTTGCATTCTGAATCATAATAGGACTCTATGTAGTTAAAAACATCTACTTAGAAGCACCATCAGTATTGACAAAGTATTGTCAGTTGTGACAACCACTGAACTGCTCTGCTGCTGCTGTAGGAGATGTACCCTGAAACACCAGAAGCAAGCTGTGCTAGCCCTAAGTGGAGCTGAGATAAATTTGTGTGATGAAGATTTATTGTAAATAAACTGCCAGTATAAAATAGCAGTTCTATACTTACATGATGTCTTTCATCCAGAGAGCCCAACAATTTTGGAGCATTAATCTTAACAGAATTTAAACACTTCCTCTGTGTTAATGCCTTGCTTATTATTGTTAATGTGTGAACTAAGGCACAGCAACAAATTATGATTTTTATTAAAATTTTAAGTCATTTATAACCCAGCCTTTTTAATGGAGACAGACAGTACAGTCCATACAGATCAAGCATATGAAGACAACAGCCTTGCCCAGGGCTCTTCACCATCCACATGTAACTGATTTTTTATCCTGAAGGAAATGCATTTCTTAGAAAAATACCAGACAAAGGATGAGAAAAAGGAAGTAGTGCTGAAGATATAGCAATGCTTTTCCTGTTAAGAGACCTATGGGAGAAAAACAGTCTAGCAAAATAATTTCTGAAGAATATAAAATATAAGCCCCAGAAAAAGAAAGTACCCTTGGAAAAAAAAAAAGTTTTAGCAGTGCCAGTGGTTCAGAAATACATATTTTAGGTGATTTTTTTCTCTTACAGTAGCTAGCTGATGTTTTCCGTATGTTATGTTCCTTAAAAAGACTAAATCTTCCCTTAAAGTCCCCACCTTGCATGGGCAGGGCTCTACCATACCAAAATTATACTGGTGGCACCACGCTGAAATTTAGATCTCTTTGGTGAAGCATCCTGTTGAGAACAGCTGACTCTGTGTTTAGGAGGCTCGTCTTCAAGTAGACTATGTTCTGGGCATCCTTTATCAAAGCACTTTCCCATATCCTTTGTGAGAACCCTCCATGTTTTTCCCTGTAGCACTCCATAGCTGTTTTGTGGGGAAGAAAAATGCAGGAAGGAGAACATAGTTTCAGCCTGCATAAAACTAGTTATGAGTCTTTCTCTGGGGCAGTTTCCACTGCCCTCAATAGCAGCTGAGCTAAAGGATGTTAGTGTTAATTTATTTAAAGTTCTTCAAAAGTTTGTCTCTTTAGTTAGGAATCATATCCTCATGCTACATTGAGTCTTGCCATACTAAGTAAACCATCCCACTGGCTTCATTGGAGCTACTCAGTATAAGATGACAGAGCTGAGCAGCAAATTATTATTCTGGCTAGGAAAATGTGCTTTAAGCTGTAAAATATTAACAGTAAACACAAATCAATGTGTTTTTACTGCTAGATCATAATTTCAGTAATGGGATAGTGCATTTGGTAAGCAATGCAAGCTGCCACAGCTGAAGCATTAAATACTAGAAACAAATGCTCTTGGAGAGAAAACAGCAACAGACCTGTTAAAAGAAAACAATTTCTGAAGATAAATGTAAAGTCAAAGGGTGCAATTTAATGTTTAGGATATGATTGGAGGTCACTTTCTACCAGCAGGGTACTGAAAATGCTGAAATAAAAATGTAAGTTATATTTAAGTGTAATTACAGTGATTCTATTAGAGCATTTCATTTTAAAAGCCAACTGATTGTTAAGACAGATGCCTTTTCAATTCTAGTGCTAGTCCAAGTATCCAAATATGCCTGGCTTTCCTTTTGTTATGAGAGGAAATCAGTAAAGGAAAATAACATGCACACAGTTTAGATATTTGTATATTTTTTATTTCTTCCATTCATGTGGTTAATTACGGATTTGCAGCATTACAGCAGGGGATACAAATTTCTCTGTGGCATAAGAGTAGGTCTTCTAGGAGCTGACAGCTAGCTAAATCTCTTTATAAGAAAGAATAGATGTGCATGTGTGGTCTAGACTCACTGTACACTCTAACCCAGCTAGTAGATTTATACAAAGATGGTCCAGGGAGAGTTCATACAAATTTGAGAGCATGGGAGCTTCTGAAAGGGTGGTGAACTGGGAACTACATGTGGTAGGAGCTGTGCCCATACCAGAGACTTCCAACATGCACATCCATTTTCCCAACTGATGTAGCTTTTTGATGAGCTGTCATTGCACGTTAGATATTTCCATATACGAGCAGAGCACCCAGAGGTGCTACTGAAAGGTAAGCTGTGCCACCTGGCCACTGGTTCCTGGGGTTTTCTTTAAGAATGCTGGAAAGGGACAATTTCTTTCTCTATTTCACATAAATAAGCACACTTCTTTCCCAATAGTCCCATGAGAAGTTATTCAGAACAAGGAAGGGGTGAGAAGTCTGCTGTGCTCCAGAATGCCTAAGAATCTGAATATTTACTGAAGTGTCCCAAGTTCTTCATTTTGTTTGGGTTGTTTGGGTTTTTTTTGTTTTTTTTTGCCTTGGCTTGTGGGAAACCCAATGTAACTAAGCTGGGGGGTTTCTGATACCAAGCAGTTTTCGGTGCTTAATCAAAATAATTAGCACAAAAGTAGAGTGGCAGACAGTCTTGAGATGTTATTTCCAGCTGTTATTTCCAGCTGTCATTTCCAGCTGTTTACAACTATTTGGGTCTTTGGGGTGAAGCCAGTAAAAGTGTTGACCTAGCACTGACGACTAACTCTGGCTTCGAGAGAAACTTGCCACAAATAACTGGCCTTGCATTTTGGATCTACTCTGACAGGAGACAGGATTTCTTTCTCTTGTAGTTAGTCCAGTATTTTCCAAACTTCCATAAAAGACTTATCTTTATTTTTGGCAGAAAGTTCAGGGTTGGTTTTGGGGAGATGATGTTGTTTACCTTAGTTTCAAGCAGTGGAAAATGTCTCATATAATTTCAATATGTAGGGTAAGTTACCTATCTCCTTGCTGATGCAGAATAGTGCTTTGTTAAAATCTGTTTTGCTTGGTCTCTGGTTTGATTTTTTTTTTTTTTTTTTAAAACTATGTATTTTGGTTTTTAAATGTGGCATTTGCTGGCTTCCTGCACTGCTCCTTTAAATACTAGCTGGGAGGTACAAACATGCATTACCTATCGCCATTTCTGTATAGTATATTTATCATTTTTATTATTTATGCTTCTGGCTTGCAGTGTTGATGCAAATGTATTAAATACTGTTAAGACCTGTATGCTTTCGCATCTGTGGAATATCATCACACCTCCAAGGCTAAGCCTGCAGCTAAAGTGTTTAAGAATTTATATGGCCATTTTTTTTTCTCTCTCTCTGGCATTAGAGGAAGAAAAAAAAACAATAATGAAATGCATAACCTACATCCACAGAAAATATAACTGGCCTATTTATGATTATGATTCACAGTTCGGTCACTAGAAATATACTGTTCTGCAGGTTTATGCCTTTAGCGGTTATTTGTTAGTGGTAGCTCCTGCACACATTTCCCTGCAAGTCCTTTGGATTTCAAGAGAAAATGTGTCCTTCAAACAAGTTATTTCTTTGAGGGATCTTTCTGTAAGTGGGTTCTGCTTTGTACTACTCATAATATTTTCTGTTATCATCTTGTCAGGGTTCAATTCATTATTCCATTCATTATTCAATTTGTTGGGCCATGAGCATCTGAATAATTGAAAACTGCAGAAGTATTATAAATTATAGTGTCTCCATGAAATCCCAGTTTTAGGGTTTATGGCTTGACTTTAAAAAATCAGTCTCTGTTGAAATTTGGCATATGAAGTCTCATCTTTAAAGCAGAATCTTATCAGTGTGGTGATTTTTAATATCCTTATTGTTGCACACTTAAGAACTCAGGTTGCCTAAGTGTATTAAATTATGGACCTTTTTAACAGTTTATCTGGTTTTTAATTACTATTGCCATATCAGTGATGTGGACTAGGGACAGATACAGAAATTAATTGATTTTGAAGTTAATAAGCGATTTACAGCTGTTAATTAAAAGTCCTCCTTTTTTCCCCCCTTTCACTAAATAGAGTTAATATATCTCCCCTATATTAAAGACAAAATATTTTTTGTCTTTATCTTTTGCAGGTCAAAGATTTTCCTATACAGAAATATAAGCTGACATTTAGCTGTTATTTTAACCAAGTAAAGTATGTCTTACTCAAATATGTTTTTTAATTTTATTTTTAGCTCCTGTGTTTTGATTTGAAGTACTTTTATATTTCTACCCTGTGGATAAATTATACTAAATGGCATTATATTTATTTTAACAGAACAACTGTTTAATTTCTAAAAACATGAATGCTTCATAGCCTACATTCTCCTCTTGATTATGTTGCTGGAAGATCAACAGAATTGTGCCATGGTTGTCTGTATTTCTTGTTTCTAATTTTTAATCATTGCCAATCTTTAGGTTACAGGCCAAATTCGAGAAGATAGGCCAGAAGCAGTGAACCCACTCGCTGAGTGGGTCTGACATTAAGGCTGCAAAAGAATTTTTTAATTTATTCCTGTGATGATTGTTGGTAGCCTCATCTACTTCTTCATGAATAACTGTTAGGATAATTTTTGGTATTATAATATGGGAAAGTTTCCAGTCATGCAATTGCCAAGCCACAAAACATCAAGAACTAACTGGTGAAGAGGTCTGCTGTTTCAACACATAGATTACCATGTCAGCCATATTCTTTGGTTTGGCCACCACCTTTTGAAGAAGACAAGAGAGGATGTCTTCCCAAGAAGGTGATCCAGGTCTCGCTGTGTGCTTTAAGAGATTGATACAGCAACTCACACCTGGATCCATAGTGCCTTTTGATGTATCTTGGTTGTCCTGCACACCTTTGACTGTTGGTCCAGCAGGGAGCAAGTGTCCTTAGATTCTGAGGGATATCAGCTGTCTCTGTGCAGGTGCCTCATGTACCTTACAGTCCAGCACCTGGCCAAAGATGTGATGGTATTTCTCCTTGCCAGCTATGTGTCCTTTGCAGCATCCCTTGTACCCTGCCCTTCTTTTGACCAATTCAGTTTTTTGTTGTGCTTCATTTTGCTTGAGGGCCTCTTACTGAATGAACCTAGAGTTAGCTGCACTTTTATATCAGCTAATAACTCACCAAGAAGAAAGAAAAATGGAATTTTAAAATAATTCTTAAACTCTGACCTTCTCCACAAAGCCAAAATGAAGAACCCTACTTTTGAATCTTTTCAGTGGCACTGTGGTGGAGAGAGGTCCTGCGTGGCTTTGGCTGCCAGGATGCTCATCTCATTTGTCCAAGAGTTCTCTCAGTGGTGTTCACAGGGATGGCTCTGTGGGAAGCCCAGCCCTTCCAGCACAGCTGGCCACTGTGTGTTGCCTTCACAGCTGTAATGGTGATGCTGTGCTGTAGTGGTAGGGAGACTGAAAGCCAAGAAATACAGAGTCTCTCCTGGAAGCAAGGAAATCATCGGGGATCTCAGTGAGGTCTGGGAAAGTTTGGTTTGTGGTCCATTTCAGGCATATGTATACCTCATTAATGATTTCAGTTCTATTTTTCTTTGCATTGCCTGAACAAATTATCTTGTGGATCTGGGTCTTTTTTACTAGGCAGGAATTAGGATTTTTATTCCCTAAGAAAAGGTCTAGGAAATATAGTTACTATATCCTTATTTCCTATGGTCATCTAGTGCCGCTTCTCCATCATGCAGGTAGTAAACCTAGGGGGCATTTATCCCTTTGAGTTAAAAACTGCAGGTATTCCCACTGTTACTCAAAACTTGGATAAATTATTTGCCAGATTAAGGCAAAACACCTGCAGTTGTGGAAGAGCTGAAAATGGCAGCTCAGTGTTAGTGTGACAGTGACAGGCTGTCTTAAAATTGTGCATGTGCTCAAAGAACTTTCAGCAGTTCAACCTTAGTGCCGCTGAGGACAGCTGGTGTTTTCTTCACAGCTTTGTTGGATCCAGAGTTTTACTCCTGTATTCTCTACCATAAATAATTGTAAGAGTCGGTAACAAGATGCTAAAGGCTACCACAGAGACATGATGCCTGTGGTTTCTTGTGGACAGATGGAAAAAGGCTGGGTAAAGTTATAATGATGAGACCACATGGGAAGCTCACCGTGGTCTGTGCTGTGCTTGTATGTAACTAAATACCTAAATACACAGGTAGTTACTTGGTGTCTTTCTGCACATTATTTTCAGTGCAAGTGAAACAGGAAGGACTCTTAGACTTTCTAGGTCCACATATTTGTGTGTTAGAAAAAGGGTGAATTTGTTTCTACTCACATCTGAAGCACTCATGATCATTTTGATGGCATTGCTGTTTGGATATGCAATTGTGGGGTCCAACAGTTCATGGGGAATATTATCAGAACTGTTGATTTTGGAGGAATACTAAAAAAAATTAATATGCAAGAACCAGACGTGAGACACAAAGACACATGGTGTCTATTTGAACCCCAACTTCAGCTCCTTCATTATTCCTATGTTACTCTGGGACGGTGGCACAGCAATATAGAGGGATTCCAGCAGCCATACCTCAAGAGGCTGGTTCTTGATGTTCCTCTTTATACTGAACACCCATAAAAGAGGGGAAGAAGAGTGATGTTGGGAGGGGTGGTAAGGAGCATTTGGTCTTGTGCTGTTGCAGTACATGAGGGATTGGGATTCTCATATGCCACTCAGGTCCCTGACACAGCATCTGTGGAGTTGGTGAGGAGGTGATCTCTTCTGGGAGGGGTGTCAATATTGCTCAAAGCTTCTGGAAGACGGTGGCTGTTAAGGGGGTGTCTGGTCACACGGTACTGAAATGAGGTTCTTTGAGAAAAAAACTCTGGGTGCTTAGTGGAAGAGGTGTGGAGAAACAAAGGGGTTTGGATCTGTGAGGATACAGGTAGGTGCTGCAGTGGGGTGCAAACAAGTGTCAGTGTACAATGGAGCTGGGAAGTGCAGGCAGCATTGGAACTGGAGGGGAATGGGAGCATGGAGGTTGATGAGCAGGGGAGAGGGTAAAAAGGTCAACAGTGAAGTGTGCAACAATCTATTTGCTTTATTTTCTGTCCTGTTATTGACAATCTTATTTCTCAGCCATTTAATGGACAGTTTGAGTAAGAAATAAGGCGTGATTAGGTGTAAGAAGCACAGTTATTAAATCTGCAAGTTGAAAAAACACTCTAGGAGATCTTCTGTTCAGTCACATTTTTATATCAAAGTAGGTAGCATCTGTTTTAATGACACTTGCTAATAAAATAAGAGCGTTAATCTAAAAACTGTTTTTCTTTCTTGCTTTCCACACTTCTAAAAGCAAACTTGGTCTCTTTAAAGTACACCAAACTGTTCTATTATTAAGCTACCATGTATCCCATTCCACATTGTGAAATTCTAGCTTGGATCTGCAAATAAATGAGTGGATTTGAGACCTAAATTGCTTTTTATTTATGTTTTGGAGTGAACAAAACTGGGTTTGAAGTGAAAACACATTCTTATCTTCAGCAGCCTTTGTACCACAATACTACTCAGAGTGTAAGATCATATATAATAAAGAGATATTTAGTTTGCTATCGGAAAAGGATTGCTGCAGGAAGATATAAAAGCTACTTAGATATTTTTATAGAACTTTTGCATAAATCTTGTATCCATAACCTGATCTAGTGACATAAATATTAGCAGCTTGTTTCTATTTCACCTGCTGTAGAACCACTGCTGTCCTACAGCAATAACCAGCAAGGGAATAGAGCTATTTTCTGCTGTCATAAATAAGACGGGGTGTCACAGCTGTTTTCATTTGACTGAGCAGTAATGGAGTTAATTATACTTCCAGTCTCTCTGTTTTTGATCTGTGTTTCCAAAGTCATCTAAGCTTCTTGAATTCTTGCAATTTTTTTAACCCTTTTTCTACTCACCTGGATTAGACATTTTTTTTCATTTGAAGGGGGTTTCATTGTTATAATTCTTTTTGGTATTTATCCATTATTTTCTTATTAGTTACATTTTATTATTATATGAAGACTCAATATCAATATCTTTATTTGTACTTGAACAACATAAAAATACATTTTTTTGTACTGAGCAAAATAACAGGTAAAGAGCATGGTCTTTCTTGAAGATCAGACACGTAGACTTACTTTGAATGGAAAATGAATTTGTTTTCATCTCCAGCAATTCAGATTGCTTATTGTAAGAAAAAGAACAGCATAATAAAGCTGTACTTTGATCCAATCAATCATATGTCTGAAAAAATGCATGCAATTAGGGAAGTCCAAAGGACAGTCAGACTTGCACAAATAAGGAAAAGATGATTTCTGTTAAGGAACACTAGTCCACAAAGGTGCTACACAGCAGCACATTGGGCAGAGAAAACATCTCTGTTGTTGCCTGTTATTAGCTTTTTTGGTTACTTGCGTTTTTGTTTGTTTTCCCCCTTTCTTCAAATTTTAAAAATGTAACAGTAGCAGATAGGAATAAAGTAAAACCTTTGTTTATAGGCATTAATGGCAATATCTTGATTGTGGCCAGGTTTGCTCAGATAATTTAATAAGCCTGTAGTCACACAAAGAAATATAAATGTTGAAATGTCTATGATGGAGGCTCTGATTCTGAGCCAGCTTTATAAAGTTACTGGTTTTATGGGAGTCAAGCACTGAGTGTACATGAAAATCACACTGGACTTGTATCTATATATCTTCATGCTTAAAAACATGTTTTGAGATGTGCCTGCAGTGATTTGCAAGCAAATAAATGACAAAATGAAACTTGAGAGCAGCAACTGCTACCACTATAATTCTCTAATACAAATAGTGTGTAATTGTGAAGTCTCACAAGTACCCTTGAGATGGTGAGCAAGAAGGTAACTTTAACAGTCAGACATAAATATGATCGCTAACACATGCTTAAAAATTCAAAGTTACTTGAAATTTAGCATGAGAAAAACAATTGTCAGTGATGTGTGCCAGCATAGAAAGTCTGTGGTAGTAACCTTGCTCTGAGTGTATTTACCTAACTCTCATATCCGATTGCCATACTGTTACTCCAGCATTACAATACCAGGAATTATGTAATCACACTGTTTACTCTTTTTTTTTTTTAACAAATAAACAATTAATAGAGCAAGCAGACAGGATGATGAGAGACAGGTAAGATGAGGAACTTCCAAGAAGACTCCTTCCAGAATGTCCCATTACCCAGTCACAACACACAGAGCACAATGTGCAGGAGTGATACTTCTGATGTGTAATTTTTGCAGACTGTCTTCTGTCTCTATCCAGCCCAGCATCCCTTTGAAAGGTCTGCTCAAGAGTGCATTTGTTGAGGCGTGTATTTGATCAGAGCTCTCGTGGTGGCAATGACACTGTCAAATATCTTTGTAAAAGAAAAAAAGACCCAGCTTTTGGAGGAGGAAATTGTTGTTGTACAATGACTTAATACTAGTTCAAACCAGAGAGTGAGAGGTCAGTTTCCACTTTCTGCTGCTGAACCTTTCAATCACCCCTTTACACCTCACCCCTCAAATATGTCTATATATGAGCATGGAAACTTTGCCCATTTATATAAATTCTAGAATGATGGGAAAACATTCACCCTTTGCTGAAAGGTAGGGAGAAATTTGGGGGGGCATTTTCTTTTTTTTGGGGGGGCAAAATTTAAAATCCAAATTGCATTTTGAGGTGTGTAAAAGCTACTCTCAGTAATGGATTTAGCCAAACTACAGCCTTTGCTATGGAAGGTCAAATCTTTCACTCTGAAGTCTTTCAGACTCTGAACCCCGTTTGCATATTGAGCTCTCAGAACTATTTTCAACTACCTAGGGCATCTGAGCATGAAGAACACATTTCTTGATGTCTTTAGTTACAAATTGGCACACAGATGGGTTGCAGTAGCATGATGGGGAGGGGGCTTACATCTTAAATCCGCTCTGTTTATTACCCAGGAAGTTTTGATCAAGTTTATGGTGTTAAAGACTTCAACATATCAACTCCATTGAAGAACAGGACAAGCTATTGTAAATATGAACCATCAAAGCATTAGCCATTTCAATGAAATGAAGCAAATCAATTGTTTTCTATAAAGGTGCCTTTCAGATCTCCTCTTTCAGATTCTGAGATCCCTTATCAAGTTCAGCATTATTAAATGTTGGACTATGGACTGCAAGAGTAATTTTTTAGGACTTCTCAAGGGTCACTTTGCTGCTAACCTGCTTATCTTTGCAATTATTTTACTTGACCTAAACACAGTTACTCATACAAATATACATAATCCAGAATTAATTCTTTTATATATAATACTTGCTTGAGCCTTAACCCAGCAAACTATTTGAGGACTTAAAGAAAATCAAAAATGTGTTCAAATGCTTTTGTAAAATGGGATTAATATTTCCAGTGAAACACATCCATTATAATGATCTGGTTAGGATTATTGCCGCTTATTTGCAAGAAAATTACTGTCTGCACTGGAGGAATAAAAGGTGTTTTCTTTGCAGCGCATCGTGTGCTCACGTTTGTAGACAGCTACATCTCCACATCAGTGGGGTAGTTTCCTTTTCTGGGGTGTTCATCAGCTTCTGGAGAGATGCTGCAGAAATGCTGTGCTTATGTTCTCCATATTAGGGCAATATCAAACTGTGTGTACAAGAATTCAAAGGATGGAGAATACTCCATTTCCTCTACCCTTTCTCTACTTAGGTAATGGAATTGAAAATTGCATATGTTTATGTTGGATATGTAGCCTTTATTCTAGTAATTTTAGGTACTTCCTACACAAGAAATTTCCAGTGAAATGTAGGGATTCTTTAACTTCAAGTATGATGTCCATCTCAAAGCACATACTTAAATAGAAAATTAAATGCCTTTGTAGACTGGGGTCATCATTTCCAGCGTAGCTAGCCCTTTTCCACTATGTGCATAACCAAAGGCATCTGACATTAATTTAACATACACTTTCTTTAACATGCCTAAGCACTGAGCAGCCCATGTTTCAAAGAAACAAGAGGCTAGAATGAATTATCTTCTTCCAGTAAAATGTAGAATTTCCTCTCCAAAGTTACATTGGCTTGAGCTCTATTATGCCTAATATACTTTCCAACACCAGTGACAGGTTTAAGATCTGATACTTTCTATGCTAAAGAGCTAAACCCATAATGATTTATACCTCTGGGAAGACTGTATTTCTAGCTTTCAAATGGAAAAACCAGGAGTTGCACCTAGCCCAGGAATGTCCAGAGTCATTGCAGCTTAAAGCTATGATGAGCATTTAAACACAGAAGTTATTTCAGGTTGCTTTAAAACATGATTTTAAGTAAGAATTATATATTTACCAGTTCAAAACCAAACCTGGTAACAATTTAGTAAGATGGATTTTATATTTTTTTTTTTGGACAGAGTATCTATAATATCATGCACACCTACTTTCCAAAGCATGCAGTAAAACAGAGCTTACTGTAAATTGCTTGATTGCTTTACTTTCTTCCCAGACTCAGCTCAATGGAGTAACAGTGCTATAAAATTGGTGAGAGAAGAGACTTTTCATTTGCCTCAGTAACTGAATAATTCCATTTTTTCCACTTTCATATGAACCTAATCCTCCTCTCCAAACTGATCATCATATCAACCTGGAGGAATCAGTCAGGAATGATAGTAAACAGGGTCTGTTTTCTCTGATTATTTTTTTTTTTTTAGCAAAACCATCTTTGAAAGAGGAAATTCTCTTTCAGAGTTTTTAATTGTATACTTGAATAGAGAACATTTTTCTAAAAGAGATAATGGCAATGCTGTTCTGACTCAAATGTAAATCTACTTTTTCCTACAAATTAAAGCTTCAGAAATTATTAATGTATTCTTGCTGAATACTGATATCCTCTTATTCTTCCTTCACATTTTTTATTTCTCTTTACAACTCCCTAAATTATAAGGGAATTAAAAGTCCATTAGATAGTATACATTAACATATGCTATTATGGTTCTAGCTAGTGAGCGTGGGCAGAAGCTGCTGTGTGATATGATTTTCCATTACTGTGCTTTGAAGGCACAACATAAAATTGTTTAATATCTTTTACTATAAAAAAAAAAAGAAAAAAAAAAAAGTACTAAAATTCTAAGCTATAGCATGTCACCTAAAATAGGAAAAGAAAA